>JAGDYQ010000040.1:5600637-5676223 GCA_021962125.1 Bulinus truncatus
CTATGTGTGTGTTTGTATGTTTGTCAGTTTGTGTGCTCTGGTGACAGTTTAGTATGTCTAGCTACTTGTGTGTTTATATGTTTGTCAGTTTGTGTGCTCTGGTGACAGTTTAGTTTGTCTAGCTACTTGTGTGTTTGTATGTTTGTCAGTTTGTGTGCTATGGTGACAGTTTAGTATGTCTAGCTACTTGTGTGCTTGTATGTGTGTCAGTATTAGTACTCTGGTGACAGTTTAGTATGTCTAGCTACTTGTGTGTTTGTATGTGTGTCAGTTTGTGTGCTCTGGTGACAGTTTAGTATGTCTAGCTACTTGTGTGTTTGTATGTTTGTCAGTTTTAGTGCTCTGGTCACAGTTTAGTATGTCTAGCTACTTGTGTGTGTGTATGTTTGTCAGTTTGTGTGCTATGGTGACAGTTTAGTATGTCTAGCTACTTGTGTGCTTGTATGTGTGTCAGTTTGTGTGCTCTGGTCACAGTTTAGTATGTCTAGCTACTTGTGTGTTTGTATGTTTGTCAGTTTGTGTGCTATGGTGACAGTTTAGTATGTCTAGCTACTTGTGTGCTTGTATGTGTGTCAGTTTTAGTACTCTGGTGACAGTATAGTATGTCTAGCTACTTGTGTGTTTGTATGTGTGTCAGTTTGTGTGCTCTGGTGACAGTTTAGTATGTCTAGCTACATGTGTGTTTGTATGTTTGTCAGTTTTAGTGCTCTGGTCACAGTTTAGTATGTCTAGCTACTTGTGTGGTTGTATGTTTGTCAGTTTGTGTGCTCTGGTGACAGTTTAGTATGTCTAGCTACGTGTGTGTTTATATGTTTGTCAGTTTGTGTGCTCTGGTGACAGTTTAGTTTGTCTAGCTACTTGTGTGTTTGTATGTTTGTCAGTTTGTGTGCTATGGTGACAGTTTAGTATGTCTAGCTACTTGTGTGCTTGTATGTGTGTCAGTATTAGTACTCTGGTGACAGTTTAGTATGTCTAGCTACTTGTGTGTTTGTATGATTGTCAGTTTGTGTGCTATGGTGACAGTTTAGTATGTCTAGCTACTTGTGTGCTTGTATGTGTGTCAGTATTAGTACTCTGGTGACAGTTTAGTATGTCTAGCTACTTGTGTGTTTGTATGTGTGTCAGTTTGTGTACTCTGGTGACAGTTTAGTATGTCTAGCTACTTGTGTGTTTGTATGTTTGTCAGTTTTAGTGCTCTGGTCACAGTTTAGTATGTCTAGCTACTTGTGTGTTTGTATGTTTGTCAGTTTGTGTGCTCTGGTGACAGTTTAGTATCTCTAGCTACTTGTGTGTTTGTATGTGTATCAGTTTGTGTGCTCTGGTCACAGTTTAGTGTGTCTAGCTATGTGTGTGTTTGTATGTACCTTTAAGTCTGTTCGGTAAAAATATAAACACCGTTAGATATTGTTATGTGTGTGTGTGTGCCTATCTGTATTTAGATTGGTGGACGTGTACCTATAGATAGGCAGACGATTAGATTGATTGATATATTGGTTTTTTTTTTTGTTTCTACAAAAGTTTCATTGGACTAAAAATCACTTTTCCTCAGTTCACAACTTTGTCTTGACGCACTAAACTTATTCGTGTGATTCTCCCATCCACGTTTTACATTTAATTATAACTATTAATAGACATAAATGTGTTCACGTTTGTCACATTTAGGGCTCTTACCCCCTGTTACTTCAAAGTTCTCGCCAAAGATGTTGCGTTATAATTTATATATATATATATATATATATATATATATATATATATATGGCTCGCCAAGTACGTTTCGGTGATTTTATTATGCTTCACCAAATATGTCACGTCAGCTTTTATATGTGCTAAATATTTTACGTTTACTTTTCTGACTAAAATATAAAACAGAACTCAGTGCAGTACACAATACAACGAATACTTTAATACAACTATAATACAACTTTGCTTATACAAAGATCTCCTAACTACTTCTAGTATAACAAAGTACTCAGATCTACCTATGTCTACTCTACGACTGTCAGCACTATACTCTCATCTACTATCTACTGTCTACCGTCTACTGAATATTAACTTATTCTAACTTAACTTTATAAAGGTCCGGGGGGGGGGGAAGGGTAGGGGGGGGGTGATCACGCTCTCTATGCATGTGTCGTGCAACTAAAGTAAGTTGGGAGCTTGGCTTGACCATTACCCTGGGTTACGTAACATGGTCAACTAAGATGAGTCACTTGTTTGGGAGGGGAAAGTTTCACCTGTCGGTGTAGAGGGGGGGGGGGGTGAACGCTACATCCCCACACATCTCCCCTTCATCTTTTGTCAGAGACCGTCGATCGAATCGATCGAGTGAAGGCGACCTCTGTCAAATGAGATCATTTTAAAAAAAAAAAGCATTTGTTTTACTTACTTCATTCTTCTCTGTGAGAATGACTCCCCGTCACGTTTAAACACTCGTTACTTACTATAATAGTCCACTCACCATTTACTTTGTGGTAAACTGAGCCAATAGAACTACGTCAAGAGAACACGTACTCACTGTGGCTGGCCCAAAGAGACTAAAACTTTCTTCCTCATCCCCCTCCCTCCCCCTAACCTAATGTGATCTTATCACGGGGTTTTTTACGCCCCACCCCCTTAATTCAATATGGTTCGTCTCCCGCCCCTGTCAAGAGGCCGTGCCAGTTCCAGTCAACCATGTCCCAAAGAAAGTAGGTCATCCCAGGTTATTAATATAATGTTAATCCTGATTTAAAACTATTAAAAATCCTATTAACTAAATTAACCCGCCCCCCCCCTTATATTTAAAAAGAGAAATGATTATCAGCGTGCATTTACATGGTCAAATGGAATCCCTTTGTCGAGTGATTGTCTGTGAATGATGTCAACAACGACATAGATGATTAGAGCGCTTGATTTGTCCCCACTGACAAAAAGAAGTTCAGATTCAAGCGCTGGGTTTGTCACGAAAGATGAAAAAAAATTGAGTTCCACAATTAGGATGTACTCCAGATTTGAATTAGAAAAAAATTCAATGACTTCACCCAAGGCTGCAAATATTTGTTTCATTCCTTTAAGATATACATGTTGATCGGGTCAAATTACCTCAGTGCTGACCAGCCTTTCGTGTGGGGCACCACATCAGTCTTGAGCACACTTCTGTACATGACTACTATTTATGATGAGCACACTTCTGTACATGACTACTATCTATGATGAGCACTCTTCTGTACATGACTACTATCTATGATGAGCACACTTCTGTATATGACTACTATCTATGATGAGCACACTTCTGTACATGACTACTACCTATGATGAGCACACTTCTGTACATGACTACTATTTATGATGAGCACACTTCTGTACATGACTACTATCTATGATGAGCACACTTCTGTACATGACTACTATCTATGATGAGCACACTTCTGTACATGACTACTATCTATGATGAGCACACTTCTTACATGACTACTATCTATGATGAGCACTCTTCTGTACAGGACTACTATCTATGATGAGCACACTTCTGTACATGACTACTATCTATGATGAGCACTCTTCTGTACATGACTACTATCTATGATGAGCACACTTCTGTATATGACTACTATCTATGATGAGCACACTTCTGTACATGACTACTATCTATGATGAGCACACTTCTGTACATGACTACTATTTATGCTGAGCACTCTTCTGTACATGACTACTATCTATGATGAGCACTCTACTGCGCTGGGTCCCTATCTGTCCCGGGCCCGATTATTACTATTCAGTTCAATCGGCTTAAAGCCAGACTCTAGAACGTTATCACCAATACGATCGACTAATCTTATCATTGGACTATTGTTAACGTAAAAACGTATATTACTTTAAAGTGTACAAATGTCAAGTAGCATGTTAAAATTACCGTATTCGGTCATATAACTTACTGAGCGCAGTGTTAAAATTACCGTATTCAATCATATAACTTACTGAGTGCAGTGTTAAAATTACCCTATTCAATCATATAACTTACTGAGTGCAGTGTTAAACTTACCGTATTCAATCATATAACTTACTGAGTGCAGTTTTAAAATAGCATTCAACTGGTGCAAAGCACATTGCTAAAAATAGATACATAATAAAACTGATCGCACCTGTGGGCTGACAACCGTGTGGTGTGTAGACGTTTAACTGTATGTGTGAAGTTCCCGGGTTTGATCCTCTTTAATAGAGCTTTGATTTTTGTTTTTTTAAGTCCTCATGAAGTTCCGCCAAACTTAACATCAGTTGGAGAAGAATATGCGAGTCTTCTCCCGTGGTGCCTCCTTTGCTATTGCACTTCCGACTATGGTATGGATGATTAATTTTAAAGACGGTAATCATAACAGCCTTCAATTAAGTAGTTTACAGTATCTAAGAGATAAATTACTCATAATTACGTGGTCTTAAAATAGACCTATATTATAATAAAAACATTAAAAAAAATAAAATTGAACGTGGCCTAGAGTAACGCCAGGAAATGTGTTGACCTGTAGTTGAGTAGCTTCCCTTGATCGAACCACCCACCAGATTTTATTATTCAGCTCGAGGCTAGAAAAATAACAATATTGGCTGACTGTGATTAATTAAATGAAGAAGAGAAAAGTATATATATATATATATATATATATATATATATATATATATATATATATATGTGTGTGTGTGTGTGTGCGTGTGTGTGTGTGTGTGTGAGTGTGTGTGTGTGTGTACAAGTATATCGACCGCAGGATGTTAGCGGAGAAAGAAAATGATCGGCGCTTTATTTAAAATTGTATTGTTTGTCTAGAGAGAAATTACTTCACGAGGTGAGGGAAAAAAACTGTCTTCAGCTTAAAGCCGGTGGTAGAGGCGGGATTGGGGCATTATTGGATTATAACCTTAAAGAAGACAACACATACACAATCACCTTCCTCACATATACATACATAGATAGAGAGTGAGTTAATCGCACAATCACCTTCCTCACATATACATACATAGATAGAGAGTGAGTTAATCGCACAATCACCTTCCTAACATATACATACATAGATACAGAGTGAGTTAATCGTGCAATCTTCTCGCTAATCGAGTTGTGTACAAAATTCGCTCACAGTTTACGAACATTGCTCATAATGTGCCAGGGCTGTTAGGTGCTTTGTTGTGGGTCAGCTGTAGACACAAACACAAAGAAATTTAACACATATAACCGGAAAAGAAGTGAAAGACACGAAATATGAGTGAGAGGATGTAGAGAAAGAAAGGCGAGGTGGGAAAGAAGAGAAAATACGGGGGAAAGATTGGGTGGAAACAAAAAATGAGGCGCACGAAAAGGGAAACAACTAATCACACGAAACTCAACTCCTCAAGGGAGACAACCCGCGGGGAAGAATCAATACCGCCCAACAGGGACTCAGACGCTAGCGCCCCCAATCATAATTACAGCAATAATAATAATAGGAAATAATATCAGAAGCGACAGTAGCAATACTAACAACAGACAGGCTTGACTGTCAGGCTGCTTATAATTGTCTGTTATTGCCTTCAGAGACTTGTCGACAGTTGTCAATGTAGACGTTTTGTTGACATAGTGTGTGTCAATGTAGACGTTTTGTTGACATAGCTTACGAGTTATGTCAATGTAGATGTTTTGTTGACACAGCTAATATCTATGTAGATGCCTTTCACAAATGTGGAACGTATCGCATTATTGCAAATATTTGACAATTATTACACTTCACATGTATGTGACCTTTATATGGCATGCGCTAGGCAGAATCGTTTTGTTTCAAATGTACGAACGCAACTTTACCCTGTACAATACATTCTTATTTTTCAATAACTGCTCATTGCTATCTCACATTAATCAAACTGCTTCTCTGTATTGATCTTTTAATTATCAATCATTGATATCTCTTTTTTGTTATAGCTTTAAAGCCGATTTCACCAAACTGTTGTAGTCTATTACCATTGATGTCTTGTGTACATTACGCATACTCATTGATTGCATGAACAGATGCATGGCTGATACATCGTATTGACGTACACCCTCGTCAACTACTTCTTTTTTTTTGCGACAGATGTAAACTGAATACAGGACAACGCGATCTGGAAGTAATATGACAAATATTGCCGTCTTTGTCAAGTAAATATCCTGCCTTTTAAGGTACCATATTAATGGATTTTAAACTATATTAAAGAGTAAGTTAATCCAAACTAAAATCGCCGAACGCGCGCGAAGCCAAGAACACAATATCTTCAACAATATCTACAACAATATCTTCAACAATATCTACAACAATATCTATAACTATATCTACAACAATATCTATAACTATATCTACAATAATATCTACAAAAATATCTACAACAATATCTACAACAATATCTATAACTATATCTACAACAATATCTACAACAATATCTACAACAATATCTTCAACAATATCTACAACAATATCTATAACTATATCTACAACAATATCTACAACAATATCTACAACAATATCTAAAATAATATCTACAACAATATCTACAACAATATCTAAAGCAATTTCATTTAGTTGGCCATTTTCTTTTGCAGACACAGCTTTCGAAAAATTAGAGCAAACATTGAAATAGGCATATACACAAATAGATATGTAGACTGATACGTATGTGGATAGATAAATAATGACAGATTTATAGATGAGCACATAAATACAAAAAGATGATAAAGTATTATTATAAAATGACTTGCTTTTTTTAAAAATGATATAAAATAGAGATTATTATCTTTCGTTTCATTGTATCTCCATGTCTATAGTTTTTATGTAAAAAATCGACAGATAAATAGATCTGTAGAGATATAGATGAATAGAGAATGTCATCCAAAAGGCATTTCGTGTTGTCCCACCTCAAAGGCAGAGCTGCAACTAGACTATCTGCCGACAAGTGCAAACAATATTTGTATCCACCCCCCACCCTTTTTTTTTAGAGTAAACTAAAACATTGTTTGTTGATTCTTAATCCGGTATATAAATATCTTGATCTTGAAAATGATTGGACATAATATAGTTTCTCTTTTAACCGTCAGAGCAGACGATAAAAGGGTCTGTCTCTATGACAAAATTTAGCTGCTCACAACAGGCCGTTGCTAGGGCGTTTTGCACGCCCCCCTCCAAGCGCCCTAGTAGGGAACGACCATAAGTTTAGGTTTATACATGTATATTTTCTGAATAAACATGTACAATCAAACTAAAACAATATGAGATAACAAAAATTGTAATTCCACTAAATAGAGTTAAAAGAAAATAGAATGTTTTGTGTTGGTAGAAAGCATAATACAAAAATAGGTAATGCTTTAAAATTAACAATTGCATTTACTTTCTACAAGCAAACGTTTCATTAAATTGTCGTCATTCAGTTTGGCCCGAAGTTTCCAAGAAACATTTCTCACCATACATTTTTTTTTTCATTAAAATCATGGTGAGATAAAGTTGGATTATTAGTTGGCAGTGAAAATGTCTGACAGTGATGCACTATAGCACCATTCTCTCCCCTCTATGCCAAATTACAATAAACGGTGCGACATTTCCTCTGTAGTTGGTTGGTGGTAGTTTGGTGTAGTTGTTGGGGGATAGATGAGAGTAGTCGGGGGTAGTGGAGGGTAGTAGGGGGTAATTGAGGGTATTTAGGGGTTATTGGGGGTAATGGGGGTAATTGAGGTTAATACTTCTTTAAGGTGATCTAGGGAAAAGAACCAGTCGCAACTACTCACCAGTAGCTACAGAAGTATGATGCTGGGAATGTCGTACTCACCAGTAGCAACTGAAGTGTGATGCTGGAAATGTCGTACTCACCAGTAGCAACTGAATTAAGATAATGGATATGTTGTACTCGCCAGTAGCAACTGAAGTGTGATGCTGAAAATGTCGTACTCACCAGTAGCAACTGAATTAAGATAATGGATATGTTGTACTCGCCAGTAGCAACTGAAGTGTGATGCTGGAAATGTCGTACTCACCAGTAGCAACTGAAGTGTGATGCTGGAAATGTCGTACTCACCAGTAGCAACTGAAGTGTGATGCTGGAAATGTCGTACTTACCAGTAGCAACTGAAGTGTGATGCTGGAAATGTCGTACTCACCAGTAGCAACTGAATTAAGATAATGGATATGTTGTACTCGCCAGTAGCAACTGAAGTGTGATGCTGGAAATGTCGTACTCACCAGTAGCAACTGAAGTGTGATGCTGGAAATGTCGTACTCACCAGTAGCAACTGAAGTGTAATGCTGGAAATGTCGTACTCACCAGTAGCAACTGAAGTGTGATGCTGGAAATGTCGTACTCACCAGTAGCAACTGAATTAAGATAATGGACATGTTGTACTCCCAGTAGCAACTGAAGTGTGATGCTGGAAATGTCGTACTCACCAGTAGCAACTGAAGTGTGATGCTGGAAATGTCGTACTCACCAGTAGCAACTGAAGTGTGATGCTGGAAATGTCGTACTCACCAGTAGCAACTGAAGTGTGATGCTGGAAATGTCGTACTCACCAGTAGCAACTGAATTAAGATAATGGATATGTTGTACTCGCCAGTAGCAACTGAATTAAGATAATGGATATGTTGTACTCGCCAGTAGCAACTGAAGTGTGATGCTGGAAATGTCGTACTCACCAGTAGCAACTGAAGTGTGATGCTGGAAATGTCGTACTCACCAGTAGCAACTGAAGTGTGATGCTGGAAATGTCGTACTCACCAATAGCAACTGAAGTGTGATGCTGGAAATGTCGTACTCACCAGTAGCAACTGAAGTGTGATGCTGGAAATGTCGTACTCACCAGTAGCAACTGAATTAAGATAATGGATATGTTGTACTCGCCAGTAGCAACTGAAGTGTGATGCTGGAAATGTCGTACTCACCAGTAGCAACTGAAGTGTGATGCTGGAAATGTCGTACTCACCAGTAGCAACTGAATTAAGATAATGGATATGTTGTACTCGCCAGTAGCAACTGAAGTGTGATGCTGGAAATGTCGTACTCACCAGTAGCAACTGAATTAAGATAATGGATATGTTGTACTCGCCAGTAGCAACTGAAGTGTGATGCTGGAAATGTCGTACTCACCAGTAGCAACTGAAGTGTGATGCTGGAAATGTCGTACTCACCAGCAGCAACTAAAGTGTGATGCTGAAAATGTCGTACTTACCAGTAGCAACTGAAATGTGATGCTGGAAATGTCGTACTCACCAGTAGCAACTGAATTAAGATAATGGATATGTTGTACTCGCCAGTAGCAACTGAAGTGTGATGCTGGAAATGTCGTACTCACCAGTAGCAACTGAAGTGTGATGCTGGAAATGTCGTACTCACCAGTAGCAACTGAAGTGTCATGCTGGAAATGTCGTACTCACCAGTAGCAACTGAAGTGTGATGCTGGAAATGTCGTACTCACCAGTAGCAACTGAATTAAGATAATGGATATGTTGTACTCCCAGAAGCAACTGAAGTGTGATGCTGGAAATGTCGTACTCACCAGTAGCAACTGAAGTGTGATGCTGGAAATGTCGTACTCACCAGTAGCAACTGAAGTGTGATGCTGGAAATGTCGTACTCACCAGTAGCAACTGAAGTGTGATGCTGGAAATGTCGTACTCACCAGTAGCAACTGAATTAAGATAATGGATATGTTGTACTCGCCAGTAGCAACTGAATTAAGATAATGGATATGTTGTACTCGCCAGTAGCAACTGAAGTGTGATGCTGGAAATGTCGCACTCACCAGTAGCAACTGAAGTGTGATGCTGGAAATGTCGTACTCACCAGTAGCAACTGAAGTGTGATGCTGGAAATGTCGTACTCACCAGTAGCAACTGAAGTGTGATGCTGGAAATGTCGTACTCACCAGTAGCAACTGAAGTGTGATGCTGGAAATGTCGTACTCACCAGTAGCAACTGAATTAAGATAATGGATATGTTGTACTCGCCAGTAGCAACTGAAGTGTGATGCTGGAAATGTCGTACTCACCAGTAGCAACTGAAGTGTGATGCTGGAAATGTCGTACTCACCAGTAGCAACTGAAGTGTAATGCTGGAAATGTCGTACTCACCAGTAGCAACTGAAGTGTGATGCTGGAAATGTCGTACTCACCAGTAGCAACTTAAGTGTGAAGCTGGAAATGTCGTACTCACCAGTAGCAACTGAATTAAGATAATGGATATGTCGTACTCACCAGTAGCAACTGAAGTGTGATGCTGGAAATGTCGTACTCACCAGTAGCAACTGAAGTGTGATGCTGGAAATGTCGTACTCACCAGTAGCAACTGAATTAAGATAATGGATATGTTGTACTCGCCAGTAGCAACTGAAGTGAGATGCTGGAAATGTCGTACTCACCAGTAGCAACTGAAGTGTGATGCTGGAAATGTCGTACTCACCAGTAGCAACTGAAGTGTGATGCTGGAAATGTCGTGCTCACCAGTAGCAACTGAATTAAGATAATGGATATGTTGTACTCGCCAGTAGCAACTGAAGTGTGATGCTGGAAATGTCGTACTCACCAGTAGCAACTGAATTAAGATAATGGATATGTTGTACTCGCCAGTAGCAACTGAAGTGTGATGCTGGAAATGTCGTACTCACCAGTAGCAACTGAAGTGTGATGCTGGAAATGTCGTACTCACCAGTAGCAACTGAAGTGTGATGCTGGAAATGTCGTACTTACCAGTAGCAACTGAAGTGTGATGCTGGAAATGTCGTACTCACCAGTAGCAACTGAATTAAGATAATGGATATGTTGTACTCGCCAGTAGCAACTGTAGTGTGATGCTGGAAATGTCGTACTCACCAGTAGCAACTGAAGTGTGATGCTGGAAATGTCGTACTCACCAGTAGCAACTGAAGTGTAATGCTGGAAATGTCGTACTCACCAGTAGCAACTGAAGTGTGATGCTGGAAATGTCGTACTCACCAGTAGCAACTTAAGTGTGAAGCTTGAAATGTCGTACTCACCAGTAGCAACTGAATTAAGATAATGGATATGTTGTACTCGCCAGTAGCAACTGAAGTGAGATGCTGGAAATGTCGTACTCACCAGTAGCAACTGAAGTGTGATGCTGGAAATGTCGTACTCACCAGTAGCAACTGAAGTGTGATGCTGGAAATGTCGTACTCACCAGTAGCAACTGAATTAAGATAATGGATATGTTGTACTCGCCAGTAGCAAGTGAAGTGTGATGCTGGAAATGTCGTACTCACCAGTAGCAACTGAAGTGTGATGCTGGAAATGTCGTACTCACCAGTAGCAACTGAAGTGTGATGCTGGAAATGTCGTACTCACCAGTAGCAACTGAAGTGTGATGCTGGAAATGTCGTACTCACCAGTAGCAACTGAAGTGTGATGCTGGAAATGTCGTACTCACCAGTAGCAACTGAATTAAGATAATGGATATGTTGTACTCGTCAGTAGCAACTGAAGTATGATGCTGGAAATGTCGTACTCACCAGTAGCAACTGAAGTGTGATGCTGGAAATGTCGTACTCACCAGTAGCAACTGAAGTGTGATGCTGGAAATGTCGTACTCACCAGTAGCAACTGAAGTGTGATTGCTACCGCTAATATTACTACCAATTCTACTGCCACTGCTACTTTATACTTGCACTGCTATTACTTCTTTTCGGCCAGTGCCACTGTGTACTGCCAGCGCTACTGACCATGCCTCTGCTCCAAACAATGCCACTGCCTTCTCCCTCTGCCACTGCTACTTCCTACTGCTACTGCATGTCCTTACATTTTTTATGCCAATGTATGATCTTTGTCTCATTCAGCAGCCAACAAAATGAAAACAAACAACGAATCTCATTGCAACAACAGGTATCTGTCTCTGCAGGTGACAACCTGCGTATTGAGGGCCATGATTTAAGTGATCCACGTTAATTTTTGTTAAATGTCAGTTTCTTCACATACATATGGATATCATTAGAAAAGACGTACATTGATAAGTAGAGATTCATCATACGAGATATTCTAAAACATTGTTGCTGGTCATAACTATATATTTTTAAAATAAAAATGCCTATAAAATATAGGGCAATATATATATATATGTGTGTGTGTGTGTGTGTGTGTGTGTATGTGTGTGTGTTAATAAATTTTAACTTGTAGTCATTTAATTGTGAATGATTTTGCCAGCTATATTCAATAAACACTGTACCACAAAACAGTATAAATATTACTTACACCGGAAACACTCAAACCTCGTAACTATTCTAGAATATTAATCGGCCTTTATAGGCTGTGATCGACGCAGTTAAATAGCATACCTCAAGCGAAAGATTCTCTACTGAGTTTATACAACATAAGCTTTAGATATTAACAGCTTCCGGTGTTGATAGTTGAAACGCGTAAACAACGACTTTCACATTTTACCAACAAAAAAAAAGCCACGACAATTTTTGCTATTTCCAATCGTAAATTGCTCTCACGTAACTGGAAATATCAATGCGAAGTAGCCTACACATTTTCTAAACACGGGTAGCCAAATAAACTTTTACTCTTTGTGCAGTATGAATACTAGTAATTAGATTTCTAAAATTGATATTTCACTAAATTTCAGAAAATTTGTCACTGTCTCTTTTTTACATTCTTTGTTAGATTGATATACTCAGCATAATACCTTTTTTAGCTCCTCCCCCATTCAAAAACCATATAATATTATATGTAAATTAGATCATTTGGCGCCACTTTGTGAGTAGCGTTGGGCATGATGCCCCCCCCCCCTTTGTGCACCCCTCGCTACGCCACTGGTAAAACGTATTTGACTTTAATAGTATTTCAATGCATGCATAATATAACGTGTCATGAGGTAAAAAGTGTATTGATAAAGTAATTACTGTTTCTTACCATACTTATGTTACCTTATTTATCTAGTAAAATATTTTTTTTTTATGTTTTTCATAAAATAATTTGGAATTAATAATGTATTTAATAAATACTTGCAAAAAAAAATTCTTGTTCTTTAAATATAAATACTTTACATTTTTATTTCAAACTTTTTTAAATTTGACTTTTAAGTAAATTACTGTTCCTGAAAACTCTTCTCTGTTAATTTATGATTATCTTCTAATACATAATCGGCTAACCTGTGGGTGTGTATCCCTTCTGCTTTCTAAAAATAGTCTCACTCAAGTGAACTCTTGCTTGGCTTAAAATAGACTGGGGAATTTATAAAGATGGTCAAAGGGATGCAAGTCAATTATAAGAAGTCAGTCGCCGGTCTTATCTATTATAATGAGATAACCGTGTGTAATGTTCAGTTAGGCAGTTTCTCCACGAGTATAAAGCATTCCTTGTTTATCAACAGTTTCCATCTCATATTTGCGAGGGAAATGTATACGGGCTCCAGCAACTAAGACTCCGATATATATATATATATATATATATATATATATATTCTTGAGCTAGGGTAATAACTCTTAAATGAATCACTTAGACAGTCACTTTGTCTCCCTCTTTTGATCTGTTAGTAACATTTTTTTTTGTTATTTAATATATTTGTTACCGGCAAAGTGTGAAATCCGGCATTCTATAGAATGCCTAGGCAATCTAAAGAATGCCTGAATTTTTCAGGCAAAGTATGAAACAAATTGCTATTTCATACATTGCCTAGGCATTCTATAAAATGCCGAGTTCCCGTTAGGAAAAGTATGTAATTGGCCTTGTTAGGAACTAGAATAGATTTAGAGACAGACAATCCCATTCGACGTTGTAAGATAAGAAGATATATCAGAAGTAGGAGTAATCAGAGGCGCCGAGAGCCAACTAGGGCCCCAGGGCAGGACATCATTGCGGGCCCCTATTGTTAAACAATGAGTCGTGAAAAATTGACATGGTTGGGGCGGCCGGGCCCCCTTACAGATGCGGGCCCCCTGGCAATGACTCCCTACCCCCCTCTCGGCGTGCCTGGGAGTAATGCAAATAATGGTTGACAAGGTGACAGACGACTTAGGACAAGGTGGTCAGAAAACAATAGAGTAGTAAACAGCAAAGGTGTGGCGACTCTAGGAGTAGACCGGGAGGCGACAACGGACAGTTTAGGAGAGACAACAATGACGACCAGGGGGCGCTCCTTAGGTGAGAACTATTCTGAAGGAGACTGTGACGTAATTAGGGAAAATAAGGTGGGGACGTTAGGATTATAAATACGACTGGATTCGGACATAAGTTAGCGACGGGAGTTACGAGAATAGTTCTAGTGCTGATTACTGTGTAACCATGTTGGAAGGGAATGTAGTGCCAGGACAGGAATCACGCCATGTTGACATGCAACAACGGTTCTACGATGAATTATCTAAAGTAAGAGCCAATGCTCTTACTTCGGATTCGGACAAAAAATTTCCTCCTGCGCCTTTGGGAGCCATTGTGCAAGTTCCGATTCCCGATGTTGACAAAGGGCGGGGAGACTCACGAAATCTGTTGGCAGTTGTTATGAGCATGACAGAAGATGGCTTTTACCGCCTTTGGAACTGCACATGGAATCTTGAAGCAACTATATGCCAGATCAGAATTCACCGTATGTCCAAAAGATTTATTAAAAGCGGAAGACGTTCCTGACCTTTAATTAGCTCTCCGATTTGCTGCTACTTCTCAGTCTACAGGAAGCGGCCAAGGATTCGTCAGATGTATATGTGTCGCGTTACTTCTCTTTGGGCAGGCTCGCCAAATGTCGCGTTACTTCTTTACTATTTATTTTACAACACTTAGTGTCAGGGTTGTAAAGAACTGTTAATATTGAAATGATGATATATTCTGGATATTGATGGATGGCACAGACTTGGAGGCGTATGGTCTCATGGTGAAGACTGCCATGTTAACACCAATGTTCATAACACTTCATCAAATAAGAGTCTTAACTGCATGGCTCGAATTATTGATACATTTATTTACAACGACATTAAGGTAACAAACATGTTGAATGATAAGACGCTGTCGTGTTAAGTATTTAATGAACTATTATTTCTTAGTCTAAATCAAAATCAATAACTACCTCGAATTAGATCTCTAACAAAAAATGTCCCTTTATCAAGTTTCGTCTCTAAGTCAACTACTATCTCCCTGTGACGTCAAATAGCAACCAATCTAAATATTACACCTCACACTTCATAGTGCGGTGCGCAAACTCAGGATTAAATCAAAATAAATTTGTAATTAATATTACATGGGGGGTGAATTCTTAACGTAACAATATGCAAGACAAAATGCCAAACTATGAGGTGTCTTCGTGTGAAAAAGAAAATTAAATGCAATTCAAAATGCCATTCTAGTCTTCCCTGCTGCAATAGGTAGCTCATTCCAGTAGTGTTCTGCTTGTTTTCACCAGAAACAACATCTTTTTATTATTTATCACAAATATGAACATGACAGATCAAAGTACCAAAATACGAAGTGTTTTGTGTGAAAGAAGAAAATTAAGTACAGTACAATTCTAAGTGCCAATCAAGTCTTACCTGCTGAAGCAAATACTTCAATATCAGCTCTGCTGTCTTGTTTTTTTCCGGTATGAACATCATATGCTTTTATTTTGCATTCATTCCATATTAAAATACGTAATTATCAATAAAGGCTTTTGTTGTTCTTTTCTGATTATTTTGCCTAAACGACACTAGTCATTGTATAGAATGCCTAGGAAAAGTATGCACAATTTAAAAATTTTATACTTTACCTAAAACCACCAGGCATTCTATACATTGCCTAGGCATTCTACAGGATGCCGGCATTTCACACTTTGCCGGTAACATATTCACCTACAATTAGATTATTTCCCCTTCCTGTGGTGCGTGTTGACAGTTGGCAGACAACACAACTCTCTGACGAACTTAAGTTATGTCCTTTAATGTATGGATGTAACAGGTCTAAATAGAACAGTACATATATATATATATATATATATATATATATATATACTAGTTGTATCCTGCAAAACATTTGCATAGAGTTATATCCCCTTATGCTTGATCGGTATGCTAGGTTATTTTTGGTTTCGGGCAGATCCGATTTTTTTTCATAATTGTATTTTAAACTGGAATACTGTTGTATTAATTCTTTACTCTCGATTTAACGCAGAACCCAGACCGCTATTATTTATATAGTTATATCGATTGTAACATAACTATTAATAGTTTATGAGTGTGCCATTATAAATTGTATAAATTAGTTCTTGTCGAATCAAAGTTCATTAATAAAAAGCCCATATAAATACATTTTGAAATATATCTGTGTTCCTAACAATTTGGCTCATAGTCTCAACACTACCAGACACTAGCATAAACGGGTTTCTTTCCTCCCGCCTACCCCCATCCCACTTCACCATTATCTTTCCTTAAAGCCGGTTGTAATACCGCGGGCATGGTTTTAGGTTGTGAAGGAACCACGAACAATATAATCAGGAGACTGAACTTGTTGACATTTGAACCAGTAATCTACAGCAAGCTGATCTGAATAACAGTCCAACTGCCACAAGCGTTACCTTTCTAACTCATCTGCCCACACAATTCTATTTGCGTACGGATTTGGATTGACAATCAATTATCGTGAAATCAATAATAAAGATCTAATAAAATATGTTCCAATAGTTGGATTCGACTAAAAGTTCAATTTTACACCTGTCTTTGTTAAGTAAATCAGTTAAAGAAGATGACACCCGAGTTGCATCCAACTATTGGAGAAAAACTACAACAACAGATCAACTTTAAAATCTAGATTACGGCAAAATAAAAATATCATGGTGGTTTCCTTTAAAATTGTAAGTCAGTGGAAAGCCCTTTGCCAAAGAAGGTCTAGTTAGCTTGCCATAATAGAGGCTATGGGGCTAGGTGCCCTTTTTGTTAAAGGAAGCGCCTTTCTCCCTCCCTCTCTCTCTCTCTCCCTCTCTCTCTCCCTCTCTCTCTCCCTCCCTCCCTTCCCTCCCTCTCTCTCTCTCTCTCTCTGTCTCTCTCCCTCCCTCCCTCTCTCTCTCTCTCTCTCTCTCTCTCTCTCTCTCACACACACACATATTTTAACTTAAACGAGCTAGGTATCAGCTCTGTTTTCAAACCATTTGATTTCCAAGTTTCTGATGTATTTTTTTTTTTTTTTGAAGATTTGGTGCATTGTGATTATGAGCCAAACACTTTTTTATCGGTGGGCAAACACTCGACAACCTTCTCACTTCCTAGGGGGCCCCATTCCAGGTGTTAAAGTCCAATAAAATCTGGCGTTTTAGGGGGCGGGGGGGGCATTTTTATATATGGCGCCAAAATATCTCAAAGTTATTCATGGGAAATATAGACTTAAGAACTTACTTTATTTGTCGATCGAAGCTAGAATCAAATGAAATGTCCGTAAGTACACGTTTGAGAACACCTGTAACAGGTGTTGTTATATTAGGTTAATACTTCAACAGGATATTAACTTAGCAAAAGCAATTTTTGTTACATCTGGCTGTCGCCAGACATTCCACAAAGTGCAATCACTTCAGATCAATACGTTTATACAGTAAGAAAGAAATCCATGGGAAGAAATTTCTTACCTACGACTGTCCTACTTATTGTTCTGGCAGTTTCTCTACCAGGTGAATTATGGGATAGCATAAAATAGAATATTGCAATGATAGAAATATATTGAAATAGAAAGATTAAAGCTAGAAACTGAAGTATACAGAATGATGAATAGGATATGTAGATTAGGAGAAAGACTAAAATATAACCATATATCCCCATATCATATCTGGTGGAGCTTTGTATCACACGTAAAGAAAATATGGGTAATTTTTGTTTTGCATAAAAAAAGTTCACCCTCCAATCGACACATTTTAGAACATAAAAATAATCATATATCGATTGAAATTCACCATTACAAATAAAAGTGTTATAAGAATAATATTGATGATTGCTACAATGTTACAGTGTACATTTCTATTGTGCATATGTTAAAAGAAATTTAATGTTCAATTGTTCAATGGACCTGCAAAGTGGAAGTAAACCTCGCATCACTTAAATTGCACGCTCTGCACAGATATTTTAACGCTGCGTTGGCATAGGTGTTGGATATATGGACCAAATTGTCTTTAATGACTTAGAAGCCTTTGAGTGTTGCTTACAAGCTTCTTATAAATTGTCAAAGTCAGTAGTATTGAAACACTGGGCAGTGAACTAGATGTCAGCCCATGTACCACTGATGAAATCACATGCTGCTTTAGCTGTTAGTCGATACTCCGGTATCAGAACGAATGATAGCAAACAATAAATAGCCTTTCATTTCCATCTCGCATTACTGATGTTTGGATGTGATTTAAAATTTATTTTCGGGAAGCTTCCTGTAGCTTTGAAAATCCTGCATCATGATATTAAATGATCAAGGAAAACCATGTCATCTCGCCAGCACTCTTGTTCTGATTTTTTTAGTGGTGCCCCATCATTATAAAATGCTGTTTTGATTTATTCATACTTTTCTGTTATTGTTGAAACAAACGATTAGCTGATGTTTGGTGAAGTTTTTGATCATTTATGACATGTTTCAATATTGTATGTAGTATGTGGTGTTGGCATCCGATCTATACAGCTTTTTCTAATCCAACGTCTTGAAAGTGTTTCTGTAACAGTTTGACTGGACCAATTCTTCTTCCAGTATTTGCAGAAGACGTGCCATTTTCATTGAAGGCCAGAGTTCATATTCATTGAACACAGTTTTTATTCCATTGATTATTGTCTGCTCTTTTGCAGATTCGATCTAAAGAACAGCAAATCTGACTTCCTTTTTTTCATTTTTATTCATTTTTATTTTATATGGTCTTTCCATCAAATTATAAGCACCATTGTTCTTTTTTTAACCTTTCCTTTAAATTCTTTTTTTTTTAATTTTTCTTTTTCTTTCGTTAGACATTTGTAAATGCAGCACTGAGTTGGAGTAGATATGCAAACTCCAGTTCCCGACAAGGTTTCAAAGTCTTTTAGGCCTTTTTTCTAATCATTTGCTGCAGTCACTAAACACATTGCAGTCACTAAACACACTGTAGTCACTAAACACACTGCAGTCACTAAACGCACTGCAGTCACTAAACGCACTGCAGTCACTAAACACACTGCAGTCACTAAACACACTGCAGTCACTAAACGCACTGCAGTCACTAAACACACAGCAGTCACTAAACACACTGCAGTCACTAAACGCACTGCAGTCACTAAACGCACTGCAGTCACTAAACGCACTGCAGTCACTAAACACACTGCAGTCACTAAACACACTGCAGTCACTAAACAAACACACTGCAGTCACTAAACACACTGCAGTCACTAAACACACTGCAGTCACTAAACACACTGCAATCACTAAACGCACTGCAGTCACTAAACGCACTGCAGTCGCTAAACACACTGCAGTCACTAAACGCACTGCAGCACCATTGTTCTTTTTTTAACCTTTCCTTTAAATTCTTTTTTTTTGAATTTTTCTTTTTCTTTCGTTAGACATTTGTAAATGCAGCACTGAGTTGTAGTAGATATGCAAACTCCAGTTCCCGACAAGGTTTCAAAGTCTTTTAGGCCTTTTTTCTAATCGTTTGCTGCAGTCACTAAACACACTGCAGTCACTAAACACACTGCAGTCACTAAACACACTGCAGTCACTAAACGCACTGCAGTCACTAAACGCACTGCAGTCACTAAACGCACTGCAGTCGCTAAACACACTGCAGTCGCTAAACGCACTGCAGTCAAGTCACTAAACGCACTGCAGTCACTAAACGCACTGCAGTCACTAAACACACTGCAGTCACTAAACACACTGCAGTCACTAAACACACTGCAGTCACTAAACAAATACACTGCAGTCACTAAACACACTGCAGTCACTAAACACACTGCAATCACTAAACGCACTGCAGTCACTAAACGCACTGCAGTCACTAAACGCACTGCAGTCACTAAACGCACTGCAGTCGCTAAACACACTGCAGTCACTAAACACACTGCAGAAACAGTTTTTTGTCTTTTAGATTTTAATGATTTCTCACAATCTTCACTACTACTGGAAAACTGTTCTCCCCTCACAAAATCTTCTTCACTCACAGAATTGTCTGCATCCAAAAATGTTAAGACACTTGATTCAACACTTTCTTCGGTAAAATTGTGACTGGCACTTCCATTTTAAGAAATTTAATTTTTTTTTTTTTTTGGGGGGGGGGGGTAAATCTTTTGTAAATCATCTTCTGAGGTACAATAGTCTACTTTTCCTTTTGTTGAAATCTGAAGTGCATACAACTGGCTTCTCGGCACAACCGCTATCCTTTCTCATCTCTTACATTAAATAACCATCACTGTGGAATCATAGTTTCCAGGTCTTCGATTATGTCTTTCAAACTTCTTAACAACATTGTCAATTTTTCTCTCAACTGTTGATTTACCTTGTTGAATAGGCAGTGTCATATTTTTCCATAACTGTTTTACTTCATCAGTTTGATCCTGACTTTCCTGCTTTTTACATCAGAAGCAATTGTTTTATTGTTTTATATCAGCTCACGATAAGTAGTTCCATTGGAATTTTTCTCAGATTTGATCAAGTCTATCAACAGTACTATGCTTTCGTGAATTAATGCCTTTTCGGGGCTGCTCTTGTTCTTCTCGAAAGCTGGAGCATTTTTGAGATAACTGCTCAAAGACAATCCGGAAATGACACAAATACTAATCATGCGTATAATGGTTGGCAACTAGAATGCTGACGGTGCATGGGACAACAAAGAACAAAATTACAGTTGTCCACTTGTGGCAGTATGGGGAATAAAAAATATATTAAAAAAAAAACAACTAATTTTTAGTCATATACCTAATGTAGATAATAGATAGATGAAAGGAATGATAAATAGATAAATGTACAACTGTCGTTTCTAGAGCCATGTGGAGGCATCGTCTCATCAAATGCCTCTGAAAAGAACTGCCCTCCTCATAAGGTAAGATTTAAAATAGCCGTAACACGATGCCCAATTCTCACCTCTCTATCATGACATGTCTGTCACACCATTAGATTTCTTGGCAAAAAAAAATTGCAGCCATTTTATATCTAAGTTTTTCTGGCTTAAAGAAATGCGGTCATTTTGAAATACAAATTGAATAAAAAAGAAACAAAACATTGTTTATGTAGACATTTTTTATAGATACGTCATGATGTAATATAATACATGGTCCACAGCTATGGTCCACAGTATGAAGTTGGGATACAATTTATTTAGAGAGTTTTAAATTGATGAGCTATTAAAAGAATTAATTAAGAGAATGATTCGGATATTCCCGTTGTACTAATGGTTCATATATGTGACCGGCTCCAACAAAATGAGGCTTAACTCGATTTTTACTCATTTTGAGATTATGAATTTGTTTTTTATTTAGCATTCAATTACCTTCAAAAAGAGACCTTATTTGTGTTTTTATCTTCAGTCATTATTGAGATATGATAATTTGAAGTTAGCCATGCGGAGAAACAAGTTATGCGGAAAACTACCTTCTAAACGCCGTTCCTTAAAACAATGCTTTGCGACTTAAGCCTCATTTTGTCGGAGCCGGTCACATATATATATATATATATATATACTTTCTATGACTAACTCCTTCTGATAAAGGTTGTGCATTTAGTTACTAATAGAGGTGTATTTTTCTTTTTTTTTTCATATTTGAGCGTTCCATGTCCAGTTATATTTATGTGGATATGATGATAGTAACATTTAGTGAACAGTGCGTTTAGTGATATTTAAAAAAAATTTTTTTTTTATTATATTGAAATAATACGAACTTTGATTAGAGGTCAAAGCAAGGAAACCGCTTTATACCTGTTATAACTCCAGTGGCGTAGCAAAGAGGGGTGGGGGTAAGGGGGTCACTGCTATTCATAAAGGGGCGCCAAATGGTATATTTTGCATATAATATTATATTGTTTTCGAATGGGAGGGAGCTTAAAAGGAATCGTGGCCCCGAGCGCCAATTAAGCTCGTTACGCCACTGCATAACTCTGTAATAACCTTTGATGACGTGCATGTTGCGAGTTCTATTCTATGTGGAAAAGAGTGCTTTAGGTAAAGAAAATTGAGGGCAAATGAAAATGCTGAGCAGGGGGTGAATCGGATAGGGAGAAGGACAGATATAGTGTGAGGTTGACGGTTGAGACAGAAGAATGTTTTTTTTTCAGAAGGTAGTTAAGAATAATGGAAGTGATGGGATGGGACTTGGACTATTTCTTCTCTTGTGTAGATATTATTTTCTTACTATTCTTATGTTGTGTGTTAATAAATAATAACCCTTGAAATTGTGACTGTAGTCATTTCCCTTGATGGACATATGTTTCAGCCTGGAAGTTTCAATCTGATATCATTTGAACTAATTAGGCCACACGAAGTAAAGTGGTAATTTAGCTAGCAGAGACACAATACCTTTTTCTGTTCCGTCTTTACTTTAGCTCTGCTTTGGCAAGCTTTTAGCTAGTAATTAGGTAACATAAGCAAGCTTTGTGACTAGTAATTAGATAACTTTAGAAAGCTATATGGCTAGTAATTAGATAACTTGAGAAAGCTATATAGCTAGTAATTAGATAACTTTAGAAAGATATATATTAGTAATTAGATTCTTTTTCCAGTTGCAATGTAAACGTGGCATGGTTTCTACGACGCATTATGTTAAATTTTACCCACAACGTCCTCGTGATACAAAATACCTGTGTGACACAAAGACAGACGGGGGTGGATGGATCGTTATAATTGTAAGTATTCTGTGTTCTAAGTATTTCTTTATCTAAATATCTCGTTATATAACTATTTTAATGTATACGTATTTCGATATATCAATATTTAGTTCTATACGTATTTCGTTTAAAAAGTATTATGTTATAACGTGACGAAAATGAATGGAAATGTCGGGAATAGAACTTTTAAACGCAGAACATACACCTAGAAACAACTGTTTTTTTTTACATTCAACCAAACATACTTTAGAGTAAAATTTTGTTTTATTGCAATATCGTCTCCTTCAGAGAAGAGTCAACAGAGACACTTTTTTCAACAGAACCTGGCATCAATACAAACATGGCTTTGGGAATATTTGTAGCGACTACTTCATTGGCAATAATTTTATCTACAACATTACGAATTCGGTAAGCACTACCTAAATACAAATATAAATATTTATTAATCATTATTGTTTTTGTTTTTTTTTTTGAGTATTTTTGTGACCCACAGAATGTACATTATACAGAAAGCGCACCGCTATTTTAAAAAAACCATTCTCTACCATTGAAAGTAAATATATCGCAAATATCGTAATATCAGTATGACGTCATTTTTTGTAATAGTGAAATTGGTGATGTCACATGTCACACTCATTGAAAGTTATAAAACCTGGTCGTAAATAGAGTCGATACTTCTGGGATTGAATTAGAAATATAAAAATATTAAAATGTTTTAGAGTATCGGAATCGTTTGTTTTTTTTAGTCCGTTTAGTCAAATTGTGTATTCGATTCATTGTACTGACCTTTTCTGCGATATTACAAAAAAAATGTCTACTAGTTCTTAGTATCGGAATCGAATCAGAATCGATAGTTTAGAGAAGAATCGGTAATTTTATTATAAATGGTAAAAGAAACATTGGAATCGTTACATCAATACTTGAGATCTGTTTATGTCTACTCCATATAGAGTAAATACGAAATGGGGGTGGACATGGTGTACCAGTCGAAAGACTACTTCACCCACTACACAGACTTCAACATCAGCAACGAGGAGAGCAACTACACCCTTCATCTGGACGGCTACACCGGGGACGCCGGGAATGACCTCAGCTACGTCAACCACATGATGTTCAGCTCACTAGACAGGGACAACGATACAAAATCACCCAAGAGCTGTGCCCAGATTTACAATACCGGATGGTGGTACAATGCTTGTCACCGTGGTCTATTGACTGGTCACTTTCATCGTGCTGCCCTCTACGCCGAGGGGGTCGTCTGGCCCACTGTAACTGGTTTCTATAAAAATGTGGACATGGCTGAAATGAAAATACGCCGGCATAAACCACCAATAAAAACTGAATAAAAACAGTGTGACAAAATTACTAGTGATGGGACGATTCATTGGAATCGAAAGAATCGGTATATTTTATTGAATCGGAGTCGAATCAATGAATTTTCAAGTATTTTTTTTTGTTTCCCTAAAACGATGCCTGACGTCATTAGTTCGTGTGTGTGTACAAGAGAAGAATCAATTGTAAGCATGTTGGAGAAATGTGTGATGTGACATGAGTACATTGTTCTACCAACATTCCACCCTCTAGGTTAGCATGACATCAGTCTATTTATAGACACATAATTTATAGACATAATAGGACACACAAATGCACCAATCAGTGCACGTGACATTTAAAAGATGTATCTAGTTTTCGGCTAAAGACATTCCCACGGTGTATGCTAATCAGCGCCACCATTGGCTGGAATATGAAGCTTGTGATATATTGTCACGTAATATCATTTCGATAAGGATGGTACCCATATGACGTCATTTTTTCGTAATAGTGAAATTGGTGATGTCCCATGTGCACATTTGTGTGAGCTAACATCATTACCTTCTGTAGCATGACATCATTACGTTTACTGACACATATTACAAAGTGGCTAGTATCAATCCACTGCATGTTACCAAACAGTACAAGAGCTCCCCATCCAGAGACATTATGACTTTGTTTCAAATATAGTGCATAAGTGTTTTTTTTTTGCCATGTGACTTCAATCATAAGACGTATGACATCTTTTATCATAATGGTTAAATTTTGATGTCACTTGTACACACTGCTATGCACCAGCTTTGTGACATACAGTTTTTTTAGAATGACTGATACAATTATTGATATTGCTCATAATGATTGATGCTAAACATTAGTACCTGACATTTGTGATGTCACCTGTGCACATTATGGTGCACTAACATCATCATTCTCTCTAGCTTCGTTTGGTGTCAATACATTGATAGACATTTCAATGATATAAAATAACATCAGCGCACACACGATGGTATACATGGTGATTTATTTACACCATCAGACTATACCTCCTGTCAATCGATGATTATATTTGTCAGCTAATCTGTGCGTATCTCCTTTCAATTGATTAGTCTTTCAAGTTAATTCATGTTTGTGTATTTGTCAGTGTGTATATCCTGTCTATAGTTGACTACAGTTCAATGACTGCTCTACATTCATGACTAACTGTAACCGTTGTGGTCACTTGTACTTGTTTCCAGTTATGACACCATTTTGATGAAACTATGACGTCAGGAATCGTATTCGTAATCGACATTCTCAATATGTCAAATTTAAGGATAGGAATCGAATCGACATTGTTCAAAATTATGGCATCGTCCCATCACTAAAAATTAAAATAATAAATCGGTTACATCTACTGAATAATTTCCAGATAATTTGAAAAAAAGCAAAATAAATCATGTTTTTAATCGACTGCCTATGTTTAGAATAATACATTATTTAGTATAGTACAGTGTTTAATATATACAATTTATTTTCAATGTTTAGCTTACTTCCGGAGATTTCCGTAAATACACACTGGGCTTCAAAACGTAAAATTGGTGTTACATGATTGAGATTTCTGTACCAAATAAAGGCACATGGGCGTTGAAATGGAAATAAAAAATAAGTTAAACTACTTATTACCTGAGACACTCCCAATGTAATTTCTTTGTATTTTTTTTCAGTTTTTCAGCCAAAAATCTTGTCTAAAATATTCTAAAATATTGCGGTTTATCGCTTGAAGTTTTGAATTAAAAAAAAAACATTAAAATTTATTTTTATAATAATTAATGACAGTGACGACTCATCAGAAGTTTCGGTTTGTGGGTTTAATAAAGTTTTAACCTAATATAAACACATGGGCTTGTATACACTGAAAGACTATACAAGATACAGGTATATCTCCGGTACATTAATTAGTATAACACAATGTTTAGTATAATAATACATTGTTTAATATAATACATTGTTTAGTATAATACAATGTTTAGTTCAGTACATTGTTTAGTATAATACAACGTTCAGTTCAACAAATTGTTTAGTTTAATACAATTTTTAGTTGAATACATTGAATTCAATTCATATTGTTGGGGTTACTGTATCCAAGAATTAACTGAGAATGTATAAAGTGGCAGCCATGTTTAACTCTGTTTTTCTGTTATTTTTTTTGGGTATTCTGATATTTTGTAATCTACCATCAATACAACAGCACTGACTTCTCTCCCCCTCTACATAAGCACTGACTTCTGTCCCCTTTACATCAGCATTGACTTCTCTCCCCTTTACATCAGCACTGACTTCTCTCCCCTTTACATCAGCACTGACTTCTCTCCCCTTTACATCAGCACTGACTTCTCTCCCCTTTACATCAGCACTGACTTCTCTCCCCTTTACATCAGCACTGACTTCTTTCCCCTTTACATCAGCACTGACTTCTCTCCCCTTTACATCAGCACTGACTTCTCTCCCCTTTACATCAGCACTGCCCCCACTTCCCTACCCCTCTGTGTTTCACTTTGTGAGAAAGTTAAGCTTAAAACTTGTGTACTGTTATGCATTGACATTTTACATCTCAAGTCATTTGTCTACATATTGTATTGTCCGTATATCTCCATGTAAACATTGCCACAAAAGTAATTAGCTGTGTTGTGATTTATTAACTCGAAATTATTAAGATATTGTCATCAGGAGTACAGACGCGTTCAAAATTTCAGCGCTCTATCTAAATGAGAACATGACAAACCCACATCTTACTTACAAACAGATAAGATGAAATTAATAAATACCTTCAATAGAAATCTATGACTACGAATTGTCACTTGATTTCAGAAATGTAAGTCTGGCCTTCAGATGCAAGAAATCATCTTATTGGTTGTCATTTAATGTAAAAACTAGGACTGCTGATTACAGGCCATCGACATGTCATTAATATGCAAAAAATTAAGTTGTGTGATCACATTTTTTAACGCAATACCGAAAAATCTCAAGTAAACAGTATCAGTAAATAACTCAAATTTGTTCAAAGAAGTTGATCAGAAAAGTTTTTTAAAAAAACAAGAAAAAATTACGCGAAAACATATATAAAACGCACAAAATATTTCGCCATTTCTGAAGTCTACAAGTAAACTTGCATAGCTCACTTTTAAAAAAAGAAAAAAAACCACTTTGCCAATTACACAAATTTGATAACCACCATTTGGTTGTCAACCAAACAAAAAACAAATAGTGCATTATAGATGAAGTTCAGAGTAAAGACACGCTACAACCTTCCACACCAGCCATTGTAATATTTTGGGTTTTTTTGCTGCTAGTTCATGTAAGTGATTAATTTCCAGTTAGTCCTGTTTTTTAAACTGAGACCCCAAAGCTGTACACCTGTCGTCACACTTCACGTGGCTAAACCGTGTGGTTGCCTGCCCTGATGTGTATGGTTCAACCGTGTGGTTGCCTGCCCTGATGTATATGCTTCAAATGTGTGGTTGCCTACATCTTATTGGAGTTCATTCCTGGATGAGATAAAATCTTAAGTTCATCTTAAATCTATTTTGAATTGTGATTTTTATTAAAGGCTCTGTAATTTCAATTCTCTCTACTTTACTTCTGGCTCTTTTACACTTCAATAAATCGGTAACTCACAACTATCTTATAGGTGGAAGAGTAGCAGAGCTCTTCGACTACTAAACGGTGGGTTCCTAGTTCAGACCGAGGTGAGAACCTTGTATTTTCTCTAGTCCGATCGATAACCATAATTCCACACAACCTACAAAAATGGGTACCCCACATTTGTTGGGAAAAGTACCAGGCATTGTACTAGCCAGACAATCCCAGTGAACTAGCCAGACAATCCCATTGTACTAGCCAGACAATCCCATTGTACTAGCCAGACAATCCCATTGTACTAGCCAGACAATCCCATTGTACTAGCCAGACATTGAACAGCCATGGCTACAGAAACATTTGAGCTCTACTGAACCTTACTCGGATGGTCTGTTGACTTTGAGTTTATTCAGCAATTAAAAGTTATAAAACATATACACAAAATATAATATTAAGGTGGATTTAGTCACATTATAATTCTTTATATAGTGAAGAGAAAAAACCAATACCATTTGTTTTTTGCAAAGTATCAATTTTAATTGTTGATTAAAATATTGAGCAATATATATATATATATATATATATATAAATGCGTATAACCAGAGGATTTTCAGACAGCCTATATAAATATTTCAGTCAGTTGTCATGTGTTTGAAGAAGAACTAATTGTTTAATTTGCTGTAGATAAAAGGATTTTAGTAGTGATGCATATCTTTTTTTTTATGACAAAATATTTTCAGATGGTGGAAATCAGGGGTGGAGAAGGTGGAATGAGGAGTGGAGTAGGTGGTATGAGGGGTGGAGAAGGTGGAATGAGGAGTGGAGTAGGTGGTATGAGGGGTGGAGTAGGTGGTATGAGGGGTGGAGAAGGTGGAATGAGGAGTGGAGTAGGTGGTATGAGGGGTGGAGTATGTGGTATGAGGGGTGGAGTAGGTGGTATGAGGGTGGAGTAGATGGTATGAGGGGTGGAGAAGGTGGAAGGAGGAGTGGAGTAGGTGGTATGAGGGGTGGAGTAGGTGGTATGAGGGGTGGAGTAGGTGGTATGAGGGGTAAAGTAGGTGGTATGAGGGTGGAGTAGATGGTATGAGGGGTGGAAAAGGTGGAATGAGGGGTGGAGTAGGTGGTATGAGGGGTGGAGAAGGTGGATTGAGGGTGGAGAAGGTGGAATGAGGAGTGGAGTAGGTCGTATGAGGGGTGGAGTAGGTGGTATGAGGGGTGGAGAAGGTGGAATGAGGAGTGGAGTAGGTGGTATGAGGGGTGGAGTAGGTAGTATGAGGGGTGGAGTAGGTGGTATGAGGGTGGAGTAGATGGTATGAGGGGTGGAGAAGGTGGAATGAGGGGTGGATAAGGTGGAATGAGGGGTGGAGAAGGTGGAATGAGGGGTGGAGAAGGTGGAATGAGGAGTGGAGTAGGTGGTATGAGGGGTTGAGAAGGTGGAATGAGGAGTGGAGTAGGTGGTATGAGGGGTGGAGAAGGTGGAATGAGGGGTGGAGAAGGTGGAATGAGAGTGGAGTAGGTGGAATGAGGGGTGGAGTTGGTGGTATGAGAGGTGGAGAAGGTGGTATGAGGAGTGGAGTAGGTGGTATGAGGGGTGGAGAAGGTGGAATGAGGAGTGGAGTAGGTGGTATGAGGAGTGGAGTAGGTGGAATGAGGGGTGGAGAAGGTGGAATGAGGAGTGGAGTAGGTGGTATGAGGGGTTGAGAAGGTGGAATGAGGAGTGGAGTAGGTGGTATGAGGGGTGTAATAGATGGTATGAGGGGTGGAGTAGGTGGTATGAAGGGTGGAGTAGGTGGTATGAGGAGTGCAGTAGGTGGTATGAAGGGTGGAGTAGGTGGTATGAGGGATGGAGTAAGTGGTATGAGGGGTGGAGTAGGTGGTATGAGGTGTGTCTTTAGACCCGTAAGAAATTTCTAGCCTGAAGCAATAGCCATAAAAAATGTAAAAGTTTCTGTTAGTTCATTGGACCACTTAGAAGTATTTCTAGGGATCGATTTATGACATTCTACTTGGAGATTGAAGGCCTAAGGTGTCAAGACATGGCATGGGCTATTTTAGACAGCAGGGGACAGAGCCTAAAGGCATTAATGATTAACGTATTTAACAAGCTCTTATACTGTATCCCACAATTAGCGGCAGAGAGATAATGAGAGAGAGAGAGAGAGAGAGAGAGAGAAAGAGATGGATGAGAAAGTGTGAGAGAGAGAGAGGGTGGATAGAGAGAGCCCGTGAGAAATAGACAGATGCAGAGACAGAGGGGTGTATTAAACAATAATTTCTTCTTCAAACACACGACAACAGGCTGAAATAATAATACACACTGTCAGGAAAACTGATGGTTTGAAGCATAAGTCATTATCATATATTGCTCAATATTTTACTCAACAATTTAAAGGAATACTTCCTAAACGTAAAAGCTATTGTTTTTTTTCACTTTCCTAGATCAGACCAAGTATATAAGAAAAGTTCCCTTAGCCCATAAGGCCATCGGGGCAGATGAAGTGTAGAATTCATCGGTTTCTATAACCTCGGCATATGAAGGGATTGTGTGGTTAGCACAATACCCAGCCGCCTTTACTTCCCCAACTTAAGTCAGGTACCCATTTAAAGCTGTGTGGGACTTATGGGACGACTTTGCACCAAATTTCACCTGTAAAAATTTCCATGGGCCTCACCGAGGATCGAACCCAGGACTCTCAGGTCAACAGTCTAGTATCTACACCTCTCAGTCATCCGTCCAACAGACCAAGTATAAAGTCTTATGAAATTCCACTACTGACTTTTTGTGACTAAATCAACCTTAATATTGTTTTAATTTCGTGATAATTTCTAACTAGCTAAATACACAGAGAGTCAACAACTGCTAAAAGTGTCGTCCCAAAATACTTCATTAAATCAAATATTGTGATAAATGAATTGAGATGCACATGAAAATTATTTTAAAAAACAATCACTGTAGATCTGTCATGACCATTTTTTTTCTTATATGCGGCTTGTAGAATTTATCCGTGGATAAACATCTATAAGGGGAGATAAGAAGATTATTATTTTTACATAGACACATAGTCTTAGGAGAGGAAGAGTTGTCCTGATTGTATTTAATTAAATCTAACCGAGTTAGTCGATTGATTAACTTTTTGATATGAAAAAAAAAGTAAACTTAGTGACAATTTTTTTTACACTAAAAAAGTCACATATTTTTTTTTTCTTTTTGAAACTTTCAATATTCGAGTGCATATGGTGAATGTAACATAATAAATAACAAAAGACGTTTTCGAGTAAAGAACGTCCTAATAACAAGAGCTTGGCCCACTACAGTACTCATGGTAGCTAATAGATATTATTGGTGCCAGTCAGCCCCGTAGCATGAAAATTCTACAGCAGGGGCCAGGCATTCTGCAGCAGGGGCCAGGCAATAGCAGGGAGGCCCTGTAATACATTTTACTAAGTAGAACAAATAAGCAGGGGGGGCAGACAAAACGCAGGGGGGCGGCCCCCGTGCCCCCTCCCCCCCCCCCGCACGCTACGGGCCTGGTGCCAGTGCATCAATGGCGTATAGCAGTGTTGCCCAAATACTCGAAATCTGAAAAAAACTTGTCAAAGAAATATTACATAAATTGTTTTTTAAACTTGTGGTTTACCCTCATTTTATAGTTTTCTGCATACCGACTTGAAGTTACTATATTGTTGTTGTTTTTTTGTCATTATTATAATTTTTTATTTCAGCACCGCCTAGCATGGCAGGGTGTAGTGTGCCTAACACAGCAGCTTCATTGACGGAGCTGATGTATGTCTGTCATGTTTACTGAGCGGCTGGCTAAGTATAGCCCGCTACATCTCCCGGCTAGTCAGAATAAAAGGTTTTAAATAATTGCCCAGACTAGCAGGGTGTGTCTACTGACGGCAGGCCAAAATGGCAAATCATCAGTTTTTTCCTACCACACGGACAGGGGCGATAGTGTGGTGTGCCTATGCCCTTCACCGGCAATGGTAGGTTGCTATAGCGTTCATGAATTTGAAGTTAATATCTTATACAGGTTAGATATCACTCATCTATAAATTCTTATTTCATCTAAGCTGATTTAACCAATCAAATGAGTTTATAAATGATTAGGTCAATTGTTATACAGTAGGAGAATTAAGGCGCAAGAATTTAAAAATGTTATATATATATATATACATTACACATATACAGTAGAAAGGTTTTAGCTAATTACTTAAATTAATACTTTTTTTTATTGTCATTCACATATTAAAATAGGAAATAAAATATACATTATATACTTTGCTATTAAAAAATGTATTAATATATTTTTATTTTCTTGTATGTGAATACTTTAAAATTATATTGATTAGCTTGTTTTGCCATATATTTTTGTCAATTATTTCCCTTGAAAACTGACCTTTGATTCCTTACTCTTCTTTAATTTGTTCTATTATCATTGAATTTCTTTGTAAAGGAGTTAAAATTTAACAACTATTTAAAGCCAGTGTTGTATATGACGTCTGTTATGGCTGTTAACCTATGAGCTTAAGACCTAGCATGATACGCAAACAGTTTGTATCACATTTGGTATGCTGTTGCGTTTTACGGACTCCCAGCAACTGCTTTACCCAGAGACCTCTAGTTCTATAAATATTTTTTTTTCAAGTCTATATTTGCTATTTGTATTTTGACTACAGAATGGGAAGTATGGGAAGTATGGGAAGTATGGGAAGTATGTGAAGTATGGGAAGTATAGGAAGTATGGGAAGTATAGGAAGTATGTGAAGTATGGGAAGTATGTGAAGTATGGGAAGTATAGGAAGTATGGGAAGTATGGGAAGTATGGGAAGTATAGGAAGTATGGGAAGTATGGGAAGTATGGGAAGTATGGGAAGTATAGGAAGTATGGGAAGTATAGGAAGTATGGGAAGTATAGGAGGTATGTGAAGTATGGGAAGTATGTGAAGTATGGGAAGTATAGGAAGTATGGGAAGTATGGGAAGTATAGGAAGTATGGGAAGTATAGGAAGTATGGGAAGTATGGGAAGTATAGGAAGTATGGGAAGTATAGGAAGTATGGGAAGTATGGGAAGTATAGGAAGTATGGGAAGTATGGGAAGTATGGGAAGTATGGGAAGTATAGGAAGTATGGGAAGTATAGGAAGTATGGGAAGTATAGGAAGTATGTGAAGTATGGGAAGTATAGGAAGTATGGGAAGTATAGGAAGTATGGGAAGTATAGGAAGTATGTGAAGTATGGGAAGTATAGGAAGTATGGGAAGTATGGGAAGTATGGGAAGTATAGGAAGTATGGGAAGTATAGGAAGTATGTGAAGTATGGGAAGTATGTGAAGTATGGGAAGTATAGGAAGTATGGGAAGTATGGGAAGTATGGGAAGTATAGGAAGTATGGGAAGTATGGGAAGTATGGGATGTATAGGAAGTATGGGAAGTATAGGAAGTATGGGAAGTATAGGAAGTATGTGAAGTATGGGAAGTATGTGAAGTATGGGAAGTATAGGAAGTATGGGAAGTATGGGAAGTATAGGAAGTATGGGAAGTATCGGAGGTATGGGAAGTATGGGAAGTATAGGAAGTATGGGAAGTATGGGAAGTATGGGAAGTATGGGAAGTATGGGAAGTATGGGAAGTATAGGAAGTATGGGAAGTATAGGAAGTATGTGAAGTATGGGAAGTATAGGAAGTATGGGAAGTATGTGAAGTATGGGAAGTATAGGAAGTATGGGAAGTATAGGAAGTATGGGAAGTATAGGAAGTATGTGAAGTATGGGAAGTATAGGAAGTATGGGAAGTATGGGAAGTATGGGAAGTATAGGAAGTATGGGAAGTATAGGAAGTATGGGAAGTATGTGAAGTATGGGAAGTATAGGAAGTATGGGAAGTATTTGAAGTATGAGAAGTATGGGAAGTATGTGAAGTATGTGAAGTATGGGAAGTATAGGAAATATGGGAAGTATTTGAAGTATGAGAAGTATGGGAAGTATTTGAAGTATGGGAAGTATAGGAAGTGTGTGAAGCATAGGAAGTATGGGAAGTATAGGAAGTATGTGAAGTATGGGAAGTATAGGAAGTATGGGAAGTATGGGAAGTATGGGAAGTATAGGAAGTATGGGAAGTATAGGAAGTATGTGAAGTATGGGAAGTATGTGAAGTATGGGAAGTATAGGAAGTATGGGAAGTATGGGAAGTATGGAAAGTATAGGAAGTATGGGAAGTATGGGAAGTATGGGAAGTATAGGAAGTATGGGAAGTATAGGAAGTATGGGAAGTATAGGAAGTATGTGAAGTATGGGAAGTATGTGAAGTATGGGAAGTATAGGAAGTATGGGAAGTATGGGAAGTATAGGAAGTATGGGAAGTATAGGAAGTATGGGAAGTATTGGAAGTATAGGAAGTATGGGAAGTATAGGAAGTATGGGAAGTATGGGAAGTATGGGAAGTATGGGAAGTATGGGAAGTATGGGAAGTATAGGAAGTATGGGAAGTATAGGAAGTATGGAAAGTATAGGAAGTATGTGAAGTATGGGAAGTATAGGAAGTATGGGAAGTATGTGAAGTATGGGAAGTATAGGAAGTATGGGAAGTATGTGAAGTATGGGAAGTATAGGAAGTATGGGAAGTATGGGAAGTATAGGAAGCCATGGGAAGTATGGGAAGCATGGGAAGCATAGGAAGCATGGGAAGTATAGGAAGTATGGGTCATGGGAAGCATAGGAAGTATGGGAAGTATGGGAAGCATAGGAAGTATGGGAAGTTCAACCAATTCTGAAAAATAGGAAGAAAATTCTTTATGTGAATATGGGAAGTCTATACAAGGAAGTATTTGCTAAATGTTTGGGAAGAAACCGATACAAAAAGGAAGTTATTTACTCAATTAAAAGTTATTTGATGTAAAAGCTATGCCCTTATCATCTCTATTGCTTTTGACGGTGCTCCGGCAATGGTAGCAGTGATGTTAATCCTTGTCCTTGTCCTTGTCCTTAAGGACCATTTTTCAGTCCTTATCCTTGTCCTGGTCCTGGGCAGACAAGTCCTTATCCTTGTCCTTGTCCTTTGCTCTTCAGTCCTTATTAACATTACAAGGACCTGCTTTGTGGTTTTTAATAAAAAATTTTTTGCTATGCTTAGGCTGGTGCTATATTTAAATCAATGCCAATCTATGGCAATGCACTCTGCATGTATTTATAATATAGGCCTATTATCTATGGTGCTGCCATTTCTAGACTTCCTTTCTTTTTTGTTTCCGATTTATTATTGGCGGCATATTTAATCTCATAAATATAAATTGATTTTTTTTTAATTTAATTATAAAAAAATAATGGTCTACGGTATACCAAATGTAATTAATTTTGCCTATACCGACTAGTGAAGATAAGGTTAAAAATAAGTGGAGTGCAAAATGTTGCATTTGTCGCAAAATAATTCAAGACAATATCAACGTGACTTTCAGGATTTACAAAGTAAGTGTGCTTTGTTTAGCCTCAGTAGTAATTTTTTTCAGATTTTTGAATTAGTAGCATTACGCATTTTAGTAGCCTTGCTACATGTTCTTTAAAAATTTTAATTACGTATTCTATACGGAAAATACTGTATTATCGCAACAATGTTAAAAATTCAAGCATGTTAGTAGCAATAGTTTATCAACAGAAGTAATTGGGAAACAATATAGCCTACATTAAGTATTTTGATTGAAGAATATATGTAGTCAAAGCTTTTTCTTTAGTTAACGCGCACACGTAGATAATGCACAGGAGGGTGGCGCTGTTTGTAAAATCGTGTATAGCGTGAGCGTTATATACGTGACTGCTGATATCTGGACAGACCGTCGGTGCCATTCATACCTTGGTGTGACAGTGCACAGTGTGCTGTACGGGGATCCATTCTCTCAGCTGTTGGCATTCTCAGCTTTCGTGGATCTACAATACTCGTCAATTAATTAGTGGAGACTATTGTAGAAGATGCAGCTGTTAAGAGTGAGAAACAGCTGCAGAATTACCTGGAAGTTATAAATTCATCATCATTTAATGCAGACGAGTGCAAACTGTCAGACATATATAAGAAACCGGAATTTTCATTGCTGCAGCCATTGCTGGCGAGACCGTTTTGCGCTCCTGCAAGTTCAGCTCCAGTGGAATGAGTCTTTTTCACAAAGTGGATTGTTTTTACGACCACACAGAGCTCGTATGAGTGATTCACTATTGGAGGCACTTGTGTTCCTCAAGTGTAACGCTTGACATTGACTAACATTATGATTTTGTTGAATGCACTACATTACATGTATATACATGAAATTTAAATAAATTTTGTTGTTAAAGAAATATTGGATTTTATTGTTTTATGAAATCCTTGTTTTAGTCCTTGTATGCAAAGTCCTTTGTCCTTGTCCTGGTCCTTGATGCAAAGTCCTTGTCCTTGTCCTGGTCCTTGGCAGGCAAGTCCTTGTCCTTGTACTTTGTGTCCTTGTCCTGGTTCCTTTGCACTTTGTGTCCTTGTTAACATCACTGGTCATTACGGACAACAAAGTAAGTTAGAGCTTGGCTTGACCATGACCTAAGTTACGTAATATGGTCAACCAAGATGAGTCACCCGTTTGGGAGTGGGAGAGTTTCACCTGTTGGTGTAGAGAGGGGGCTGTGTAGGTGGGGTAAATTATAAACGCTACAAGTATCATATGTAATTATTAAAACAATTAATGAAATCAATAAAAGCAATCGATTCTTCGAATAATTGAAGCACTTGGTAAAGGTATGAGCTCACGGTAAACTTTCATGTTTCTTTACAGTGAGACGAGTGACTAAAAATGGATCACGTTCTAATCATACCCAGGCCTGTAGCGTGCGTTTTGTTTGCCCCCCTCCCCCCCCCCCCCCCCCCGCTTATTTGTTCTATTTAGTAAAAATGTTTTTTTTGCAGAGATAAGTTAGAGTTATAGTTTATAAGAAACATTCACATTAGAGAAAAGGTTTAGAGAATAAGACATTTTGATTCAGTATTTAATTATTTATTATTTAAGTGGATATTTGTAACATCATATAAAGACTGATAATGAACGTCTTGAACTTATTAGGTTTTTTTTTTGGCCCATTCTTGTTCATTGTTATATATTACTGATACACTATAGACTCTATCACAACACTAAAATGCCGCGTTACAGATACAAAGGAAGAATTGGGTGAAGTTTGTTCAGAATAAAGCAAATGAAAGAAAACTGTCTACTTAACTGTCTTATTACTCGAAATTCTAACTAAAATTACGAAAAGCTCTACTGAAAAATCTAATAATGAATGTTTGGAATTTTAACCAAGACAACTGATAATTGCTTGAATGTATTTTTCACAGTTACTACTCTATTGTTTTCGACCACCTTGTTCTAAATCGTCTGGTCACCTTGTCAACCATTTTTTGCATTACTCCTACTTCTGATATATCTTCTTATCTTTCAATGTTGAAGGACACATACATCTGACGAATCCTTGGCCGCTTCATGTAGACTGAGAAGGAGCAGCAGATCGGAGAGCTATAAGTATCAAGGTCAGGAACGTCTTCCGCTTTTATGAAATCTTTTGGACATATGGTGAGTTCAGATCTGGCATAAACCTAAAATAGTCAACAGTAAAAAAGTACACACGTAAAAGAGGATACAAATAAGTTACAATGATTTTCGGAAAAGGCAACGTTGAAAATATCAACAGTAAAATAGTGAAGTCAAAAAATGATAAAGTAACAATATTATATGCAGATAAATTAATTTGATTTTAAATGAATCAGCCTTTACTAAATTAGAAAGAGACGATGGACTATATCTGCAATTTTTAATTTTAGTTGTTAATAATAGCATACACTAAAGAAGACTTCAGATAATAATAAAACAATTGTATTGAAGACGCCAATCTGTCTTTTTTTCAAAATAGAATATGCCCCGTAAGTCTATGAAATATTCCAGTCTTGATCTATTGCCGATTTAAGATGATAAAATGTAGTTGTTGAACGACGGCTAATGATTTAATCATGTATTTTCAACTACTTTCAAGACAAACTGGCCACTCCTTGACCTCATTGGACAATAAGAGTCTCGTTTATATTGAAAGTGATTTTAAATTTCACAAGTGCATCTTGAACAATTAAAATGGTCTTCAATAAAATCACATTCTTCATAACAGGGCTCCATACAATTATTAATTAGTGTATACATTTTACAAGCCTAAATTTACAATATGAACCAGGATGATATATTGTTCATCTCAAGTAAACATTTTATATCTTTTTTACTTTATCTACCCCCTTTTTCAGCCTATTTTTCAGCTATTGTCTTTTTTACTGTCGACATTTTATCTGTTGACATTTTTTACCGTCACCCGTTTCATTCATCAGGTTGAACATTTCATAAAGTAATACAATTTTTCTACATTTAATTTTTTTAAGAACGATGTTTTATCGTAGTATACCCGCAACATAAAACTAACCATAAAACGAACACAATAATAAGTCTTTCTCAATAAATCTTATCTTTTTTCTAGGCACTTCATATTCTTTATAGACTAAAGTCTTTAAAAAAAATACCTAAAATATGACTAAAGTAACGGGAATTTCGGTATCCGATAAACATCAAGGTCGAAATTACCAGTTTTTGTAAAAGAGGCCAGTGTTGTAACCCCTACTATGCAGATATGAAGAATGCCGTTGCACACTTGTTAACCTTGGCAGGCACTAGCTATGGTGAAAAAAATAATACAGAGTCCGCTTAGTGGAACTGAGTCCACTTATAAATTGATTAATCATATAATACAAACAATTATAAAAAAAATAAACAAAAAAACAATAATAAAGTTTATGTATAGCCAAGCCGGCATATTTGCCACGGGTCCGAATAATCAGACTTAATTGGGACGGGTCCGGAATAAAAATTGGAGTTTATTGGTACCCGGGTCCGAATAGTCACTTCGAATTTATAAATAATAAATATAAATACTGAAGTCTTTAAAATATTTTAAATAATGTATCATTTAACTATTAGCTAATTTGATCAATGAAATAACTTTTTATTACTTATAAAATGGCGACTAGTGAAACCTCGGTCGAAAATAATGATATGATTCTTGGATACACTGAAATGGTTTGTTTTTAGTAAAACCGACAATGTGTATATTTTTCAAGTTCCTGACTATGGGGTGAACGCGGGGCAAAAATTGCGTGGCGCAATTGCAAAAAGTTTTGTCTCGTGGTGATAGGGAGCTCGAGGCCGTGCCGGAGCCGTCAAATTTGTGGGAGCCGTGGAAAAAATTTAGCGGCTCCATAAGCCTGTTAATGACACTATTTTTGTATCATTTGTTTTATATTGATACATGCATGGATGGTAACTGATTTAGATGGAATATAGAAATAACATATCCCAACATAACAGGCCTCTATAGATGGAATATAGACATACAGAAATAACATATCCCAACTTTACAGGCCTCTTCTATGTATTCAAATGTGTTGGAGGTTTTACCAATCAATCCAAGAATAAAATATTATTGGTTGATTTGCATCGAAAACATTAAAATATACTTAGCAGGGGCTTATGTGATGACTTCTCTGGATATAACATCACTGACTGAAGTAAAAGCCAGCCAGTAATATCACTTAATATTTAGAAAAATGATGTGCTACTGACAAGTCTGGAACTGAATGAGGATTCTTAAAAATTATCTTATTATTAAATTGTTATTAAAGCACAATTTTTTTTAAATCAACTGCTTGTGTCTGTTTTAAAGCTTTATAGATTTTTATCACATAGAAAGTTATATAGGCTATGTTTTTATACTCTGTGTTGTTTTCGTCGACGAAAACTAAAACTAAAACCTTTTAACGAAAATGTCGTTGACTTTTCGTCAACGAGAACTAAAACTAAAATTAGCAGCAAGACTAAAACTAGACGAAAACTAAATCTGGTAGACAAAAGACTGAATAAAAACTGAAACTAAAACTCCCCAACGAAATAAAAACTAAAATCCCCATTTATCCATCTTTTTCTGGTACTGGGGTCTGCGGGCGAACCATCTATTCTACGAAATTATTATGACCTAGCCGTAAGTCCAGTGTTCAGTTGTCAGGGTTGTTAGTATCGAAGTATCGGTATCGGCCAATACAGTATTGGCGATACTTTTTTAGTATTGGTTGCTGTATTGCTGATCCTTTTTGTATCAAGTACATTTGTGTATCGCCGATACATTTTAAGCGAAAAATTTTCGATACTCGATACCTATACTTTTCTATTACCACTATTTGCAGAAAAACACGGAATGATTTTAATACCTCGTCATCTACATAAATTTCATCACTACTATTAATCGCAGCCATCAACCTTACCAATATTAACACCACCACCTCCCACCAATACAACCACGTTCGCCTCGGTCGGCGAGTTGAAGGACAAATTTACTTTTAATCTTCTTTTGAAGTTTTGCTTTTGCGCGCCGATGTCTATAAATGTGACTCTTATATTCTTTCATTCATTTACTTTCTTACTATCAATGTTTTAGTGAACAACAGAAAAGAAAAATTTATTTTTTATCGGTCTGTTAGTTATATTAATAAAAAAATCTTGTAAAATGACACTTTTTGATGTTACCGCATGGCAAATTTCAAACGTTCAAAGCAAAATTTTGATCGGTCGTCTTTTCATTTTTCATCTTTTGTTGTTTTTTCTTTCGTGTGTCAACATTAAAAATTCTTTCTTTTCGTTTCATATTGGTTATAGCAACAGTTGTATCAGGTAGGGCGTGACTGTTTGCCGGTCTAATCCTTAGAGATAAATCTATTGATGTTTTTATTGCTATATACAAAGCACAAAACGAAAATATGCCTTTCCATCATATCGACATCGCTAGTTTCAGAACCTTAATTAATAGACTTGCCAGGCAATAAATGATGCCTCGCTGTCGACAAACATTGACAAAACAATTGAAACATAGATTTTAACTTCATAGGCAGCAGTTGAAAAGATAAGTTGGCTTCAACTAATACTGTCTGTATAACTGCCGATTCCTGAACGTCCATACGAGTTTATTGTGTTACATTACATTATTAAACCTGGGCATTTCTCAGATAGCGGACACTCAGGATAGGTCCTGGAAAGTTTCTTCTCCCGGGATATTGTTGGGTAAATAAAAGAAGGCTGAGAAAGGTACCACCCACACAATCCCATGCAATAGTCGTGGCTACAGAAACAGGGCTGGGCATGGAACCATCCACACAATCCCATATGATTTAATTGTCAAAACACTAGAAGAAATCAACAGATTATTTGAAATAAATGACAAAACTTCTTTCACTGTAACAGAAGGCGGATAAAATTTAAAAAAAAAATCATCAAAATTGTTTGGAAAAGATGAAATGATGAACTTAAGTATAAACGATGTGGATTTAAATGAAGATCAGAGGCAGGAGTAATAGAATGTTGAAGATTTGGATATAGAATTTGAACAAATTGATGATTTAATGAATTCACCATGTGATAATGATATGACGAACAGGAACAGGTTATTTAACAGGTTATGTAACATGCCGCGTGTTAAATGTTGTTGTTACGCGTGATACTTAAGTACTACAAGACGTAACCAAACGTTTTTCAGTAAAAACTTTTGCAAAGTTAGTAGCTATCTGGAACAAATAAAATCGCTCATCTTTGGCTGCAGCAATTGGCAGGTATCTCGTTATTCCCGGAGACACTGGTGAAATTCCACTTACAATTCTGTAGCATTGAAGCATTTGATCTATTGTGTTGTGGACTGGGCATTTGGGAAGGAAATAGTAATATTGGAATTGGCTATTTATGCCCACACTAACCATTATAAAAGGTAAATTACAGGTAATGATTTTGCGATATAAACACCTCTCACGGTATGTGAACCCCTTGCCAGAGCTGTACATGCACTGTAAGTCAGTTAGTCTACAACATAGTACAAAATTGGCACATGACACAATGTGATAGTGTGACTTATAAACCGTGGATCATTTGTTTTTTGAGTGTCCTGACCATGGACCACAGGGTGGACCAGTCCGGAAGCTTGCTGGCCACATTGGGCCTTATGGCAGTCTCCAGATGTTGAGAGACACAGCAAGTCTGATCTCACGAGCTCTAAGAAACTAAGTCTCAGCCCGCAGATTACTGAGAGAGAGTTCCAAATAGAAGAGTGTGATTTATAATGTGAATGGAGTGAATGGATTCAGTCTAAGTACACTGAGCTGTCATCTCTGTGACTACTATTATGCTTCAATCTGTTTCAACTATTGGTCATGAGCAATGTTGTTATTTGCTATTGGTGTTTACAAGACTAAAACTAAAAGTGAAACTAAAATGAATAAGACGAAAACTAAAACTTGTGTTTTAGTTTTAGTCGACGAAAAACTAAAACTAAAATTGGGCCTAAAACTAAAACTAGACAAAAACTAAAATTATTACAGAAAAAACGAAATGAAAACTGAAACTAAAATAGGACCTGGGACTAAAACAACAACAATTCGCTTTACCTAGTAGGCATTTAAAAATTCACCCAAATCTAGTGCTATAGACCAATCTATCTACATATTTGAGGACTATTTTTAAAGTTATAAGTCGGCTATGTAATTTAATGCAAAGAATAGTTATTCTTGCTTTATGTCAATTATTTTTAGCTGTAACATTAATAAAATGAATATAGCATATAACCAGTGTTGTGCATGAGTTATTCAAATGAGTTAAACTTCACGAGTTAACTCACGAGGAGTGAGTTGTGAGTTTGAGTTTAACTCATCTCAACTTAAATGATTTATGAGTTTAATTAAACTTTTATTTCTAAGTGAGTTTGAGTTTAAATTGGGTCGATAACTCAACTCATTATCAACCTCTTTAAAATTATTTCAAGAAAAAATTTGTTTCAAGATAATTTATCTTGCTTTATTCTAATCTTTTGTTTGTTCTCTTTGCTTATGTCAGTGTTGCATAATTATTTTTCCCGCGCCAAATAGTAAATTAGTCAATCATGATCCAAATCAGTTGAATAAAACAAAATTATCGTTGTTGTTGTTATTAGAATAAGTATAATGACACTTAAGTTCCCCGTATTTTAGATGGTATTATGGGGAAAAATGTCATTTTAGAAGAACATTGACGAAGAAAATCGATCATCAGTTTGAGTTGATTCCCAAAATATTTCATTAAAAATAGACATATGACTTTGGTATGTACAACAGCAGATATATGGTCAGTAAATAACCAAAGCTATCTGGGTATGACAGCCCATTGAATTGGTAGTAATCTCACCAGAAATTCAGTAGCACTGTTATGCAGATAATGATATAGCAGCCACACATTCGACAAAATTGCTGAAGTCATTAGTAATGTTCATTTACACTTTGGAATTGGAAATTTCCAAACTAACACACGCTGTTACGATGGAGCTAGCAATTTTTAGAAAGCTTATGAAATTCTATTTATAGATATTAACTCCCACACAAAAAGCGATCTGAACGATGTTCCTAATTCGATGAAAAACAATTTAGTAGTTCTACATACAAACAGAGATGCAGTTCACGTGCTTTTAATTTGATTGCAACAACTGATGCAGATCGTGCAAAGTCATCTGCCATATATAGCAAGCAATACAATTCAGTGATGGGGAAATGTTAGCGAGATCTGAACACTGTGCACAGAAGTTCCAAGGCCTCTGATGCTGTTAAAGCATTTATTATTACATTTATTATTTACATGTCCAACAAGGTGGAATTCTACTTATGATACAATTTGTAGTTTGCTAGAATTTAAAGAAAATTATATGACATTTGTTTGTCCATGGAGTTACCAAAATTCAAATCAACCGACATTGATTTTTTAAATGAAAATTAAATATGTTTTTCAACAATTGGATTCTATACTTGACACACTGCAAGCCCAGAATCATTGCTATTACGGTATATTGATTCCTAGGACTATACAGATTCACAATTCGCTTTGTCAAATTCAAAACAATAATCTTGTTTATTGTTAACCATTGGTTTCAGCCATTCTCAATGGAGTTCAAAAAAAGATTTGGTGCAATTTCGGCAGCGGTTTCACATCCACATTATAAACTACGTTGGGTTCCACCAAGAGATAAAGACTTGATAAAAAAATATGTTTATTCAATCAGTTGCATCAGCAATGGAAACACAATCCAATGCAAGTTGTTGCTTCTGAAATAGATGATGATTATGGCTATGAAGACACTGGTGTAAATTTAGAAAAGTCCATAATGTTGAAACAGAGGTTTCCTGTTATCTGGCTGATGCAGATAGAAATTTAAATATGTTGGATATGTTAAACTCATTGAAAAAAATGAATTGAATTTTGAGTTAAACTCTTTTTCTGTAGAAATGAGTTGGAGAGTTTGAATCAAATCATTTTTGGGTGAGTTTGCACAACACTGCATATAACTAGTATAAGTAAAGTGTATTATATTTATTCTTATAATGCTTTAAAAAGAAATTTATTGCACACTAATATATTTAATATAAAAACCCACACATTTTAGCATCCACTAGACTCAGGGTCGCGGCGTCCATGTTGCCTGTGGTAAAAGTCTTATAAACAACTTTAAAATACAGAGTGAAAACAATTTTTTTTATTGGCAAATGCCAATATAGCAATATAGCAATTTAAGTTGCATGACAAATATTATATTGAATATATATATATATATATTAATAAGAATGTTTTTGCTTCTTCATAGAGTCCAATGATAATTAGACAAATAAGCAAAAAATGTTATAGATCTCAATTTGGGTTGTATAATTTATATACGTTTGCCATTCATTGGCTGAACTAAGGGGAAAAACTACACATACATGAACTTGTTGTATACTGATGCCGACGGAGAGACCGGCAACTAATTGGAACTGCCAACTTGCCACCAAAGAATTATTTAAATTATTTACAAAAAAACAGATTTTAAATATCCAGAATTATATAACAATTTAGGAACATAATTTAATTGTATTTGACTGAACAAAAAATATAGGTATTGGAACTATTGTCTAAATAGCATTTTAGATTGATCATAATAATTTAGAACTGATAAAAAATATCACAGATGGCAGCACTGCAGTAGACAAGCACGCCCATCTTACGTCAGAATGTTTATTTAGTCTCATCACCTGTCATCCAACATCCCTCCCTTCCCGTCCACTCCTCCCCATACCTTCTTCAGCAAGTCGTCGTGTTATTTTAGCGATAACACAATGGAAGTTAACTTTTTTACTTGCTGGCTGCCTCTGCTACTAAAAGATATTTTTTTTATTTGTTAGAGCGCTCAGCATTGCGATAAAACGTTTTATTTTATTATTGTAAATTCTGTATACTTTAAATACATTGGGTGTATTCGAATGCTGTAAAAAAAACCATATGTAAGTACGTTTAATTAAAATATTCTAGATGTAGTGAGATTGGTGCTGTCCATTATTTATTTCAACAAATTTTTGGCGATTGTTACCTCCCCCTCCCCCTTGTCAACAACTTGTCAAACTTCCAGAGACCCCCCCCTATAAAAATTACGTCATCATTTGATTACCCCCCCTAAAAAAAAAAAAAAAAAAAAAAGGTGGCTTCCAAAAATGTTTATGTGGCAAAATTAGTAGGAATATAGTTAGTTTAATTAAAATACTGAATGTTAAGCGAGTGTGTAACACAGGACTATAAATCTGCTTAATTTTCCTATTTATTAAGTAATTATGTTAAATTAAAAAAAGTAACATTGTTGACGTCAACTCTTCTTTGACCTCCCCCCTCCCCCTTTGTCAACAATTGTCAAAAATTTTCTGACCCCCCACCCCTCCCCCCTATTTTGTTGACGTAATTAATGGACAGCCCCATTGCAAATATTTTTCCCTTTGTATTTTAAATCTTCGGGCTTAATATCCCCCCCCCTTTTTTTTTACGTTTTTCTCACGCTTTTTCATTTACTTTTTGAAATAAACGTAAGAAAAATCCCTATAGTAATTTTGTTTAATTAACTCTTGTAGTTTTTACGCGGTGATTTTGTATTTTTCATATTTGCTGTCGCAATTTACCAAAGCATGATACATAATAGATTTTGGCTTATTTTACTAGCCCAATTACATCAGACAACTACAGTACAGCTGAAAGTTTTCAGCGTCTAGTTAGATCAAAGTAGTAAACTGACAATCAAGATCTACCTATATATGGGGCCAACACATAAAACATGTTGCTAAATTAAACTCAGAAGCTTTTAATTGAATAGTATAAAGATGCATCCCAACCAAATATCTTATACAAAAGGAAATTATAAATCCAGAAAACTGATTTAAAACATGAATTGCCAAACTATGTAATTACATTTTTAGTAGTTCTGTGAAAGTTCTTCATCGACAGGTTGTTTTCTGACCCAAGTAATAGCAAAATACCCAATATCAGAACAAAGTAACCGGATGCCATTGATGTAAATGAAAACTTCACTTTTCTTAAAGATAAAGAAAACTCTACTTTTAATGACAAAGTGATAGAGTTATTCATATAAAAGAATCAACGAATGGAGCTAAACTATGAGTAGTCATCATAGAGGTCATTTAACATGTAATGTTTATGTTTTCTGCAGAAATATTGTATGTAAAAGAAAGTTTAATAGCAATATTAATATGGCACCTTGAAAGCACTATGCTTGTCCCTGACTAGACTAGCTGTATCATTAAGGTGATTCAAAAAAATTTTTTTTGCATTTGTTGTTACATTGTTGTTCCTTTTATTTTCCTTTTATATTCCTATACTTTCATGCCAAATTTTATTGAAATTGAATTACATTTAGAGGTCGCTCATCGAGACTGAAGTTTATGGTATCTTTAATGACATGAATTCTTATAATATAAACATTCAATTCAACATTATCTTAAAACCAACATTAAACATTAATTACAGCGAATTAGACATGTTGAAATGTTAAATAACATAAAATATAAAGATATGCAACAGTTACTGCTCGTTTATTCATGTATACATTGTATTATGCAAACATAAACGATACACTTTACTAATGATCGTCAGTTCAACGCTTCGTAAATAACTTCAGTGTACTTTTCTTCAAATTTGGCACTTCTGTCTGTGACTTTCTACAGCTTGCAGCAATCTCTGCATTTTGTGATTCCGTTTTAGTGATTGATTTATTAAATGATGACATCAGTGCGATTGACCGCTCGGCTGCATCATTGACGCCTTAAAGAAATCAACAATACACTTAGCTTCAGCAATGACGGCACTGATCCCAGGATACTGGATCAACTTCATCGAAGCTGGTATCAATACCGACTGAATGCATTGACGATAGAGATGAGGTACCTACAAAGTGATGCAGTTAGTGCAATTCGTCACTTTAAACACTCGATCCGTCCAGTCATCGCCAGTCTTCAGCTTCAGAAACTTTTTCAGAAAACAATGCAAGAAAGAGCACCTCTGACTACTACACCAAAGACGGTTTTCAAATTTCTCTTTTTCGCAGCATCAGACAACGTTTTGTATATGACAGAATTTCTTGAGATCTGCTTGAATAACAATAGATCGTTAAACGGAGACATCACAACTCATGGGTTCTGTCTCTGTCAACCCGTCTCATGTCGTGAATTACGTTAAACTGTCCCAACTGCCCTGACCTACTTTCACTTTCTACATTTTATAATAAAGATTAGGGGGGGGATATTACATGTTATTATAAAAGTAATGATTAATTAATAAATAATATTTTTAAGTGGGTGTTTTGTCCGCTGGGTGTTTTGTCCGCTGGGTGTTTTGTCCGCTGGGGGTTATGTCCGTACTCGGGGGTTTTGTCCGTGGGGGGTTTTGTCCGTGGGGGTTTTGTCCGTGGGGGTTTTGTCCGCTGGGGGTTTTGTCCGGATACCCCCTAAAGTACGTCACACTTTAAAAAAATTTAATTCAAACAAATAATTAAAATTTAATCGAAAACTTAAAACGCACTTCACTATTAAACTGCCTTAAAATATAAATATTAAAAGAACTATCAGATTATTATATGATTTTACTAGAAGAATAACCAATTGTCAACAGTTGCCACAGTTATTCTTTGAAACAGTAACTCAATCAATTAAATTTGAAAAAAAAGCAAAAATTAGACTTGACAATTATATAATAAACATCATTTATCTGCTAACTTTTCATTTACAATGGGTGAAGTCAATGTGATATAATCTTCCGATCATGCATTCTATTGACAGGATAAGAAGTAGATTAGCGAAACTCTTGATCTCAACCAGTGATTAAAAAATAAAAATGGAAACAAAACAATGCAACTAAAAAAAGAACAATATTGACAAATTATGTAGCAGCTCTGGTGCTATATTGAATATGTTTATAGTGGGCCTGTGGAATTATGTTTAATTAAAAAAATATATTCACTAGACATCATCCATCCATGGTGAAGTGAAGTGTTCATCCATAGTTACGACTGACATAAATCTTTCCCCATCATCGTTTCCCTGGAAGAATAATTGCAGACAGATAAACTTCATCCTCATCTAGCCATACAACATCCTCTGATTGTGCATTTTCCATTCTGCCAATAATTGCCAAGAGTTCTCTTTGCCTTCTAGCAGCGATTCTCAAAGGACGGTGGCGTTTTATCTGAGTTGGTTCTGAAAAAATTTTGGGTTGGCACATTCTCCTGCGCCCGAGCTCTGTGTTGCCCTGTATGTTTCTTCAACATTGTTTGTGAGGCAAAAGTATAAGGGACACACTTTGCAAATTCGATCATGTAAACTGGTCTGTAAAGATGGACGATAAAGATTATATGGTTGTACTTTTAAAACTTCTGTTGATCTTGGCATAAAGTCATTAAATTCTGAGAGTTTGTGCAACAAACAATGAAGGAAATTTATGAGCATCGGCATCTGCTCTTTCTGAAGCTTTGAGTCCATCAGTTCAGTGCCGTTTTAATATGTCGTAGGCCCCAGGCACTTTCAAAGTCCTAGGCCCTCCCCATCTTCATTTTTAATATTTTTCAAGAATGCACCAAGCTATTTGAAATCTAACTAAACTTTTGAGGACGTCATATAAAAGACTTTGCTAAGACAATGAGCCGAAAAGTTAACATAATGTAATTTACAGATCTGCAGCTTGACGTGCTCATCTCACAGGGTTATATATAGTTACTTTAATGCAAACATTATTAAATAGTATTGGCATTCTGAACTTGTTTTCACTTTATGTTCTGCCTTTCGTAGTCCCTTGAACGTTCTGTAGACCCTAGGCAAGTGCCTACTGTGCCTAGTTGATATTAAAATGATAAAGCGGCTTTGCATCAGTTGTTTAGTTGATTGGGATTGGAGGAGGAAAGAATCTCGAAGGTAAAGTGTTGAAATATGAACTCCAACTCCTCAATGAGGAGTTGTGGAACAACACATTGAAAAGATATGCATTTCATGCTATTTTTGACATAAAAGTAATTTAAGTGTTTCACAAAATCTTTTTGAAAAATAATTTTTAAAACTATTAAGTTTTATTTCAAAAAAATTTTTTTATTTAAATAGAATAAAAATAAATTAAAAATGTGACGTCACACTTGGCCTGACCCCTCCCCTTGTCACAAACTGCCACACTTTTCTTACACCCCCTCTGTCACGGGTTGTGACTAACTTGTCGAAACCATTCCCTTTATTCCAACCCTTGACATCGCACGGCCACCCCCTAATAATATTAAAATGTATATTATGTAGTGTATAGTAATATACGTTCCAGTTCTCCCACCCACCACCCCTTTTATCCCACCCCCGTAATTGCGTCATACCACAGATGCTGGGATGAAAGGTCGCATCCCGACCAGGGAGCCGACTTCATATAGAAATTGACCCGAGCAATGTGAATTTCGCACCTCTGTTGACCGCTCGACCGACCATTGTTTCCCGATGCGGCTATCTTCAACGGGGGAGAGACTTTCCTCCGAAGTTCCGCTACACTCGGCTCCCCTGACCAAATGCCGACAAAGGATAGATGTCCAGCTGACTCTTGTCTTTGTCGGTATGACGTACTCTCTCCCCCTCCCATCATCTAGGGCGGGGATTTAGCCAACACCTGTGATTGACAGGGAGAGGAGGTCGTTAAAAGATTGGTCAAAGTCCCGTGTGAAAAAGTGTGTGAGTTAACTAAAAGTATAGGAGTAATGTAAGACAGTGGTTTTCCAGTTTCCAGACATTCGACTGGAGGGGTTGTGACCGGTCGACATTCGACCGAGGGTCCTAGTTGTGACCGGTCGAGATTCGACTTAGTGGTTTTTGAGACGAGAGTCGATTTATGTTGCTCTGATTGAGAGGAGAGAGAGAGAGAGAGAGAGAGAGAGAGATAACGCCCCTTTGATTATTCATTTTATATTGGATTATTATTTTTACTGTTGTTTTTGGATTACCTTTTGCTGCATTTTACTAGCCAACTCCAGCTTCCATTACGGACTGGTGTCTTTATGTGAATAAATATATCTTGTTGTTGTTACGACTTGTCGAATTGATTATCGTCCCGTGTTGTACGTCTAATTACTGGTGAGACTGTGTGTGGCAGAAACACAAATAGAAATACGAGTTATCACCGAGTCGGCCCTCATACTTCTAGATACAAATAAATGGGCACCCTCATAGGGGTCCTCAACACCTCTCCCTCCCTTAGGAGCGTGACGTACTTTATGGACGGCCCCTTAAATAGCATTTCTGGTTTGTTTATGAAAAATAAAACAAAAAAATATACTGAAATCTTGGAAACAAGAAATATTATGAACACTCAAAAAAAAAGTTTTTTCTTCTAGGAAAGCCATTGACACCATCTATGGCATGGGAAATATTGTAATTTTTAAAAATTATCGAGCTTTGCAGTGTTACTTTTTTTGGGTCAAATTTAGTTCATTTTCTATTGGACCAAATCATTAGTACTGTCCCGTTTATTAAGTTAATATTAATCGTTAGCTAATCGTAGGGAATGTATGCGTGGTTCAACAAAAATGGTGATTTGTACTTCTATCACGTGTGCTTTTGGTCACGTGTTCGTGAACGCCCTATAACGTCGTTCGTAGGCTACTGTCGGACTATTATCATTTAGCAACAGCTTTTTTTTTAAATAAACAATATAGGTCATCGTTATTTATTTTACAGTATTTTACTACAAATAGAGAGGACCCTTTTTTTATGTAAAAAAATGCATTTAAATACTTTATTTTTTACATTTTTTTGATTATTCATTTTATTAACAATCAATACTATGATTTGGACCAGTTTTTATCAATACTCTCATCATCCATTTAAAAAAATCATCATCATATATATATATATTATATCATAATACTCATTTCCAGTGTGCGTTAAATCGAAAGCGGGAAAACAAGAATTCAAAAATGGCGTTATCCCCTGTGTCTCGATTAATTTTTTCTTTTTTGAAATATCTACAGTTTTCAATAGTTTATGTGCTTTTAATTATGAAATGTAAAAGTCTCCAATATTAAAAATTAATAATTAGCATATAATATCATTCAAATCATTGTAGTTTTTATTACAACAGAGAATTTTAACATCGTCAAACGTAAAACAATAGTAATAATCAAAAAATCTCCGACGTCGGCGACGATAAGACTATTGACCGTGTTTTCGTATCTAATTTCGTAAATAAAGTTCTTTTTAAAAGTCGATATAATATTTAAAAAAGAAATTCTGCAAATTTCTATACTATTTAAGTTCTCAGCTTTTAAAATATTTATGATTTTAAATAAATACGGCTTTGAATTATTTCTTAATTACAAAATTAACAATATAGACCTAAAAAACTAGGTCAAAAGGCAATGAAAACATAACAAAGGACAGTGGCGTAGCTAGAGTACATGTCACCCGGGGCGGTCCGTTCAAATGTCACCCCAGTGACCCCACACGACCCTTTGCTGATTTTTTTAAAAATCCGTCGGATTTCGAATTTGCTCAAAAACGTCGAAGTTCGAATGTCGTCACATCCCTAGTTTTTATCACAATTCTTTTATCAGACTATTTTTCACACCTTAGCCTGGCCGAAAAATTTTTGTTGGAGTCACCTCCATATGCTGTCACCCGATGCGGTCCGCCCCCCTCCCCCCCCCCTTTAGCTACGCCACTGACAAAGGAATATTTTTCTCATAGTACATTAAAATTGCACACATAATTTGTCTGACGCGGTGGCTGAAAATAAGTTATGCGACTTGGCCAATAATCCCTTTTTTATTTGCAGACTCTCCGGGTTCGATTTCTCCCAGGCATTTTTTTTATTGTTTTTTTTTCAGAATATATCCTTTTAGTTATTTTAATGAAAAGTAACTAATTAGATCTCTTTGACATTTTTTTTTAAATTTAAATAATTTATCTTTTAGGATGTTGTAAGAAAAAGAAACAACAACTAATTAGATTTTAAATTATTTCATAACTTAAAAAAAAAAAAATTAACATAGAGGCGTAACAAGGGTGTGGGGGAGGGGGTCCAAAATCAAAAGTCCCGCCGGCCCCAGCTTGAGGGGTGACCCCCAAAATTTTTTTACATTAAATATTAAGTATTACATTAATCTCATGATATGATATCGAGGTCAAAATGCAGGGGCCCAAAAGAGGCCAAGCCTCGGGCCTCCAAATCCCTAGATTTGGCACTGGCTTTATAGTAGTCGATCTCTATGCAAAGGCTTTGCAAGTTACAACATGTTTGTGTGAACTGGTGGCTGAATGGCTTGCCAACTTAGGGTTATTCTTTTATGCTGACTATTCAGGTACGATACCTCTCTTGGACATTTTTTTAGAATGTATCCTTTTAGTTGTTTTAATGAAAAGTAACTAATTAGATCTCTTTGACTTTTTTTTATTGAAATAATGTTTCCTTTAGGATGTTGTAAGAAAAAGAAACAACAACTAATTAGGTTTTTAACTATTTCATAACTTTAAAAAAACGAAATAATTTTGAAAAAATGTATCAAATCTTTACACAGAGGTGTAACTAGGGTGGAGGGGGTCCAAATCGAAAGTCCCACCGGGTCCAGCTTGGAGGGGAGCCCCAAAATTACTTTTTACATTAAATATTAAGTACATAATCTCATGTCATGGTATCGAATGTCAAAATGCAGGGCCCCCCAAATCCTAGGTTCGACAATGGCTTTACAAGTCTATCTTCCTGCAAAGGCTTTACAGGGTACAGCTAGTAATATAATAATAGCGATTTGGGCGCTGCGTTAAATCGAAAGTAAAGAATTAATATAACAGTATTCCAGTTTAAAATACAATCATGAAAAATCGGATCTGCCCGAAACCAACAAATAACCTCGCCCATAGATATATGACTCGCCTGCCGATCAAGCCTAAGGGGATATAACTCTGCAAATGTTCTGCAGGGTACAGCTTAGTACCTATATAATAGTAATATCTTACGAAATTACCAATCGGCAATATGAACAATCCGAGAGTCATAAAGAGCTGCGTATAATATTATCAAAAGTTATAAAAAAATATAAAAAATACATATTTTAAGAAATTACTGGATCGCTATTTCGTAGTTTGCTATTGATAGACACATTCAAAGTAGAAACAATGTCAACAATTTTAGACGGGGCGGCATTATCTGCACTTTGTTTTCATAGCTGGCACTTAAATAGAAGTCGGGTAAATATAAATTTATCTATTTTAACTGTTATGGTTACTTGAGTTTTAGTATTTGATAAACCATTTCGTAACTTATGCAACGATTCCATTTAGACAGTTTATCCAAACTTAAAATACAATTCCATATTAGTTTTTTCTGATCCGTCCAAACAGACTATATCTAAGGACATGAATATTTTTTTCATTCTATATTCCTCTAAGTCTAATAAAATTTACCCCACTAAACTGAGTTAGCTGATAAATTGTGTTTTCCAATGTTTTTTAACATTCAAGCATTATCTGCAACATTAAATCCATCTTTCCTGCATATCTTTCAGACTTGCCAGCCTTCACTGCATGACATCTAATCATACTAATGGGGTTAAACCTTTTTCAGTTTTCCTCTTGTATATAATCTTGGCATCTTTCTAGTAAAAGAAAGAAGAAACTTTGAATTAGATATAATTTTTATCCTGTCTCAAATTGTTACAATTACATCATCTTATATGTGTTAAAGTTATATTAAGACAAATTACACAAATAGAATTGCACTTAAAAAAAGTCATTGAGAAAATACCACCAAGTTTAATAATAAAGTATTTAAAAGTATATTGTTAATTTAAAGACTAATTATTTATTAGTTGGGGAGAGATGGACACAATGACCATTTCTGCCCATTTTTTTGGGCACATTTATACCCATTAGGTACAAAATAAATCACTTACCAAGTATCTACTTAATCTAGCCGATTTGTACAAAACTCAAGAAACGTTAATCGAGCTCTTCAAAAACTTTCTTCTTGACTGCTGAAAATTTAAACACATGCTGCTCTAAAACTTTCAAACAGGAAATTGACAAAAAATGATTTGATTGAAGTGTTATACACATCATTAGACGCCAAATAATTTTGGTCTTACAGTTTTTGTGATCATAGAGGTTGACATATCTCCCACCTAACCATTTCTACTAACTTTCGCCTATATGAAACTAATTCTGAATCTTCTACCATGCAGAAATGTTTTCCAGCAAATACAGATCTGAAACGCTCTCAAGTTTACACATTTAATACAGGTTAGAGGGTTACAGTATGCACAGGAACAAAAAAGTAATGAAGATGTCAAAGTTGTATGTCAGAAGAATGTAGACTCACTGTATGATGCCCGCAGTGATCATTTCTAATTAAAAGATTAAAAGGGGATAGGCATATACTATATTAGGATCTTTTAACTTTTTAAGGTTAGAGCAGATGATGGGGATTTTAATATCTCATTTCTAGCTAAGTAGAGATCAACTTAAGTCTCTTCATTGACCACAAGTATACCCTGCTTCCTTATAAAATGGTATGCTCATCGGTATCAAATATTAAAAAAAAGTGCTGTATAAGCTTTTTGGGACATAATGCAATCAAATTTTACATAAACATAGACACTCCAAATCTCCTTAGTTGAAATGCTTTTATCTCAAAGTTCCAATCGCTTGAAACAAATTTAAGCATATATGAAATTTATTGACGTTGATTTAGGTATTACCAAACCATTTTTTTTTATAATTTATTTTAAATTGCACCAATTTATATTATAATATGTTTCACTTTATTGAAAAATATAGAAAACTCCTGATCGCCTTAAGTAGGCAAGTATCACACACATACAAAAAATTTACTATTCAATACTGACACATGTTTAGCCTCATACACTCCATAGAAGAATTTAAAACTTATTTGATAAATAGAAATATCATTAATAAATATAATACACAAGACTGCAACTTAACCCGTTTTCTAGCGAGGTTTTAATTACATCTTTCTTACACATGTTCTAGATAATAATAAAAAAAAAACACACATAAATTTTTTAGAAATCATGCCATGATACTCTACCTTTACCATATTATTAAAAGAATGAAATAGAAACAAACATTAATATACTGAAAAAAAGAATTATGCCATGCAATATAACACGAAGAAATTAATATTATGGGTAGATTTAAGATTCACTTAAATGCTATTCTTCACACTATAATTTTTTTTGCAGTTTGGTTTCTTATTAGGTATGAGAGTGGACCAGACAGAGAGCAAAATTAGTGATTCTCAGGGTCATTTATCCAGAACTAATACTTCAATATGTAAGTCTTTTCTAAGAAATTAATTTATTATGCTTTCTGTCTCTTTCATTTTTGTAGTTTTCCTACATGTTCTGCAATTTTGTTGTTACTGTCATGCTACCTATTATATCCACTTGTGTGGCTTAAATTGAAAAAAATCATATACATTTTTTATGTGATTTTCTTTTAATATTCTTTTGGCTTAAATTCTAAAATACAGTTTACTTCTTAAGGGCAGTGCTAAAGTTTATGAAAAGCCATTTAATGTAGGAATGTGACTAGCGGCTGTACTCTCTCTCTCTTTGAACTCTCTCAGTGATAACTGTGGGTCTGTGAGATTAAACTCGCAGTGTCCCTCAATAACTGGGAACTGCCATAAAGGCCAATGGGCAGCAAGCTACCCTACTAGTTCACCCTGTGGTCTGCCAGCCCGGGGCACTAAAAAAGCACAGGATCCACGGTTTCCTCAACTTCTCTGCAGTGTTGGCAAAGAGAATCAACATTGGGCCTCAGCTTCCCATAGTAAGCACCTAAGGATAATGCCCAGTACAAAACTGGGCAATTAGTGCCTGCTCTATCCTCCTGAGCCCCCACCATGGGTCCGTTTTGGATGGCTGCTCCATCTGACAGCTGACATGGGCTTGTATCAACTTTGCAAGGAAGTCGGCCCGGTCATTCCCGGCCACGTCCATATGCCCGGGAATCCACTTTCGGCTGTACTAGTTTTATTTATGTTTTTAATGATTCTAAGTTAAACTAACTCAAATATTCTGCAGTAATCTTATTAAATAACTTGATTTATGTGTCTAGTTTGGCTCTAGGGTCAGTTAACCACTTCTTCGCACATTTAGGTGTTTCTTGTCGGCCTCTCTTTCTTTTTCCTTGAAGATTCATCTCAAAACTTTCCTTGTGATATTTTTTGCTGGTTTTTGTAATGTGTGGCCTATCTAGCCCCATCTCCTCTACCTGATCTCTTCTTCCATTGAAACTTGGCCGTTCCTTTCTATAAGACTGGCATTGCTGATGGTATTAGGCCTTCGTATTTGAAGAATTTTCCTTAGGCAGCTTTTGTGAAGGGCTAGATTTTCTAACCTGGTAGGTACTTCTTCCAGCTGACTTATATTTAGGGTGACTCCATTCATACTGCTGGAGTTAATTTTCAGGATCTTGATTTTTTCTTTGTGAATGCTAAGGCCTACCTTCATTGTTGTGGCAGTCATTTGGTTTGTTTTTTCTTGCATCTGTTGATGGCTTTATGACAAGAGAGCAAGACAATCTGCAAAGTCCAGGTCATCCAGCTGTCTTAGCAAAGTCCACATTGAATTCCATTTCTTTTTTCCTTGGTGGATTTCTTCATAATTCAGTCTATAGTCAGTAGGGACTGGAATGGGTATATGTTTGCTCATCTTAATATTTTCCTTTTATCTGTGGTGTTATTATAAAACCATTTCATTGACTAGTGTTGTTTTCATCGACGAAAACTAAAATTAAAACCTTCGTTAACGAAAGTGTTGACTTTTCGTCAACGAAAACTAAAGCTAAAACTAAAATTAGCAGCAAGACTAAAACTAGACGAAAACTAAATCTGGTAGACAAAAGACTGGATAAAAACTGAAACTAAAACTCCCCAATGAAATAAAAACTAAAATCCCCATTTATCGTTCTTTTCCCGGTACTGCAGTCTGCGGGACAACATCTATTCTACAAAATTATTATGACCTAGGACATATCTAATTTCTTTTGATGATCGCGCATGCGCATCAACTGGGCGATAATATAAGCAGGATTGTTAGTTCAGTGTTTAGAGTATTGTTGTCATCTCTGTGACTACTATTATTATGCTTCTATCTGTTTCAACAATTGGTCATGAACAATGATTTTATTTGTTATTGGTGTTTACAAGACTAAAACTAAAAGTGAAACTTAAATGAATAAGACGAAAACTAAAACTCTGGTATTTTAGTTTTAGTCGACGAAAACTAAAATGAAAACTAAAATTGGGCCTTAAACTAAAACTAGACTAAAACTAAAATTATTACAGAAAAAAACGAAATAAAAACTGAAACTAAAATAGGACATGTGACTAAAACAACACTATCACTGACCCTTGCTTTTGTGTTCTTTGTAAGAATTTTGCTGTCAAAATTTGACACATCATTTTGTTTTAAGCAGATTCAATTCTTGCACTGATACTCGTTACTCTTAAGATATTTCCAGTGTTACTTATATTTCAAGTTAGTGATTTCTCACTCTTTTTTTTCATGGTGGCTATTTTTGCTGTTACTACACAGTCACATCAGTTAAAAAAAACAACACTTTATTCAAATTATACGCTCAAGCTAATGTTTTCTCAAAAGATGAAATAATCTAATTTTTTTAATAAAAAATTCAATTCATCATTTGCAAGCTTCAGTTAAAAAGTAAGACTACATAAAAGCTCATATCAAACTTTTTTTTTTTTATTAGATCTGAGATGTCACTATCAATTACACCTAATCAATTTTTCAGTACCCAGTAAAATTATATAAAAGCTCATATCAAATTTCTTCTATTAAATTTGAACCATTCACTAACAATTACACCTAAATTCTAAATCATTTAGTACTAGTACATATCTTATCGCACAATTTGAAAAATCTTAGGTTACTTCTCCTGACACATTCTTTCATTTTGGGCGACTACTATCTTAGTCATTGAAAAACTTAATGCAAAAATACTTTCTATGCTATGAATATGAATTTACTATTTATAACTTGTGCACCGTTTTAAGCAATCTTGGCACTCTTATGAGACATGTTGGCAATAATTTAAACATCTCTTAAATTTCTTTAATTATTAAAACTACTTGCGGCAATTATTTTTTTTGAAAGAAGAATCCTATAATATGATGCAATCTGTGCAACAGTTACATACATATGGATGGAAATTGACTAAGACCCATTATACATATAATATATAATTATGTATGTTTAAGATGTAGTAGAAATACACTTGTGTTTGAATAATAAAAAAACATGTCAAAGAAACGTTTAAAACAAAAGTAGGCCTACTATATAAAGCTTAACACTTGTGAAAAGTATAATTCTTTCATGCCATTTTGCCCATTATATTTTTTAAATTATTTGTTTGCTTTTACTTAGAGTAGAGCTAATGACTTAACATTACTCTACAGAATTTTCATCTTGCTTGTTTTTACATTCAGATGTTTCATCATTTATTCCATGGATTACAACTGAGTCTGTATATCATAGAAATGGCTCTATCTGTGTGGAAGCCATGGACCATCTTTTGAAACAAACCAATCAGGTCAGATAAAATACTACTTTTTTATTAACATTTTTTTTTTAGAAAGATGCTCTAACATAGACAAGTTAAAAATAAAGATTGAAAGTATAGTCATCTTAAGATAACAAAAATGGCATTTTTTTTTTTTTTTTTACAAAATAATAATCTTATTTTTGTTTTCATTCTTTACAGAACTTGTTAGGCTGGTATAGCTTTCGACACAACAGTAAATTCAAGCCTTCGCTAAAAGAATTTAATCTACATAAAAATCTAGCTAAAGAAGAAAGATTTGTCAAGTGTCCTAATGATTTTCTTTTTTTTTTGTGTACTACTTCATGCTCAGAGAATATGTCTACATATATTTGTAATTATGGTTTCATGCAAGTAATTGAAAGGTATATCCTTCCTTTGATTGCTGATAATTGATTCACAAGTAAATTGTATATTTTATTTTTGTATTTTAGGATTGTTGGTTTTTAAAATCAAGATGGCTTTGAAGAATGTGATAAACAGCTTTTTCGGTTTTATAAACCTAGACTTATATAAGTATAAGATTTTTTTGTTTCCAATTCCTCTAAGTTGCTGAGAAATCACAGTGCATTATTCAGGTTTAATTTCTACATCAGAGATGGACCACTGTCTATTGTCAGAAAGTAATTGTTTAGCTATACAAGAAAAACAAAAAAGATTTGGAATCACCAAGGGGGATAGTTAGATACTTATTGCATTCATTTACTCGAGTAAACATGCAACTTTGTTTAAATAAAGAATTTCCCTGTTAGGACTTTTTTATTTTCACACTTAGGATAATTAAATAAAAAGCAACTATACTAAAAACTAGCATTCCGTTGCACGATGGAAGGTGTGTGAGATAAATACAGTACCTTATCTGAACTTATTATGAGGGATGAAGCGTCAGAATACTGCAAACCACACTTACAAGAAGTAATTAAATCAAATGTTATCTTTGTAATGGCAGACGGATGGTGGTGTGGTGTATAGTGTTCAACTGTTAACCTGAAATTTAAGTCCCTCATGTCCATACAGCTTTAAAATACTGCAGTTGGGAGCTAGACATTGAGCTAGCCTCACAACCCTGGATGAGTTATTAGTATTTATTTTGTATGTTTTCCATTATAGAATAGTGATTGTCAGGACATGCAAAGTAGTTTTATATTGCTTTTACACCTTGTATCATTATACATTTTAGCTGTTATTTATATAAAGTCATTAAAATACCTTAAAAATACCTTCAACATATTTATATGACTCTAAACACCTAGTGGCAATATTATCAGTAACAAAAGCTTTTTTTTCAACCACTCTTCGACTGTCTTTTGAACTGGGATCCAGACACTGCTATGCTTCTTGATTGTAAATGTTAAAAAAATATGTATACTTAATATCTTATGACTAGGATGTTTCATATAAATTTAAGTTACAAATTTTTGTGTATTATTTTTGTAAAAGAGAATACCGTTAAGTCTAATTCTTGTCTGCCAAGCAAGATTGAATCATTTAGACGCCATGAAAGAAAAATGTATAGACTTAGACAAGGTCAAAAGAATCAGAGATAACATTTGCTTAAGCAGAGAAGATACAAATCTATTAACAAGTGATGGCGGATTTGAATTTTTGCTAGGAAAATTTGTAATTTTATTAGTTAAAATTAGTTTCAAGGTTTTCATTATGTTTATTAAAAGGTTTTAATTTTTTTTTAATTTGTATTAATCCTTTTCTCTATTAAAGTAAATTGCTGTCTGAGTTCATATTTGCACCATAAACTTTAAAAATTAAACAAGTTTAATTCATTTTATAATGTGAAGTTGTAAATTTAAACTCTTTTTTTTAGTTAATCCATGAGAGAGGAAAATGCATTTTATTTTTACAGGAACAATCATTGTAAAATATAGAAAAAAAATTACAGCTATTGATAATTAAAATTTAAAAATTAATTTGCTGGGTTTGATTTTTTATATGGTGCTAACTTATACATGTATTTTTATAAGATATTTCTTACGTTGCAAACCTAGAAACCTCTTTTTTTAACATTAATTTTGTGGAAATCACTCTTAAATACATTTTTTTCCACAAAATTTGAAAATATCAAATTAAAGGAAAAAAAATGATGAAAATAATAAATTGTATCCACAATTAAAGATTCAAATAGATTTTAGAAAAATATAAGATTAAATACAAAATGAATAAATTGTTAATCAGAAACGGTACATTTCAAGAATATTGATATTATTAGATTTTTTTGTGTGTGCTAATAGGCTATATAATTACTGGTAATTTTTTTCAATACATTTGATACATAATAAACATTTTAAAAAGTATTGTAAAAAAAGCTAAAAATGTCTCTCTTAAGTTTTGTAAAAAAAATTGAAAACTGGTTTTTACCTTAAGTTAGCGTTTTTATAATGCCTACATGTGTTAGATATTTTTAATGAAAAATAAGATCTCATATGATGAATATAAGTTTCAGATTATTTTAATCCATGCTATAATTTTTTTACTACTTTATGTTTCTTATAGACAGTTTTTTGAAGTACCTGTAATTGTTGTCAATTTAGGAGACACAACTAGAAAGGATTATCACAAGATAGGAAATGGTTCTGTTACTGACAGTCTGACATTGAAACAAATACTTCTTAAACACAGGTCAACATCATTTTAAGTTAAACAAAAACTATACTTGAAAGATTTAATGAAGATATGTTAAATTATTTATTGTAATTATAATGTATGCAATTTTCTATAGGCAGAATTATATGTCATCATCAGGAGAAATGGACCAATTACTAAAAATAAATACATTGTCTACTTCAATAAATAAAGGTGTAAAGGTAAGTTTTTACACTTTATGAAACTGTTTCATTCACACATCTACTTTGGTTTCCAACTGGTAAAAATATATCTTTACAAAATTGTATTATGTTTTTCTAAATTTCTTGATTTCAAAGTGATAAATAAAATAGGCTTTTTTTAGTATTTTTTAATATTATAAAAAAATTACACAATAATGTTTAAATCCCAGGCTGTCAGAGACACCACTTGTTAAATGGTCACATGATTTGAAATGGAATAAAGTTTTTTTTTTTAAGCAATGAATTGGTAGTTTATATGTCCTATTAAATTTAAAATGCGTAGCCAATACTGGCTATATTCACTATGTTATTCACTCAATCATTGTATATCATAGAAATATCCATGTTGGAGAAAGATTACACACAAACCTATTCAAGTCTTTTAGAACCTCAACGACTGACCTGTTTCAAATGTTCCTGCAATCATATTTAACTCGCAACTAAAACCCTCCAAAGCTAAATTTCTCTCAGCCCAACTGAAACATTCCCAATCTAAGTCACAATGTCACTATAAGAAAGTATAGTCCGTAGCTAACTATTAAGGCGCCATGTGGGAGTTTGTAAAAAACTGATTGTGAACTAGCAATAGTACCAATACGGTACTGAAAAAAATATGATCAATCGTGAAACTTTATCAGTTTTACTTTAGTAACATTAAAAAGTTAATGCTGTCATAATTGTTAGAACGGTTTAATATTGCTCATATATTTACATAGAAAAGCTCTTTACATTTAGAGTAGCCACTTTTTTTTACTAATTTATCCTACATTCAAATAGTCCTAATATTATAGCATTCTTTTGTGATGTTTGAGTATGACTGCATGTTGACCTACATGACCTGTCTGTGGCACAGAATATCAGCAAACCTGGAATTTATGTAGTTTCCCTACTAAAGCCTTAAAAATTCAGTATGCCCCCTTACCCAAAACACAAATAAAAAAATACTTTTATTTACAAATCCACCCCATTGGCCAGATTGTGACCATTTTGCTGACTATTTAGGGCAAGGTAAATAAAAGTTTCTCTTCGATTTAATATGAGAGTGAAAAAAGAACTCAAGAGTGCCGAGACCTATCAACTGCAGTTCTTCCTTTGATATAAATTGAAATGAAAATGAACCAAATTAACATGAGGTATAGGAGGGCTATTAAAAAAATTGGCAAGCATTTACTGTTTTTTTTTCAATACCATCCCCTAACTTTTTATTCCCTTTTTAAAAAAAAATCATAATATAAAATGTCAGCTAGCAGAAAAATTGCTAAAACATGCATTGTAATTTATCTAATTACTGTTATCTTAATATTGTCGATTTAGTATTGCCACTTTAAATTTTGCTTGAGTGTGAAATTTTTATGGAGCTGATTTTTTTCAACTAAAAGTTATCCTTCACTTTAAAAAAAAAAAACGGTCTAATTTAATAGAATTCTGTTGAATATCCCCTCATTTGTGCATGCGTGACTGTGACATACTGCCGCCTTCCAAGTGGCATGGAATATCAGCAAAACTATTTGAATAAAAGTAAAGTCAATCGTGTTCATATGTCTTTTATAGAAATATATTTCAGTTCCATTTATAAATACATAAACAGGTTTTAATTGAATTTTAAGATTGAAGTTAATTTATTCTAGTGTTCTTTCCTTTGTCTGGGAACATCCCCCATATTTTTAGAAAGCTATGGTAGGTTCAAATTTTAAGAAAGGAATGTTCACTATATGAAGCTTAAATCTGACCTGATTTTAGTTTTTGGGGACCCATTTAGTAAAGTACATAGTATTGGAATTAGGCCTTTTAGAACTGCTCTGGCCCAGATTATAGAATTAGGAAGAAGTAAGGTTTTAGAATATATTATAAAAAGAAATCTCCAGGAAAATTTAAAGAAACAACCAGAAAATTTTCAACCTGCCTCATAAACCACAAAACCTTCCCCCTCGTGGGGTCTTGGTTCCACGTTTGAAAACCCTGATCTAGATGACATCCACGCTGATATTTTTAGTAATGATAATTAATATACATTTAGTATGATCTAAACTAATCTAAAGAATTATGTTTTTCTTATTAGTTTGTTTTAAGGAAGCATATTTTTATATATATATATATATATATATATATATATATATATACATACCTGTGTGTCCAATTAAAGTTATTTATTTTTTCCTTTTTTTTTTACTTGCATAGTATGTCAGTGCTAAAGTTTATGAAAGTGAACACTTTCTAAACCAATTGATTAAGGATGTAAGTCAATTGAGAAAAATGGTCACCTGCTATGAAATAGATGACTTACTTTTTGCATTACCCAGTCAAGTCTTTGATCATAGATGTCAGCAGATCATGAAAGATGAACAGAAAAATCAACAACTTCAGTTACTAATTAATGACCTGCCTTCCCAAAATAACCTCAACATACTGACATCCACAGACTTATTGATTTCTGTGGACAAAAACATTGGTGAATCTCTAATTCAAACTTAAAACAACTATTGTAAGACTTCTTTATGTTTTTCTTTTATGAGCTTAAAGAAATATCACTAAAATAGTCCAAAATAATCTTTTTTTTAATCTCTTATGTGTATTTAACGAAATATTTTCTTTTTGTGAAATTTTGCACCATGCTAATTAACCAAAAGTAAAACAAGGGAGTTAACTCCATTTACATTTATGCATGGCTGTATATTTGAATAATTTCCCTTGTCCTAGAATGTAAGTCTTTCGCAAAATACAATCTAAATTATTAAATATATGAAAATCAATAATTAATTTTACTGTTGACCATCTTTATGGGAATGTCAGTTTCCATTAAGTCCAAATCGATCACATTATTCTGAAGTCTCCCCTCGCCCACTATTTCCTGCTCATTATTTCTTAAACTTGAAAACTGTTTTTCACCTGTTAAACTCAAGGTGATTTTTAAAAAAAAATATGTATTTTTTTAATTTTTTGCTTATGTGGTAACAAAATTACTTTAATTTTTAAACAATTGATTAAATTAAATAATCTAATTTCCTTTGATATTAAATGGATTAAAATGATATTGACCATTTCATAACAACATTCTCTTTTTATAAAAGAAGAGAAATCCATTATTGATAAAAATTTCTGTAGCTAATACAGTAGACTCATGGGGATGGGTGATTGTGCGGTGTAGAGTTGTTGTCGTTGGAGGGGTCCCAGATTCAAACCTGAGGATTTTTTTTTTTCAAGAAATTTTATTTGTTAAACCCAAAACAATATATTTTCAAAATAGCATTAAAAAAAATCTACATAAAAAATTATTAGAAGCATTTAAATTTTCTCTTTACTTTTACTAGCATTTTTCATCACTGTAAAAAGTATATTCTAAGGTCCAGCATGATAAAAGGTCTAAAAAAATTATTTTGAATTAACTAATTATTTCTTCAGGTCAATAATGGTGACATGTTAAAGTGACTCATTTACTTTATTAGCTTTTTTTGTAAATAGTTAATGTTAATTTCTAATTTACATCCAGACCTTTATAACATACTCTAATTTATATAAATGAAAACCTGTTTAAAATAATTTCACTATATTAATATACTGATTCAATTGACTTTACAAGTATTACATGAGTTTAGGTTATACAACACTAGATTTAATTTTACTTTAATTGTTAACATTTGATGATTCTAATACTGTAATACAAACATTCACATAACATAAAACATGCGCCCAACGTTTTTCGTTTTTATAAAAATCAGAAGCTCTTATAAAGTCTATTACTATTACCATGTTACCAATTTATTCAGAAATTATTTTCTGCTTTTTAGTACGCAAGAAAAACGTTGTTTTTTATAAAATATTTTTTTTATAATGTAATTTTTATTTTAATAAGTAAGGCAACCTTTTAAAATTTTTCATAACTTTTTTTGGAGGACTACATATAGCTTTAAAAAAAAGCTAACATACAAAAGTTATGCTGGTTTCATTTCAAAACTCTACCAGTACTGGTCATAACAATGCCATATACTTGCATGTTGATCCTGTCCATTGGTGAGGTTGTTAAGTATTTCTTTTCTGATCAAACCTATCTATTGTTATTGTCTTTTATTCTTTAACCCACTCCCATTAAAATGTCAATTGAGGAGATAACCTTTTATCAAACAGCAATCTGGGTAGTGGACACTTTGATGTTTATGAATGTTCAAAATATTAAAAAAAAATGCGAAGTTATCTATTTAATTTTTGGCTGTACACCGTAAAATGATTACTCAATTCAGTCAAGTATAGAGAATGCATTTATTTTAGAAAGCAATAAAGGCTCTGCATTTAAAGTATTCTATAATGACTGAGTGTTCATTTTATAGAAACTTTAGCTGACCATGCAGACACATGTTTTTCCTAAGAAATTGCCATGACAAATCTCTGTATGAAACATTAGCACCTAGTCACAAATTCCAAAAAATCTGTTGATAATGAGTCTTTCTCTAGGCGTCCTGCTCTCACTAGCACCATAATACCTAACAGAAAGATTTGCTCAGCAGAAAATAAATATTTGGTGGCAAATGTTCTGACTAAGAAAATTGCTTCATATTTATCTCTGCTAGGTACAGAGGATTTTAAGCAGAAATATGAGGAACTGGAGACGCTGTTTAATCTTTGGCAGAGGGTAGATGATGCAGATCAAGATACACTAAATGGTGGTGCATCTATTAGTCATCAATGTGATTTATCTGAAGAAAGAGACGCAGTAGCTTCTGAAACTTTTAATGAAACTACAATTCAACTGCAATCAACACATGTTGTTCCTTTAATAGTTAGGTCAGATGATACTGTAATCTCTTCTTCTTCCCTATCCAATGAGGTACATAACAATGTTGCACCACTAGAGACATCAAGTTCTTCCCCTGCAGTAGATTTTTCATTTCAGATTGTAAATTTAAAAAATGTAAAAGTGAAAGGAAGACCAAAAAATAAACAAAATTTTACTGTAAGGGGGAAGAGACAAGTTAAATGCCCTCTGACCTTTGACTTCAGAAGTCCTAAAAAAACAACTAGAAATGTTTCTTGTTGCCTCTGTTTCTGCTAAAGATCCTCCCCCTTATGAAGTTCAGCATATAAAAAGCATTAAATTATTAGGGTAGTTTTTACTCAATAATGATTTTAGTTGTCTGGAGAGTTTTATTTTCATTTGATGCATGGCAGGAGTTAAAAAGAAGAGTGCATGAGAAAAAAAGAGACCCATCAGTATGCATGTTATGAATGTAGAGGAGAGTTGTGTGGTAGTTTAGTGAATATAGTAAGCTGTGGTGGATGTTGTGAGAGTTTTCATTATGGTACACAGCGGTGCTGACTTGGCATAATGTTAAAATAGTAAAAAAAAAATAATGTAATCAATAAAATGGCTTACCGTTTGAGTGGACTCGGACTAACGTGTTATTAGACAACATGTTCTTTAGGGTTTGCAAAATTACAAGGGGCATTGGATTATCACAATTTATTAGAACCCCCACATCTGCCACCTCTTGGAGAATCTGATTAGAAAGAACATGAAAACTTAAGAAGGGTGTGATATTTTAGGCATAAATTACACTTTCTACTGTTTACTGATTGTTAAATTATATAAATCTATATTTGTATAATTCAAAAAATTTTAGACGCTATTTTCTAATTAGGACTGTTAGATAAAATATCAAAGAAATGCATTTTACTGTTATACAAATACGCTCTTACAATCATAATACATAGGCTACATCAATTTACCTTCTCAAAATAAGCGTTCTGATCTTTGTCCTCCATGTTGGCAGTGAATGCTCAATAGACCTTTCTCACTTGTATTCCTGCGCGTCAGCTGTCTTTGTGAAATGGGCTTCCGGTCGCTTTGATTATACTTGATTAATACTTAGCTCGATTATTTTTCCTACTTTTTTTGTCTAATATACAGTGATGTTAACAAGGACACAAAGTGCAAGGACCAGGACAAGGACACAAAGTACAAGGACAAGGACTTGCCTGCCAAGGACCAGGACAAGGACAAGGACTTTGCATCAAGGACCAGGACAAGGACAAGGACTTTGCATACAAGGACTAAAACTAGGATTTCATAAAACAATAAAATCCAATGTTTCTTTAACAACAAAATTTATTTAAATTTCATGTATATACATGTAATGTAATGCATTCAACAAAATCATAATGTTAGTCAATGTCAAGCGCTACAGTTGAGGAACACAAGTGCCTCCAATAGTGAATCACTCATACGAGCTCTGTGTGGTCGTAAAAACAATCCACTTTGTGAAAAGACTCGTTCCACTGGAGCTGAACTTGCAGGAGCGCAAAACAGTCTCGCCAGCAATGGCTGCAGCAATGAAAATTCCGGTTTCTTATATATGTCTGACACAGAGGCGTCCCTAGGGGTTTGGGGACCCGGGGGGCTTGGCCTTTTTGGGGGCCCCTGCAGATTTGACATACGATATCAAGACATGAGATAACGTACTTAATAAATATATGTCTAAATTCAAATTAGTACAGTATATCAATAAAATTAACAAACAATAATCATTAAAACTCTTATAATGAATAATTCCATTGTTTAGTGACGAGATAATGCACAAGTGACAACTCTAAATTCATTTTGCCTCACATTGTGCTTATTGTGCAGTAAAGGCATTTATAACATCATCTAAGTCAATGTTGTCTAGTATTTTTGACTTCACTTACATTAAAGCCATGCTGCTAAGTCTTTCTTGCATCATTGTACTCCTGATATATTTTTTTGATTGACTTTGAGTTTTGAGAATGTACTCTCACATGATGCAATGGAAGTGGCCTGAGTTAGCAGTATTCGGATGGAGGTTGCAAGATTTGAGCAAAAATCATTATCATATGAAGCCAGCTTCCTCAATAAGTCATTTGGTAATTGTGGTACTGGTTTGTTGATGAAAGTGCTCGTGCATCAATGACACCATTGAAAAAGTGATTTGCCTGTAGGTCATCATACAAACAGGAGAAAGTAACAGTTGTTCATCAGTGTGTAATCATCCATAGAATTCAACAGGTGTCTTGGTTTAAGAAGAATCCCAAAGGTGCCCACATGGTTTTGCAACCTTTGGAATCTATCCTTCATCTCCATATGAAGTCTGTCAAGCACTTCTGTCGCAACACGTTTGAATTGCAGTTCTATTTACAGTCCTACATCAGAACTTAACTCCCCATCAAGTCTTCCTCTTTTCTTCTGGTTGTTTTGCCTACAGGAAATCCATAGCATTCAATGCCTTCTTTTACTCTTTCGATGGATTGGGTGATCAGTTTCGTCTGTTTCTCATCATTTTGCAGAAAGCATGAAATGGTCTAAATCTCTTCAGCATCTTTATCAAGATGCAAGGAAAGTAACGACGTAGCTTCTCTTGAGTACCACCATGTAGGCCTACTACTCTCCATTTTTAGTTTCCCGGCTCCAGTTTCTTTCAGTTTGGTCTCTGGGGTGAATTGAAAATAAGGTTGAGCAATTCATGAAAAAAGGTGACAATTGCTAGATCTATCTCAGCAGATAGAAGAGCTGCCAAGTTGAGAGAGTGATTAACACAGTTCAGAAATGTTACATTTGGATTAATGTATAAGAGATGTTTCTGCCGGCCAGACCGACGGCCACTCATTGTGGCTGCGTTATCATAGGTTTGATCTGTGCACAGATTAAAGTCTAGTTCAATGTCTTAAAGAGTTTTCAGAACAAGATCTTCATAATGTTGAGCAATTTCAAAATAACCAAGGAATGACTCTTTTATTTCAAAATTCTTGTTCTTTGTGAGAAACATCTGGAGTGGAATCAAACATCAGAAGAAAGTATCAAACTTGCTTGACTTTCCCAACAATTGATTCCCTATCTTTATTGCCCATCAAGCTTATGAACTCATGTTGAATTATTCAAGTGATGTTACGTAACTTCATCAAATTCTGCAAGAAATTTCAAAGATTCTAGGAAGTCCCAGGACTTGGAGAATCTAGTTTTTCTTTGTGGCCAAGTAAGCTTGAGTTGGTTTTTGCTAAGTACTTGACAACTGTTGCTGCACTGCTGTATCTTTGCATGAATCATCTGAATGGTGATACTTTTCTTCCCCCTGTTCATGGTCTTCTTTGTTTTCAATGCTATTATCAGGTTTCTTCTTAAAAACCCTTAAAAACTCCCAAGACATATATAGAGTTTTCCTGCTCAATACGGTCTTCGCTTTAGAGAATTTATTTTAAAATATTTAAGCGATGAAAACGATATTATTACTGACTGTATTTCAGAAATATGTAGGTCTTATATTACTTTAATTCAACTCAGTTTATAAACTACGTCTCCGATTTCATAAAACCACGTGACTACCTCCGTCCTTTTTTCTAGCGCGTTTACAAAAAACTCATGATTGATCCGAGCAGTTTTGAATTAGATTCATTTACCGCTCTGCATGATGGCACCCTGTGCTACTGGTCGTATGGTGGCATCCTGTGCTACTGCTCGTATGGTGGCACCCTGTTTTTGACTATGATCGATTATAAAACTGACTATGCCGAGTTCTTTCTGCTATGAAATATAGAATTGTTCATTGTGGTGTCACCCCTATGTTGGTGTCACCCGGTGCGGCCCGCACCTTCCGAGTGACGCCTCTGCACTAACTTATATAACAACGTGCATAACAAGATTATATGGCGGTGGCTTTATCTATATAGATAAAATGTAAATAGGATTCACGCCTAGCTAATAACTTTTAAAGTTCTTCACCAATTGCCTTGAAATTTACACACAAAATTGCATTAAATTAATAAACTGAATTTTTCTCAATACTTACTTTTACATTAAAGTAGGTGTCATAACTACTTGTATTATTAGTTATGCATTGTGAGTTCTTGTGACGATCTGTCTATGTCTTCTCTTCTCTGGTAGGGATTGACACTTTATCTAAGCGTGTACTCAATCACATACATCACAAATAAAATAGATAAACTGCTAAGTCGATTACGCAAAATTTTATTTCAAAATATAAGTAGAATTGAAACTATACACTGCAAGATAAATATTCACCGAAACATCACTACTCTATCCTGTGTGCTGCCTATTTTGTCGAACTGCATGTCTGTTCTGTACCTCTCTGTTCTCCTCCTTTCTCCCCTTAATTAATTAACTCATCCCTGACCCAATGATCCATGTTTAATCTATATTCTTGTAAATACAATGCTCAACAATGCTCTTTGTATCACTAATCAAGCACATGTAGAAGTTTGGCGCCATGTATACGAAACCAGACAGTAGATAATTAGCTTATCACAACATTTTTCTCTCGAAAACACAAGGACGCTTAGCCTTGCTTTTAATTCCAGCCTAACTAGGTCATCTTACTTAACAGGTATGTGTCCCCTAAAAATACAAACTCACTCTAAACGTGACCGACATTGTACCTATGGCGCATTTCCAGCCATTCCAAAGTATGTTATAAAAACATAACCGACTTTGGTCGGTACAGAAGGCTTAGTCACAGCAGCGCGTGGCGGTTACAGCTAGTATTTAGTGTTAAAATAAAAAAAATGGAAACTCGTTTGGGGGCCCCCCTCAAGCGGGGGCCCGGGGGGACGTTCAAATTTGGACCCCCCTCCCCCCACCCTAGCTACGCCACTGGTCTGACAGTTTGCACTCGTCTGCATTAAAAGATGATGAATTTATAACTTCCAGGTAATTCTGCAGCTGTTTCTCACTCTCAACAGCTGCATCTTCTACAGTAGTCTCCAACTTGTTTTTATAATGTGAAAAGAGGGAGACTCTGGCTTTTTTCGCAGAAGGTTGACTTTCCGAGGGAGCTGGAGTTGGCTTGTGCGACTCGGCTGATGTGGAAATAGAAGATGCTGGTCGGCAAACAATGAGCTCAGACTGCAGCATTGCTGTAAAAAACAAAAAACCGTTTACAACTATGTACAATTATACACATATGCATTAGGTAAACATTTTGCTTCAATTAAAAATAAATGAGTGACTAGCACTGGCCAAGTGGTTAATAGGAGCAATGAATGAATAACGTTTTGAAAAAATTGCCATAAACAACGACACAAATTTACAACTTCAGCATTGCACATTAACTGCCAAACAATCATAAAAAATAAAATCATCAACTTACCAGTTATTCGATGTCGTAAGTTGTCTCTCACATCTGGAGGTCCTGGGTGGTCAGCAAGCCAGTGAAAAGCATATTGGGGGTCTGCTGCAGATGCTAAGATAAAAATGCTGTTGTCAAATGCCAACGACTTTGAAGTTTGTTAACGAGTCAAGTGATTTGTCATATCAAGACGCTTGAACAGCATGAAAAAACCTTTCATCCAACTGGCAAAGAAGTTCATTTAGGACAGAATGGTGGTACGTAACTTTATTCAGCTGCTGAGAAAGAAAGCGGCGAAGGCTGAAAATGGTCGGGACCACACAACTAATTGTAACCATTTTCTCTCCCTGTGCAATATCTGTCGCCTGTGCAAATGGAGCTAGAACATCAACAAGTTCTTGGACTTGTCCATATTCATTGGCTGTCATTATAAGATTTTCATGTGATGTTTGTCGCAGCAAATCCATCAATTTTGCCTGGTCCAAGTCGACAACTGCTTCCAGCTGTCTATATACACTGTTCCAACGAGTGTCGTTTGTTTCTGGAATTAACTTTACCATGTTTCCACACTTGAAAATGTCCTCAAAAGCCGTTCGAAATAATGCACTTTGATGAACAATATTGGCTAATTTCGAAATTTTTGAGAGTGCTGATCTACAGCTGGTGGTCTTCTCAAGGCCACCTTCACAATCAACTGCAGTGAATGACTGAAGCATGCAAGTCGGCTTCCAATTTCAGTCAGTGAATCAGTTTCCTCATCAGGCAAATCCTCCCACAGCTGATCATCATCAACATATGTGTCCACTGGAGGCGTTTCTTCTTCAGATGATGGGAAAAAAAGACACATGGCTTTCAACATATTGCTCGCGTTATCAGTAATCACGTGAATAACTTTTCCATTCAGACTGAAATCATTCACTATTCGATCAAGTGCTTCACTAATTAATTGACCGGTGTGTGATCCACGAAAAGCTGAGAATGCCAACAGCTGAGAGAATGGATCCCCGTACACCACACTGTGCACTGTCACACCAAGGTATGAATGGCACCGACGGTCTGTCCAGATATCAGCAGTCAGTGCCACATCTGTGCAGCCCTTCAGCTTGACCATCAACTTAGCCTTTTGCTCCTCGACTGACTTTGGAATAACTGAAAATGACAAAGTTTGCCGACACGGAACCTGGTATCTTGGATCAACAACTTGTAAGAACTGGCGAAACTGGGGGCTGTCAATGGCTGAAATTGCAATACCCAAGCCAACAATCAGATTATCAATAATCGATTGGGTGATGACTTTCTGCCGACTTCTGCTGGCACCATATGTTGTAGAACCACCCGCATTTGAATTAGAGGGACTACTTGTGAAATCTGTGATTTGTGACTGATCAGATGTTGTTGGTCGAGACGTTTCTCTTTGGTAAGATTTGTACTTATCCTCGTGACGGTTGGACAGATGTCTGTTGAGTTGAATATAAAAATATAAAATTTAGGCCTGAAAAAGTTCTACACAGGCAACGTGTACCGTATTTTCACGTATATAACGCGCGCGCTATACACGATTTTACAAACAGCGCAACCCTCCTGCGCATTATCTACGTGTGCGCGTTATTTAAGGCGACTACATATATTCTTCAATCAAAATACTTAATGTATATTGTTTTTAATTACTTCTGTTGATAAACTATTGCTACTGTATGCTTGAATTTTGAACATTGTTTGCGATAATACGGTATTTTCCGTATAAGGCGTAATTAAAATTATCAAGAACATGTAGCAAGGCTACTAAAATGCGTAATACTATTAATTCAAAAATCTGAAAAAATTACTACTGAGGCTAAACAAAGCACACTTACTTTGTAAATCCTGAAGTCACGTTGATATTGTCTTGAATTATTTTGCGACAAATGCAACATTTTGCACTCCACTTATTTTTAACCTTATCTTCACTAAAGTCGGTATAGGCAAAATTAATTACATTTGGTATATGAAGCGGAGCCATTATTTTTTTATAATTAAATTTTAAAAAAATCAATTTATATTTATGAGATTAGAAATATGCCGCCAATAATAAACCGGAAACAAAAAGAAAAGGAAGTCTAGAAATGGCAGCACCATAGATAATATATTATAAATACATGCAGAGTGCATTGCCATAGATTGGCATTGATTTTAAATATAGCACCAGCCTAAACATAGCAAAAAAATTTTTTTTATTAAAAACCACAAAGCAGGTCCTTGTAATGTTAATAAGGACTGAAAGAGCAAGGACAAGGACAAGGATAAGGACTTGTCTGCCAAGGACCAGGACAAGGATAAGGACTGAAAAATGGTCCTTAAGGACAAGGACAAGGACAAGGATTAACATCAATGCTAATATATGATAAAATGACTTTAAATTTAATACCAAAATTTATATTTTGTGATGTTGACAAGTTTTTAAGGTCACAAAATGTCCCGATATCAGAGGGAGAGAAGTTACGAAGGGTTACAAATTCTTCTCTGAGAAGTATGTCCATGACATGAAAAGTTACATTTTACACTAAAATTGTTATTTAAAGTTTTTATAATTGACGATTAGGGTTACCAGCAGGCCTGTAGCGTGCGCGGGGGGGGGGGGCTTCTTTTTTGCTCTACTTAGTAAAATGTATTACAGTGCCTACTGTGCCTAGTTGATAAATGATAAAGCTGCTTTGAATCATTGAATCAGTTGTTTGGTTGATTGGGACTGGTGGAGGTAAAACGTTGAAATATGAACTCCTACCTAACATGAGGAATTGTGAACAATAAATTGAAAAGATATGCATTTCATGCTATTTAGACATAAAACTAATTTAAGTATTTCACAAAATTTTTTTTAATTATTTTTAAAACTATTAAGTTTTACTAAATAAAATAAATAGTTAAATTAGAAATAAAATAAAAAATATATAAAAAATGTGACGTCACACTTGGCCTGACCCCACTCCCCCTGTCACAAACTGTCACACTTTCTTACACCCCCTCCCCCCCTATGGAGCGTGACGTACTTTATGGACGGCCCCTAAGGTGATCTCGAGTAACGTTAGGTTTATTTATAATTTAAAAGGTAAAAACTCAGTCCTCAGCAAATGTTGAGAATTAGACCTATCTTAAACCACATAAGTCATAATTTTCTAGATGGACACATTCCTAACCTTGGCACTTATTAACAGTAACACCAACATTAACTTTACTTAATTTTACATTACCATAATCTTAACCGAAACCCTAATACAAACACTCATGTAAATTATATTATTTAACCATCATTGTTAAAACAATATAGTTTTGGTTAGCATATATTATGCGATAGATAGTAATTAAAAAACGGTAGTAAAAGGTTTGAAACTACTACCTCATATTCAGTGGCGCAACCAGCAAAAAGTGATGGGGGGGCGGCTCACATATTGAAAAAAGACAGTTTGACAGTTTGACAGTCTTTTTAGTAACTTTATATAGTAAAATATGTATTGATGACTTGGTCTGGGGGGGGGGCTCAGCCCCACGCTACCAGATGCCGCCACTGCTCATTTTGCTGAGGTGATGGTCAATGTGTTATTTTTCTTAAATAAACCAATATACAGTTACAGACTTTAGCTCTACACTAGGGAAATGTGGTCAAACTATCAGCTAGATGCTATAGAAGCTAGAGAAAAAAATCACAAACCTCATAATTTACAGGAAAAATATATGATATTATAATAAAATATGTTACTTATTTAATATTTTTTAAAATGAAAATATCTGGTGATTTTTTGGTGCGAGAAGGGAAATTTATATCTCTACAGCCAGATACAAATGTTTGAAAAATGACAAATTAACAAAAACATAGCCTTTTGGTTGAAGGAAGTCGGACTACAATGAGTCATATTTCAAATTGTCAACTTTATACATTGGTATACAGTTGTACTTTTTTTGTTTACTGAGTTGAAG
>JAGDYQ010000040.1:5676723-5835095 GCA_021962125.1 Bulinus truncatus
AATATTGTACACAAACAGAAGTGTATGTAATATATGTCCAAATCGTAACACTGTACACCGTTTACACATTCTGAAAATTACATTAGAATATGATGTTCTGTAATGAACATATTTATATTAATACAGTTGTCTATTAACGACAGCAGTATTTATGTTCAACACAATATTTTTTGTTTCTTGTACTCGTCTATAAACCAAGTGAGAGACATATGCATAAATACAATGTTGAGTAATGTTGACTGACGTGATCATTTTCTTCACATTAGATTCTGAAATGCTTGAGTGTATGACGCCTCTTTGTTTGATTTATACAATCATTGTATGAGTATTAGAATACACTGTTACTGGCTACACGTTTATAGATTCAAGAAATAATTGTTCTAACAAGCCAGTATACTAAAGACTTGCTATGATACATACACATATTGTTCTGACAAGCCAGTATGCTAAAGACTTGCTATGGTACATACACATATTGTTCTGACAAGCCAGTATACTAAAGACTTGCTATGATAATACACATATTGTTCTGACAAGCCAGTATACTAAAGACTTTCTATGGTACATACACATATTGTTCTGACAAGCCAGCATACTAACTGATATGATACATACACATATTGTTCTGACAAGCCAGCATACTAACTGATATGATACATACACATATTGTTCTGACAAGCCAGTATACTAAAGACTTGCTATGGTACATACACATATTGTTCTGACAAGCCAGTATACTAAAGACTTGCTATGATACATACACATATTGTTCTGACAAGCCAGCATACTAACTAATATGATACATACACATATTGTTCTGACAAGCCAGTATACTAAAGACTTGCTATGGTACATACACATATTGTTCTGACAAGCCAGTATACTAAAGACTTATGATACATACACATATTGTTCTGACAAGCCAGTATACTAAAGACTTGCTATGATACATACACATATTGTTCTGACAAGCCAGTATACTAAAGTCTTGCTATGGTACATACACATATTGTTCTGACAAGCCAGTTTACTAAAGACTTGCTATGATACATACACATATTGTTCTAACAAGCCAGTATACTAAAGACTTGCTATGGTACATACACATCTTTCGATTTGTAAGATGGAGCTGGTCTGAGATTTACTACCAGACAGTATCTGGTGCAAGCAGCGTGGGTCACTCTGACACGTGAGTCTGGCGGCAAGTGGTAGACTTCCTGTGAGTCATTGAAATCTCTGACCACTCTCAGCTTGTTTTGTCTTTTCATTTGTTCCTGGACTGTGCAAGGGGTCTTACTCCCGCTTGTTAGAAGTAATATGGCAGCAGCTGAAGTGAGTCTTCAGAAAGTATATTAAATCAATTAATTATATTTTATCAAACGTCTATTGTTGTTATTCGTATTACTTGATGACTGTTAACTTGTACAGTGACGAGGATAACAATATTTTACTTTTAAATTTATAATATACAAAAGGTCCATGTAATAAATATATACACTGCTATTCAATGAATTCTTATAAAGAAGTTATTGATATATTGTTATTACAGTATCATACTAGATATATTAATTAGCTAGGATTCTTCTTCATTAGTATAAACATTTGTGTGGATTTCATTATGATACTCACTAATAGCACTGACATATCACAATAAAGGGGGGGGGGATGGATAAGAAATAAACTAGATATACCAGATGATAAATACTGAACATTTTTTCGTTTTTTTAGAGGGCCTTTTGATTTCATCTTTAAATTTTCTAGTCTTTCAAAGTTCTGTTTAGGTTCAGACGTTGTATACGTTATTAATTATGACTTTTTCTCGTCTATCTGGTCTTAGCTTTGGTATTCCAAATTCCCATTTACAGTCGTAAATATCTGAGAATCTCTTATATTATTCTGTATATATGTGTGTGTGTGTGTGTGTATATATATATATATATATACACACACACACACACACACACACACACACACACACATACATATATACTGTAAATGTTCATGCAGACGGATTAAAGAAGAAATGTTACAACGGCCAGTGCACGAAAATCAATACAAAGACTATTTACTACAAAGTATTTTTGTTTCACCCTTTCTATTGTAGGGTGGTAATAACATTTTCTGACATATACACACTTTTTAGTTTTGACTGGACTGTCAGAGTGAATACTTTAATTGAACAAGAAAACTAATCAAGTGTTTTAATTTTTAGGCAATGTTTAATGGTCGTAGTCAGTATTCACACACACACACACACACACACACACCTGATGTGAGTTATGTATTTAACATGTTGGTGATATAAACATTGTGATTGCGGCAAAAAATATTGGCTGTGCTAAACTTTGGAAGGAAAATTGACATTTTTATGTGCAACGTAAACACACATGGGCCTAGTCAACGAAACATTTGTGTGTTTGGCTGTAACTATGTGTCCGCGCGCACACATGAACACAGCTTACAATGAACGGTGGGTGAGAGTATAAGGACGATGTCGATCAAATCTCTAATCAAGTTTCTGTTATATTTTGTATAAAGGCTCTCTTGGTTCTGATCGTCTACGTGTTCAGTTAGTAGGTTAACAAAAGCAGTTGTTAAGTGACTTCACCTTCCTCCCAACACGTGCGGTACATTGTGGCTTGTCTTGATACACCTGGCACTGACAGGTAGGAACCACGGTGTCTGTCATCTAAAAACTTACGTCCGGTAACTCCCTCAGAGAAATCACGGTTTTAATATGAGCCTTAAGGTAGATCTGCATACGTTTAGTTTAAACATTGGGGAGTGACAAGTTATATACGGCTTATAGAATAACTGGATTACCAATTATAATTTTATGACAGTCTATCTATATTACAGACGTACCTTTGTTGTCTGTGGTGATAATATATACAGTTATATTTAACATTAAATATGTTCCAAACGTATTTGGTGTCCACATATGTTTTTGTATTATAGGCTACTGCCATTTTCTTTGGCCTGTCGTCTGACAGTGTCGTTTTACAGGCACTAATGTTTCCGTACACTGAACAACTTTTTTCAGATAATTTGTGAAAACATTATAGATTTATTTAAATAATGTAGACAATTTTATTGTTTATATTTACATTTTAGCTTCCGGTTGCTTCAGAGGTATAAAATAGAGACTCATTTAAGGTAAAAAGTGAAACACATTTTTTTAATCCATTGACTTTTTAGGTCAGATTTGCCATAATGAAAATTTCTATAATAGTAACAATTATTAAAAAATACCCTATACCTTTAAAAATGTATGGGATAAAAGTATAATTTTTCATCGTGGACAATAATTATAGGTAAGGACGACGTAAGTTACTAAAAATAGTCACAGACAAGAGAATATAAGACTAAAATTAGTAACAGAAAATGTTCCGGTGCTTGAGTTCATAAGTGACAGTACTCCCCGTTTTATTTTTGATGACCCATTTATTCTAAATTTATCAAGAGAACTTTTTTGTAAAGATTTGCTCATACAAAACGTATAACTATTGCGGTATATATTTTGTATTTTTCTCTACTATATAGCCTGTCTTGCTGTTATACATCTGTTCGTTATGCGATATATGACGACAGGCAGTAATTCATTCTCTCAATAATAATAAATCTATTTAAAAAGACAATACATTTAAAGATGTAAATTATACATGAAAATTTACCTTGGCTTTCTATCTTTCGAAAGGGGATTCCCTCTAAATTCTCAAAATCACCGGGTGTAACGGGGTAATCGATGTAAACAGAAACAAATTTTACATCTGAAAATCGACTAGACTGATTCCTTCGATAAGACAACAAAAACGGAGGTATGGTAATTTACCTTCGCATGGATCACTTTTAACCATTGAAATATTTAGACTTTTATTTCTTTAACTTTAATAGCGACTTATATTTAGGTTTCTAGCATGACAACAACTGTTGGAGTTCACGTTAATGGAATGTTGGAGTTCACGTTAATGGAATTTTGGAGTTCACGTTAATGGAATGTTGGAGTTCACGTTAATGGAATGTTGGAGTTCACGTTAATGGAATGTTGGAGTTCATGTTAATGGATTCGAAGATCTTGAATAAAAGAAAACAATATCATTAAATGCAAATCATTTAAAATAGTCTTCTAGTACAGAATATATATTATACAGAAATCACATCGCTATTTAAAAAGTCATCTATCACTGACAAAACAAACTGTCAATACTGTTAGTGATGTAGCACCTAAATATTGAAATACGGTGTGATAATAAAAACAGTGAATTCTGAAACAATTTCGTCCATTTAAATAAATACTGTATTATAAACTGAATGATAGATTGATAAATGTCGATCCTCCCCTGTGAAAACTAAATTACATTCTTTTCAGTTAATTTGCCAATGCTCTTTAGGCAATTATCCAGTAATCTATCACAATAAATTGTTAAAGATAGGCCGCGGTCGGAAATGGCGATTTAAAGCAAGGGATGCTCTCTCTTATATAATACAAATATTCCTACATTTTTCTTGGATTTCAAACGTCTATTCTCACAGCTCTTGTGCCGGCTACGAATAAAACAAAATGTGTAGCTGTTTCTGTGCAACATTAGCCTCAATGAGTTCCTACTAAGTACACTACAAAGATAAACACACGCTTGTTTCTGTATATCTATTTACCTATTTTAACGTCGTCTTTTTAGAAACACTCTTCCTAACTTAAATATTTTGTATTATTATAACTTGTTCTTTTTAATAATTTGCAGGTAGGCTCGTGATATATCGATACATGTTTATATTTAAATGATTAGTTTTGATGTTCATCCTTGAATGTACAATTTATGGCCATTGAACGAGTTTCTTTCATTTAGAAGGTAAACATTACATGCATAATTATTTAGGTCAAACTATTGCTTTATATCAAATATTCCATTGCTTTAACCCCAACCGTTCATTGCTTTAGCTCCAACTATTTATTGCTGTCGATCACCCCCAAAAAGTCGACCCACCCCTCTGCGGGACACAAAGCCATATTGAACATGGCGCTGTTATTCTGATGGTAAACTTTGATTGGTGCACGTGATCTCGCTATTGATTCTTCACCGTCTCGGTGCTTCGCTTTACTTTGACCATATTGCTAAAAATAGCACGTTGGGTTTTTCAGAGAAAATCCCCTAGACATTTTGCTGTGTACCGCTGCAACCGGATGATTTGTTGATCCACCAGGCTGATGAAGAAAAGTTAATGATCTCAGCTATTTATAAATTATGATCTTCATACTGAAATGTTTTTTTTTTAATGTGTGGGCCTGTTGTATTTATGTTACCGTTTTATTTATGAAACAACTGAAGATTAAACGAAATGTACCAGAGTTGATCAGATATTTTGTGACACGTCACATGGTACTTGTTGTAACTGTTGTTGGTCTATATTGGTATTAAAATGAAATGAACTCAAATACTGAAGTATGTATGTTTGATAGTAACACGGTTATCTTTAGTTTTTGTTTCAGTTTTCAATCTCTGGTTAATTATCACAGTTTTCATTGTTAAATGCTACAATGGACAAAATAGGCATTCCCTCCCACGGTGTATCATGGTGAATGGGTGGTGTGGGATATTGTTACTACTGGCCTGTGATTGGGAGAACGAGGGGGTGCTGGTAAACCACCTGGCAGATATATAAAGGTGTCCTGTCTCTCTGTTGATTTGTGGAGAAATAATTGTTGGGTACCTCAGACGTTTGTATTTAATGTAAGTCTAAGTTATAATGTGCCCTATAGTGTACACATAGTGAGCTAGTTGCTGTTGCTGTGTTCATTGTTTGTAAAGTACACAGATGTGATACATTATTGTTATCAAGTCAACGTCAGATACCGTGTACATACTATATTTATGTCATGGTCTCACATTTTGTCGAATTCATTTTGTTGTTATTTGTCATTATTTGCGGTTTCTTGCAGGAATTCAAATGTTTTCATTTTAATATTGAACAGATGATAAATGTTTTGACTAAAAGTTTTAAAATGAATATTTTAAATTTCTCAGATAGACGGTCTTTTTATAATTCAACTCCCTTTCGGTAAATTTGCTATTAAAATAATTTCTTTATCAATATCAGCCTATCTTCTGAAGTTTGAAACTTTTGCGTAACAAGTTCGCATTTCCTGCTAAACAACAGTTGTTAAAGTTATCATTTAAAACGTCCTACGAGATATTGGTGAAATACAAAATGAATGTTTATGTACTCGTCTGACCTCTAATTTAGCAGGTGCAATCACTGACCATTGCTAAGGAATATTTACAGGATTGTTTTTATTTTTTTGGTGTATGTTACTATAGTATAGTATTCAGTCTCAAAGTCTCAATCTGATAGAAATGTTTTTACATGCCGCCATGGAAATACATACATACATACATACATACATACATATATATAGCGAGACTCAGTATGTTTTATTGAATATTGTACAGAAATAATATTCATTTTGCAAGAAATGAAATCGGTTTCAATTATGTCGCTATAATTTATGAAAAGAACTATACGAAAAAAACGAACATTTCCGATCTAGATAAGAAATATTCAGTCTGTTTTTCCCTATACTCGTTCAGTTTTGTTTGAAGTGTTATCATTAGGAAGTTATAAGCATGAATTAGAGGAATACAACATTTAGTTGTGTTGGAGAGATGAATCACCTTGTTATGTCCGACATGTTTGTTTTGCGATTGAGTGGACTGGACATTGAGTTCCCCACCATTATCTTGTAATGACTAAACGAAGAGTTACATTGAAGTTCCTTCTGGTTAATGTGTGTATTAACAGGTCATCTGAGTACATTTTCTGGTATTTTCCAGTATTTATTTCAAGCCCTCTCCTCAATGTTTTACTTTTTTTTTTGTTCGACGCAGTTATATTAACTAAGTAACCATTCTAAACCTATATACTGATATCCAGTGTATTGTATGTACATTGCCTGAGAGTACAATCACAGATCTGAGATTGTGTGCCGTGTGCACAATGTACTGAACACATCTCCTGTAATCAGGACCTCACGACCTTTGACTTCATACAGCCAGTGTTTATGATTACAGAGGAAATAGGAAATGGACCTTTTAATTTGAGTGTACAGTCAAGAACCGCTCATAACAAATTTCTTCCCTCTCTATCTCCCCCTCCCCCCAGATACCAGGTAAGGCTTGATGATGACCTTTGTAAAGAAACTAATTCTGACTTGGGTACTTACAGTGGTAGATGTAACATTCAGGTTGTTCATTACAACTTGTATTTACTTACAACGTTCAAAACTCCAACCTGTTGTACTTTATGTGCTCGTTGGCACATGCCTGTCATATTTTTCTTTAACCCAGTGAATTGCATTAATTCTTCATACTCTTGTGTTGAATGAATTAAACCATTTGAAGTTACAAATGTTTCCCAATCAGTATGGCCCTTTGTTTATTTATTCATGATGTTAGTTATCCCTGCTGTCGTGTGTTCTCCTGTGTGATAATGTATTTACAGCGTTATCTTGTTTAACCCTTTCTTCGTTCCGTTGTTTTTACTTGACACTGACTTGTATACTATTTTTTTATATTGAAAATGTTATACTTTACAAAAACATCTTTGTAGTAGAATGGTACTGGTGGTCGTGTGATGTAGAACTCTCGAGTTCGAACCTCGGTGGTCATGGTGAAAGTCCATCTATCTTTAAATAGTTACCTGGCATAAGGGTCGGGGAAGTATAGGCGGCTGGGCATTACGCTATCCACACAATCCCATACTATGATGTGACTACAAATACAGATGAATCCTACACTTCTTCTGCTCCAAGGGGAAATATTTTTTTTTATAGCAGCGACACTTGATTGATTTGAACAGTTTATAATTCAGTTTGCATTCATCATTCTTTACCGTTCACCACTGAGGGTTTATTATGTAAGAAATAAATATATGTTTGAACAATGCATTAAGCAGAAAAGAGAAATATTACAGAAGGCATAGAATAGTTTGATACATCAAAACAAACCTGCTTATGTTTGGTCATTTACAGGGCAGGAGCTAAATTTGGCTGAGATCGTTTTGTCTGATGCATCAATCTAAAGGCCAGTTGAGGAAAAAAAAAATAGGTCATTTGAGCCCAATAAAGTCCAAGTCATGTCTGGCCACCGAGTGAACAATGTAGATCGTTCACACAAGAAATTCTTATATTTTAATAGATGATCATTAGTATTTGTAATTGCATTACATCAACAACAGCGGACCCCATAGACGTCTGATATACACATAATGTAACCATTATATAATAATTGGGTTTCTTTAAATGACTTTCATTGTGCACGTTGTACTGAACTGTCTCCTCGTGCTAATTACATAGGGTGTCGTCGTCAACTTGACCTTTGGGTATGTGTTAGCTTGACTCTATCGGTTCACCCTGTAAGTTCCATCAAACAGTGACTAAATAGACTGGGATTAATTACCTTACAACTATGTCTGACATTTTTACACTGTAGTCAGGCCGTGTGTGTGTGTACAGGCGTGTGATTGGAAGAGGAATAAGAATAATATCCTTGGAGTCTTTGATGGTCTGCACTGTTTTATAAAGACCTGAATTCAATTAAAATTCTGGAACTTGTATTTTGATGGCTGTTGACTTATGAGAGGTGGCAGCCATTTAGTTTACAGACTAAAATCTATGACTAGATAATTGGTAGGTATTGTAGACTGATGTAAAATAGTTAACTTAAATAGGTTAACATTTAGTCAACATTTCTTTTCTTTTTTTTTTTTACTTTTGACACAAGTCATAACTGATTACCATCTGTTCAGCTGACATACGTTTATCAACTGAATGTTTTAAAACTGTTCTTTAAAACTAACATGCACCAAGCACACATTGATAATTATTGCTAAATAATACATCATTCTATTCTAGTAATACATTACACCCTCTTATCAGTCTAATTGTTTTAATTAGCAACCAAATGTACAAACTTCACACTAACTGCCCGGGGTTTTGCTTATTCCGTGATACCGGGTTAAAAAAAATAGAATAAAATATTTTTCTTTAAGTTGCATTAGAAATAAGTTTATTTATTAGATGTATTAATTAATGCTTGGCGAAAAAATAAAACATTTGTTTTTGCAGCCTTTTTTGTGTGTATATTTTAGTTGACTAATGAACCAGAACCATAGAACTGTCAACGGCTGCCAATCATAGATTACATCTCAGCTGCTATACAAAAATCCAGTCCCCGATACACAAAGCCTTGTTATTTTTCACTGGTCGATACAGATGAATAAAAATTACATTATAAAATTTTATTTTTTAAAAAACAACGTTTTTCTTGCGTACTAAAAAGCAGAAAATAATTTTTCTATGAGCCAGGAAAAATTTCTGAATAAATTGGTCACATGGTAATAGACTTTATAAGAGCTTCTAATTTTTATAAAAACGAAAAACGTTGGGCGCATGAATTTTATATTATGTGAATGTTTGTATTACAGTATCAGAATCATCAGATGTTAACAATTAAATCCCAAAAGAATTATTACAGAAGGTTTACGAAATATCACGATATTGCAGGTCATCTATTAGAACGTCGATAACAAAATGCATATGAGTATGAAAATTAATTCTAGTGGCTTATAAAACCTAAACTCATGCTATAGAATTTAATACTTGTAAAGTCAGTCGAATCAATATATTAAACAGGTTTTCATTTATAGAAATTAGAGTATGTTAGAAAGGTCTAGATATTTGTGTTCATGCGCCCAACGTTTTTCGTTTTATAAAAATTAGAAGCTCTTATAAAGGAAACCGGGTTGGTGGGGCCGCACATCAAATTCTAGCTAATAAATATAGCTGTAAGCTAAAACACAGACTTCATAATAGGGTATAAAAATATATTAAACTCAAACGTCATCAACTCGAGATTTGTTTTATTGTAAAGGTAGATGAGAAGAATTTGTTTACCTACCTTAATTCAGCTCTAACCGTAGGTTATGTTACCCAGTGAAAGTTTTGTTTATTGATGAGACTCTGTGGTCGTAGGTTATTGTAGATTGTCTAGCATGGTTGACCACTCACGAGGTATGCGAGAACCACACATCGTTTTTTTTATAATACGTTTAATAAAACTCCACACATCCTATATTCAGTAAACAATATATACATTGATTTGAATTTCTTGTAGGAACCAAAATAAATAAAAAAATATATATAAAGTAGGGAGGGGGTAAATAATAGCAAATGTTTTTGTTCTGAATACCACCGAATTACAATGTATTTAATCCATAAGATATCAGTAGTATCACTCTGTTCTGAATACCACCAAATTACTACTGATATCTTATGGATTATATACATTCAGTGCTCGATTTACCTCCGGGGATGCTGGGGATATCCCGGCACTGAGAACTGTCATGCCCGGCTCTGCTTTAGCTAATACATCCCCGCCAGGGATGAAACCATATACATTTATTCCCGGCTCTGAAGACATTGGTTTTTTCTTAAATCGAGCACTGGGTACATTGTATCACTCTGTTCTGAATTACCACCAAATTACTACTGATATCTTATGGATTAGGTACATTGTATCACTCTCTTCTGAATTACCACCAAATTACTACTGATATCTTAATGAGTAGGTACATTGTATCACTCTGTTCTGAATTACCACCAAATTACTACTGATATCTTCTGGATTAGGTACATTGTATCACTCTCTTCTGAATTACCACCAAATTACTACTGATATCTTAATGAGTAGGTACATTGTATCACTCTGTTCTGAATTTCCACCAAATTACTACTGATATCTTATGGATTAGGTACATTGTATCACTCTCTTCTGAATTACCACCAAATTACTACTGATATCTTATGGATTAGGTACATTGTATCACTCTGTAAACAAAAGGTGTACGGGTGTAGTGGTGTGAAATTTAATTTACAGTAATACTTGTTATTGAGTTTCTTCAGGAAATATAATTCAAACTAATTAAACCTGTTTACTTTAAATATGACCTCAAAATATTTCTGTTAGAGAACGTCTGAATGTAACTCTGCACTTATCTATATTTTTAACACACTCTGGGGTGAGGGCGAAAAACATATTTAAAAAAAAAGATCTTTATTTTGTCCCTTTGTTTTTCATATATTAACAACATAGCCCAATGAGCCTTAAAACAAACATGGGTAGCGTTTTTAGAGCATTTTCTAAAAAAAATGCTCTATTGTCCCCGTTTTGTCTGTCCGTGTACACCCTAGATCTCAACAACCATAAGTCCTAGACCCATGATGTATATATCATTTTGCAGGTCTTGGCCTGCCAAGAAATGACTTTTTTTCATTTCGCGATCTGACCTCTCAGGGCCGTAAAAGGGGCCTTAGTACCGTTTTTTTACTATATAAGCTATATTAATAAAGGAGCTCTATATCTCAGCAACTATAAGTCCTAGACCCATGATGTATATATCATTTTGTAGGTCTTGACCTGCCATGTGTACATAAAAAGTTCATTTCGCGATAGGACCTCTGAGGGCCGGGCTTCAGGGCTCCTAAGGGGCTTATATATTATATATACACCTTGTACGTTCAATAACCCGTTCATTTGGTGCGAAATACTGCAGCACGTAGTTTCACCAAGATTTATTAAGAGACTCATGAAATGAAATAGTAAGCTTGTGTTCTGAGTTTAATTGAAAGTATCAGAGCTATGCAACAGTTGACGGAGTTTTCGGACGATTAAATGACTATAATTTCGAATGTTTTCAATTATGAGTCCTATTTCAGTAACCACAAACCACTTGTAGTTAGATTTAAGAGACAATAATTTTTTTTCAAATATAAAGAAACGCCTTTATAATTTATTTTTTACAGATATATACATTACACAATTGAATTTATAAACATTTCCAAAATTTACAAATATTTACTGAAAGATAGCATACGTACTGATACATAACATGAAAATGCGCTAACACGTCCTGTGTCCAGAATAGAACAGGCTTAATTGCTTGTTTTCTTAATTGTAGTTAATAGCATAAATAAGTCCATGAGACATTATATTGTATTCTTTGTTCTGTCTTGACAAACTATTGTTTATATCATTTGAACACGTACAATTAAAAATACACAACTGACACTTCATTTTCCATTTTACCTTACTGTTTGTTGTAACGGTTTAGGTGAGTGAAACCAACACTAAATTGTCTTCCGTGTGTGAGTCATGGTGTATATTTATGTTGAGTTCAAGCTGATCAAAATACAAAGTTCGATTGTACTGAGAGAGATGAGTTGGTCAAGAAACAGAGAGCGGCTAGAGAGATAACGTGAAGTTAGAAATATGTCACATGTGACTTGAACATTGTTCTATCAACCCAAGCATGTGACCTCTTACATTGTTACAGATACACCGACCGTTGTTGTTGTTGTACCCCCTTTTTTTTTTCCCTCAGACATATTTCGACCCTTCACTGACTGCTGGTGGAAGATGGATTTTTGCCATACCACAGGGCTAAGAGAGGAGTGAGAGCATTTGGGAGGGGAGAGGGGGGTTGAGGAGGAGAACTGTTCCGAAGAGACGGGGTGTGTCAGCCAGACGCCCAACACACACAGTGTACGCCTGAGCGTAGATTCATTTCCTTTACACACAGCTGTTTTGGAATGTACGAATGGTGGCTTCGGACAACAAGGAGTTGAATTCATTCACTAGGACTAAACATTTGAACAGTGTGTTCTGTAATTACTTCCAGTCACCGCTGTGTACTATTACAATCCGTGTGAGCAGGCAATTATTAACCACCGTTGTTGTTGTTGTTGTTGTGTTGTTTTTCAAGGTTGCGCTTTTTTTTTCTTCCTACATTTTCATTCATTGAGTATTTGATAGGATGTTGACATGAGGAGAGGGCTGCGTTTGTAATCTCCAGATACGTAACTCTTGAATGAATGGCGAGCATTGGTTCTTGTACCTAAATAAAGTATTTAATTCTTGATTATATATATATATCGTGATATTACTTGGTGTGAGTCTAAGTTGAAATGTACTTTGAGCTACTTTGTAGATATGTTTTGTTCTATATCGTTATTACAATTTCGTATTTAGTTCGGATGAGATATTTCATCTATATCCGCCTGACTGAAAACATTGTTTCCGTGTGGAAAATTTGAACACACCTCATACATACCGTCTTCACTGGAACCCGGAAATGGATAGTCTAGGTGTGTCCTCTATTTTTAATCTGTCACTTTCTTATGAATTGCAAACACATTGTGTACTTTATATTTTTGTGTCTGTACCTAAACTTGTAGGCATCTGTAGTAGTGGCGCCCGGGACAGGCTGTCACGATGTCGCCCTATCCCCATGAGGCTTGACAACAATACTAAAAGTGGCGAAGATAGAGCCCCTGGCTAGTTAAGTGTGTCCCCACCCCCGGTATGTACCGCCCCTTCCTACTTACGTCACAAGAAATAATTGAAAATATTACACTGGGGAATATGTACCAGTATTACTACCACCCTTCCTTGTTGTGGTTTAGTCATTTAGAGGGATTTTTTCACTGTAATAGTTCTTTAAATACCATGCCTTGTTAATATTCATTTTCATTTCGTATTTTCTTTTCAACAGCATGTTTTAAACACAGGTTAAGATATTGTTAGCCATATAGATGTATGAAAATGTTTATCTATATAATAGATCTAGACAATATTTGTTTGTCATTTAGATTTACACTTTTCATTATTGACTATGTGATTTTCGGCTTATTCATTTAATTCACATATTGAAAGGAAAATAAAAAGAATAATTCTTGGGTAAAATAGTTGGCAGCCATGATATCAAACATTTTAGTTCAGCCAAATGTATACCTCGTCCCAATAGAGAAATAGAAATATCTCTCTCTCCCTTGGAGTTTCACTGGATATTTTCTCTCCTGCTTTTCATGCCATAGTGTCTTCACTGAATCCATTGGTTCTATCATAGAATCTGTCTGCACCAAATGTCTTCTTATTGCCATAGTGTCTTCACTGAATCCATTGGTTCTATCATAGAATCTGTCTGCACCAAATGTCTTCTTATTGCCATAGTGTTCACACTGAATCCATTGGTTCTATCATAGAATCTGTCTGCACCAAATGTCTTCTTATTGCCATAGTGTTCACACTGAATCCATTGGTTCTATCATAGAATCTGTCTGCACCAAATGTCTTCTTATTGCCATAGTGTTCACACTGAATCCATTGGTTCTATCATAGAATCTGTCTGCACCAAATGTCTTCTTATTGCCATAGTGTTCACACTGAATCCATTGGTTCTATTATATAATCTGTCTGCACCAAATGTCTTCTTATTGCCATAGTGTCTTCACTGAATCCATTGGTTATATCATAGAATCTGTCTGCACCAAATGACTACTTATTCTAGACGGATGACTCACACCCAGACGTCTATCAGAAACTGTTTACGGACGCCAGGTTTTTTTTTTTTTATTTTTTGGCGGGAACTACCTACCTACCTACAGGATGAAATTTTTCTTTCCTGTACTTCGTCTTACTAATCCTTTGATCATAATGTATGGTGGCACATAACTGTTTAATGTATAGAGAAACTAAACACATTGTCACGTCTTCAGATCCTAGAGTTATCACTTGACATTATATTATGTACTACAGGCGGGCAACTCATTATCTTTCTGTATTTGGTTTGATTCTGGTAGTGGTGAGATTGATTTGACGCTCGTCACATGATTTTGTGCCAGATCGCCATTACCCATGACATTCGACTCAAGGGAGTCTTTTACTTAAATGTACTGGGTTCTCCAGTAGCCGTGATATAGTGAGGTTTTTTTCAATGGCTTTTGAGTTCCATGCTAAGACAGTAGCTCATCTATACATCGTTATCTTTGGCTATAATCTGCTGTTAGAATCTCTCAGTACTAGTTGAAAGACTGAAATATAAATGGATTTATATCTGTTCAATAAATTCAATCATTTGAATGCCACACTGACGTATTGTGTGAAATGTGTACATTTTAAAGTTGTGATCGTGTAGCATTGATAGTACTGTACAGTAGATTACATTGAAAGTACTGTATAGTATATTACATTAATAGTACTTTACAGTTAGCCTTGCTAGTTTGTTTAAACGGGGTTGCATATCAATCTTATGTTAGTGAATACACGTAGGACAATATTTTTTGAAAATAGATATTAATAAAGATGCTCACTATTTGTTTCTGACCAAAACAAAATATAAGAGGTGAATTCCCGTCAAGGCCATTGATGAATCAGGAACAAAACCGAACGAATTTAAAAATAGAACTGGAGTAAAAACTATCAAGTCACCACCGTATTATTTTCTATTTCAAGTCATGATTAATAAGTGATACCATTTGAGATTGAAGGTCTTACGAATGTTTGTATTCAAACTGATTACAGTTCCTAACTGCATCACACATGTTCTTGAATTCATTTGTTTATCATATGTCTCATGTCATTTTCTCCCGTACTCCAATGTTGATTTATGACATTAATAGCAACATTGTCATGAAATCATTATTTTCATTCACTATGATAGTTTTACTGCTGTCGTGACTTGCTAGTCAGCCAGTCGTGAAAACACGAGCTATTTATACAACTGACCTGCTAACCCTTTTGAATGTATCCAAGAGAGACATACAGAGGGCCACTGCCTGAGTCTCTGCATTGGTTTTATCACACCATGACAGTTTGACCCGTGTCCACGTTGACACTTAAGGATCTAAGTACGAGGGGGCTGAGCTGTGTATCTTAATATAGGTCAAAATGGCGGTAATTTCATTGAGGAGGCGTGCACATGTACTACATTTCCGCTCCTCTCCCGTCACACCAACTGTCAGGTTACCACTTAGAATTAACTAAAAAAAATACTAGTATTACTGGTGTTTGTTTGCGGTGCGTTACATAACATTAAATTACCATAAATCTCAAGCAACAAATATCTTATGTGTATTATTGACTGAATGTAAAGTTTGTAAATGTACTCATTGAAATTAATGTCCATGCAAACAAAGGAGTCAAGGTTTTTGTCCCACTCAAATCTTATGAAGTCTATATTATCTAGGATTGTGCAACTGCTGTGTTATCTAGGATTGAGCAACTGCTGTATTATCTGGCATTGAACAACTGCTGTATTATCTAGCATTGAACAACTGCTGTATTGTCTAGCATTGAACAACTGCTGTATTGTCTAGCATTGAGCCACTGCTGTATTATCTAGCATTGAGCAACTGCTGTATTGTCTAGCATTGAGCCACTGCTGTATTGTCTAGCATTGAACAACTGCTGTATTGTCTAGCATTGAGCCACTGCTGTATTATCTAGCATTGAACAACTGCTGTATTGTCTAGCATTGAGCCACTGCTGTATTATCTAGCATTGAACAACTGCTGTATTGTCTAGCATTGAGCCACTGCTGTATTATCTAGCATTGAACAACTGCTGTATTATCTAGCATTGAACATCTGCTGTATTATCTAGCATTGAACAACTGCTGTATTGTCTAGCATTGAGCCACTGCTGTATTGTCTAGCATTGAGCCACTGCTGTATTGTCTAGCATTGAGCAACTGCTGTATTGTCTAGCGTTGAGCCACTGCTGTATTGTCTAGCGTTGAGCCACTGCTGTATTGTCTAGCATTGAGCCACTGCTGTATTGTCTAGCATTGAGCCACTGCTGTATTGTCTAGCGTTGAGCCACTGCTGTATTGTCTAGCATTGAGCCACTGCTGTATTGTCTAGCATTGAGCCACTGCTGTATTGTCTAGCATTGAGCCACTGCTGTATTGTCTAGCATTGAGCCACTGCTGTATTGTCTAACATTGAGCCACTGCTGTATTGTCTAACATTGAGCCACTGCTGTATTGTCTAACATTGAGCCACTGCTGTATTACAATTGCGTTGGTCTATTGCTGTATATGAAACATGTGTTTCTCTACCCATTTCACTAGTTGTCATTGGTCAACCATCACATGCTACTTCTCTTTGTTAGCTCGTATATCAACATGTCAGTATTGTGTCATTTGGAGTTGTTTAGACAGATACAGTAGGTAGATGTGAACATTAATCTGGTACTAATAATTCTTGTGTTATCCAACGGTCAGTAGCTGTGAACATTAGTCTGGTACTAATAATTCTTGTGTTATCCAACGGCCACAGTTACGTTGACTATAAAACTAGTTTCGTCAGTCAGTGATAAAAATGTTTCGTATGTATTTGTTGTGACAAAGTGTGTAAGCTATATTTCAAGCTCTGATCAACTAGTTGTCTTTAGAAAACAGTTTTTAGCTGTGTAAAATGTACGGTTTATTTATTTACTTTCTGTGGCTGTATGACACGATGGTGCTACACAGCTGTTAAACTCCAGCTAAACTCAGACCTAGTTTAACAACCGTCATGCGTAGCCAGCCTAGTAGTACAGGGTCACTGACCTCTGCGATGTACTAAATAGTTGGTATAATGTCGAGACTCAGTAATCTACTTGATTCTAGTGTCCTTACTCTCAAGCGCTGTCACTTTCTATAATAGTCTGCTTTTCCTACTGCTGAGCTGGTCACGTGGTCATGAGGCAGGTGCACAGTTATTGTCCTTTAAGTTTGTGACTGTCATCGTCAGTGCATTCGATACAGTGCATGCACTTCTGACTAGTTGTTATTGTGTTATACACATTCAGATTATCGGAGTTGGTCACCTCTTACACACCGGGCAAAACGTATACTCCAACTCAGCATATCACTTGATTCATTCTACCCTACATCATCTGTGCCAAACATTGTCCACACATATCACTTGATTCATTCTACCCTACATATTCTGTACCAAACATTGTCCACACACATCACTTGATTCATTCTACCCTACATCATCTGTACCAAACATTGTCCACAGACATCACTTGATTCATTCTACCCTACATCATCTGTACCAAACATTGTCCACACATATCACTTGATTCATTCTACCCTACATCATCTGTACCAAACATTGTCCACACACATCACTTGATTCATTCTACCCTACATCATCTGTACCAAACATTGTCCACAGACATCACTTGATTCATTCTACCCTACATCATCTGTACCAAGCATTGTCCACACATATCACTTGATTCATTCTACCCTACATCATCTGTACCAAACATTGTCCACACATATCACTTGATTCATTCTACCCTACTTCATCTGTACCAAACATTGTCCACACATATCACTTGATTCATTCTACCCTAAATCATCTGTACCAAACATTGTCCACACATATCACTTGATTCATTCTACCCTACTTCATCTGTACCAAACATTGTCCACAGATATCTGTTGTACTCTCTGTACCTTATGGAGCCCACATGAGTTAGGGGCAGTACTCTCACCTTAGTGTAAAAAAAAAGTTTTCATTATAAACCTTATACAGGCCATCGGGGTCAGATGAAGTTGAGTTCATCTGTTTTTCTGTGTGTGTGTGTGAAATCCCTGTAAGGATGAGATCCTATAATCCAATCCACTAATCGGACGATTTTTATGGTGCCCTTTATGTCATCCCCACCAAAGTCGATAGTGCAATGGTCATAGAGCCATTTAATCATAACCATGACCAGAAAATGAATTGGTCCTCACCGGAGATTAAACCAGAGAACCCCAGGTATACAGGTATACAGTCCAGCGCTTTACAACGTGACCATCTGTCCGCGATATTTGTTTCTGTAGTAGTGTCTATTCTAATGGATTGTGTAACTAGTAAAGAGCCCAGCTATATTCATGTTATATTGTCATCGTTGTTGTTGTTGTTTTTACCGACAATGTATATCGTATGGTGTACACGTTTTTACCTAGGCTAGTTCCATGTATTCAATGTTGTGTGTTGGAATGTAATATCCCCACCAAGAATGTATACCGCACAATACTCAACCGGAAAAGGGCGTATTGTAAACAAACATGAGCCGCCTACTCTCTCTGGTCTCTCACTAATGAATGAATGCACTCATGAGGTAATTGGCCTAGGGGACCACTTGATCTCATTTCTTCTCTCCAACTTCAACCAACACTGATGACTTTTTTCATATTTTCATATTTGTCACTCGTTTGTTCAAGTTTCTGACCACCTATAACAAACCATGTCCCTGCAGTCATGTCTGTCTCTTGTGGTGTGATCACAAATGTTTGATAGCGAAATAAATTTCCTCCTTCCTTGTTTCCCCACTTTCCCCCACACATTAATTAGACATGCATTTTGATTGAATTCTTTGACCTACTAAATGTTGGGAAATCCGGTAAAATATCTCATTCACAGATCAAGGCTATTTTTAGATCGTTTAACTAACCAGCTTCAAAAGAAAATTAAAATAAAAAAAAAATCTCCGCTAGTTCCATTCATATTGTTTCAATGGGAATGGCCGTACATTTCTCTAGAGTTGCCATACTTAGTATTCGGGTATTCTGCATTGATCGAAACCTGAGAGTCTGATTTAATTATCTTTAAACGTTGTGTATATAATTTGATTTCTTTTGATTTATAATAGTGTTGCCCATTCCTCAGACCAGGTGTAAGACTATGGTTGTAGTCCATGTTCAGATTAGTCTATGTTTAGTTGTTATCAGAAGGTTGAATGAAATGAAGTACTTCTGGTTTCAACGAAAGGTAAATATTTCCTGCATAGTGTAGTCTAGACATAAATGGCCACTCAATGAACCCGTTCATTGTCTGACAACTGACTATAACGCCACTCAGCGATACACTTTTCTTATTGGCATATCAGTGTTTATACTGTGACCGTTTTGAAACTAGTGTAAGTACTGTTGACAGTGGTACTTTGTAAGGAATTGTTGGTCTGACAGTTTATTTCACAAATCTGTGACCAATGTTGTTTCATTCACATAGATTTTGTTTTGCTTTGGGGAGGTATTGACCCTTACATTTCATCACTGGATCGAAACAATGGCCAGTTTAATAACTCACCGCCGTCCGTTAGTTGAGTCAAGGCCACCAGGCTTGTCTCAGTTTATCTTCCAGCATGTCTGACATACTGCCCCGTGTCCTGTGCAAACACTGCCATCATACAGTCTATTGATCTCTGTTTGTTTTAACTTGAGCGTGTTTAGTAAATACCTTGGGCTGTTGTGGTTAGGTTAATTTGGTTTTAAAGAATATTTCAGACAAAATGTAGCCACTTTTGTGTTTATAAACATCATCAGGTCATTTCATAGCTGTACATTGTCCAGGAGTTAGTGAACATGTTCAGTAATACATGTATGCAATAATGTTATGGTTGTCCGGTATACACATGTATTGTAGAGACATGTATTGTAGAGACGTGTATTGTAGAGACATGTATTGTAGAGACATGTATTGTAGAGACATGTATTGTAGAGAGATGTATTGTAGAGACATGTATTGTAGAGACGTCATTTGTGTTGATTACTTTGAAGATCGAGGGCGGTGATGTTGTATTGAATTTGTTTTTCTCATTTTTTAATGTAAACATTTATATGCGTGCCAATCGGATTCGAGCGCTAATAATACATTTGCATGATCGCTGTGTTCCAATGCTAATAGTTTTGTATCTAGTTATATTCCAATGTTAATAGCTTTGTATCTAAGTGATCGCTGTGTTCCAATGCTAATAGTTTTGTATCTAAGTGATCGCTGTGTTCCAATGCTAATAGTTTTGTATCTAGTTATATTCCAATGCTAATAGCTTTGTATCTAAGTGATCGCTGTGTTCCAATGCTAATAGTTTTGTATCTAATTATATTCCAATGCTAATAGCTTTGTATCTAAGTGATCGCTGTGTTCCAATGTAAATAGTTTTATATCTAAGTGATCGCTGTGTTCCAATGCTAATAGTTTTGTATCTAAGTGATCGCTGTGTTCCAATGCTAATAGTTTTGTATCTAAGTGATCGCTGTGTTCCAATGCTAATAGTTTTGTATCTAAGTGATCGCTGTGTTCCAATGCTAATAGTTTTGTATCTAAGTGATCGCTGTGTTCCAATGCTAATAGTTTTGTATCTAAGTGATCGCTGTGTTCCAATGCTAATAGTTTTGTATCTAAGTGATTGTTGTGTTCCAGATTATGATCGAGCTATGATGATCTCATTATATACCGAGACTTAACTCTATAGAGATTGTCCCAGACTAGAGAGTGATGACATTAAATTGTACGGATGTAGATCGAACCATAACTATGCCAGGTTTGGTGGGGAAAGACAATGTCCATAGTGTGCACATGTCTGGTGTCCGTGGCCTGAAACACCCCACTAGTCAGAAGACGGGCATGCTTGCAGACAGACATAGCAGCATGACCTTTTGTAAAAAACTAGAACCTCCTTCAGCTGGCCAAGTGTTCACTGTGGAGACGTCAGCATGTTGTACAGACACTGAAGACTCATCCAGCAGTGAGCATCATTCTGCGACTGGCTCTGTACAGGCCCTGTCACCTAATGATCAACTTTCACCCCAGTCTGTGAAACTAACGTACGGGTTGGAGATGGTGAGAGACAGCTGTGATGACACATTGGATGAGAATGACAACTGTGATACTAAGGTGTCTTCCGGGGATCTCTTGAAGCAGCCTTTATCTTGTGATAGCATCCACGTCGATGACACATTCAGAACTAAAAGTGTAGAGCAGTTGTGCCCTCACAGTAACGTTAGCGATAAACTCAATGGAACTGATCAGCCAGATGCAAGTCACAACCCACAAATGTGTCAGCATAATACAGGTGCTTCCAATACACGATGCGCTACTTCCACTGATCAGCTGACTAAAGAGACTCAGTGTGATCTAATGACGGAAGTGGATGTTACCAACAACAATGTAAACAACCAGAGACAGAGGTCATTAGGTCCTGAACCTACTCTGTCATCCAGCAGGTTGAAAAACACAAAACACATGCAGCGATCTAAATCGTTTCCCCAAATGACTGACAGGGTTTTGTTTATCCCTATACGCCCTAGTCCTGAACAGTCAGGTCTGTTTCCATCCACTGGCTGTAGTATAACTCTGGACACTGCTGCAGGAAGTATTGATGCTGCTGCACTTAGTTTAACACAAGACGTATTAAAACGTCCCAATAAATCTCACCAGTCAAATCCGCCCGTGGCCCGAGTGAACCCTCAGACTAATTCTTGTGTTACCATCGTCCACCAGGATAATTTGAAACCTCCACAAATATTTCCCCATCCTGTACAGTACAACCAAACTTACTGTCAACCAATGTACGGGTCTCCGGCCATCTTTCACCCAGAACACAACATGTACTATCCACCTGTGTTGTATGTCCAGGCTCCACCTACTAACTGCAACATTCATGACTTGTATAACCAGCTGCCAGTTGTTGACGTACCTCAGCACAGCGCCTTACTGCAGTCGCCGATGAGACAATCTGAAAATCTAACGGGTTGCCCCCAACGTTTTCATGATGGTAGTAGAAATATAGCCCAACACAAGCTGATCGCCCCTGGTGATAATCAATCACACGGTATACCAACCAGTATTCATGAACCCTGTACTAGCAATAAGACTGAAGATAATTCACCTGATTCGTCAAATATTACACGTAAGTACAAACAACCTCTCTTGCCAGATCCTGTCATTCCCAAGTTCTCTGAAATGTCTTCCATGATATCTTTGGAATCACAGGCAAAATCCTTTCAATACATGCAACAACAGCACCACCCCTACTATGTACATCCTTTTACCAACGATAACACAGTTTGTCATATCAGTCCTGTCTGTCCAACGGCTTTTATGCAACGCCCACCTAACAATAATAACAACCAGCCCTCAACATCACAGCATGTGTCTAGTCACGATGGATTCAGTCTGGTACAAGACAGCACACCGTCTTCAGGGGCACAGTTCATCACTGATCACACTGGGCTAGTTATATATGCACCACCGAACGTCTCTTTGATTAACGCCGCTCAATCATTGAGACCTCAGTCACAACCTCTGCCGCCATCAGCCACATCGCATCTATCAGAAGGCAACATGGGTCAACAACAGGCAGGGGATGATAAAGTTCAGAGCCAAGAAAATCAAACCCAACCGAACCAGGTGCCCACAGTGTTGCCTGGGGGCCTCATCTACTTTCATGATGCAGGTGGTGCTTTGATTGCAGTGGATGCTGGCACTATTGAAGCCCAGTTAGAAACTTTCTACCAGCAGGGTTTCGTTATGGCCGCAGCTATTGTGCCCATGACAAGTGAACCGCATCAAACCAGTTCGGCAGTTAACTTGGAAAATAGTGAGTGAAACTATTTTATACCTTTTAGAGCTATTCTGTATTACTTTTAAGACTAAATACCACATCTGCATCCAAAAAGTACATATATCGATATATATTATTTATATATATATATATATAGATAAGATTAAAGCTAAATCACATATTGAACAGGTCTTAATATAAATGTCACGTCTTTTACAATTAACTGTTAAATGTTGATTCCACCCCACCTCCCCCTCAATCTGTATTTACATTCACTGTCTGTAACATTTAGACAAAATGTAAAAGATATTGTTCTAATTGATAATCCAAAAACCTGATTGTATACTCCGGAGTCTGTATGTGTGTCACTGGTCTAGTTTTGAAGGGTCAGACTTTGATCATTGTAACTAAGTATAGGAAAACTTGACCAGTCACGTACAAATAGTTGGCTGGCCAAATGTTTCACTGTTCGGCCAAGTTCTTGAGCTAAATGGAGCCACATTCCATCACATGCATGACATTAGTCTGAAGTGGAGGATGGGTGGTGGGGGGGGGGGTCGCAGTAGGATTGTGGGAAGCAAATGTTGAACTTTGTTGATAATAATTGCATAGCGTCCCCCCCACACACCTTATTACTGTGTGTCTATATGTTTACTATATATGAAGACTTAAAGCTACTATGACCCTAAACACTTCATTTAAAAGTAGTTCTCATTGTTTTAATGTGACCCACAGATTAGTTCAAAATATTATCATCTGTCCGTTGTTGTTGTTTTTTCCCACGAATCGTAGGTGTGCACTATTTTATAGCTGAGCCTAGCTCAGGGGTGGAAGTCATTAGTTATAAATTGATCAAGTAGTTAAGTGTAGCCAGACCAGCGGCTAGATTCGTGTCCAGTTTACTTGAAGAACTGGGTGGTTGTGTGGTCAGTGCTCGGCTGTCAACCGGAAGATCCCGGTCCGATCGATGTAATCTAGACACTTGATGATACATACTTGATACACATTTAAATAGGTCTTATACCAAATAAATAAAGAGGAAATGAATATAACATGAATGTAAAATGAAGTAAAGATTATCTCTCTCTATATAGAGAGTTAATTATATAGGTCAGTGATGGGGTGCAAATAGGCTCTCAGTATAGACTTTATAAGGAATTATTTTCTACTTTATATGCACACACACACACACACATAAAATCAGGCACCCATTAAATACTGGGCGGACCCAGTGACGTCATTAAAATGAGAGCCAGCACTACCACTCTGTCTACAAAAGTAACAAACAGAATTTTTTTTTTCTCCTCGAGTTAAGAAACTCCACATTTTATTTTCCATTGCCTTGTAGTTGGGCTGGGTAATCTGATTGGCTGACAGGGTGAGACGGTTCCAGCGAACCTGTCTGTAATCAACAGGTAGACGGGGGAGGTGTGGAGCCAGGTAAACTCGAGTGTTTTTAGTAGCTACTGATTGAACTCACTACATGACATGGTTTAGTCAGTAACAGAATCTGTGAGTAGAGAGATAGTAATGGCTGAAATAGTTAGAACACGCAGTTAGAAGTCTAGAACGAATAGACTGTTTCTCAAATTATACAGTTTCAGAGATCTAGTTAGAAGAGAGACATATCTTCTCTTCACTTGGCTGACATGTGCCTTTTTTTTTTTTAAAGATTCAACTCTAAACGAATTTTAAAATGTTTTATCGTATTTGTTCAGATGAAACTATACCCACTGGTGTAAGCAAACCTCTTTGTTTAAAAGTAAACACATTTTTTTTTATTTCATCGCCTATTGTCCGAGCTTGATGTGCGAGCATAAAATAGATGACACTTCCCCTCTAGATACACCCCAGACTAGACTATATAATAGATGACACTTCCCCTCTAGATACACCCCAGACTAGACTATATAATAGATGACACTTCCCCTCTAGATATACCCCAGACTAGACTATATAATAGATGACACTTCCCCTCTAGATACACCCCAGACTAGACTATATAATATATGAAAGGTACTTCCCCTTTAGATATACCCACAGACTGGGCTAATAACACCGCCTGGCTGTATGCCAGCAGCAGGTACGGCTCTCCTTGTGGAGCAGACATGTTCCTGGGATGGGAACAGGAATGTCGGTCACTGGCCAGTGTTAGTCCGTCTGAGAACCACATGAACACTTTAACTCTATACCAGTTTATCATGCATTACACTGTCACTACAGTACATGTATTAAAAAAATAGTCTCTTATCTGGATTTGATTTATGTAATATAATAGAGACTGACATACAAATATTTAGAATTTTAAAAAGCCTGCGCCTTATTCTTTCTTAATCATTCTTTAGCGAATTTGTTGTTTGTTTTGTTACCTTTAAGATTTGAGACAAAAACACTCCTATATATATCTGTGACATTGTTTGATTAGAATGTGTATATATTACTCCACATTGTATGTCCTGTTAAATGCTATTGATACTTCTAGTAATATATATTACTCCTCATTGTATGTTCTATTTAAGTGATATTGATACTATTAGTAATATACATTATAATGTTGTCTTATTTTTTTACAAATAATCCCTCTGCATCTGTCCCTCTCACCCTCTCTCATTGTATCTGTCCCTCTCACCCTCTTTCATTGTATCAGTTCCCTCATCACTTCTCATTGTATCTGTCCACTACCTCTCCTAATTCTTTATACTCAACAATCATCTACACATTGTTCCCAATGTACCTTTAGGAAGTATCAGTCCTATAACTACTTAAATGACACCATCTAATGACACTGTCTCGGTGTACAAGTTATGAAGATGTAGAGATGCGATACTTGTTATTTTGTGCCAGAAGAACGCAGAATTTCATTTTCTCCCAGCATACACTTACTTGATGGAATGTTCACGTCGTAACACATTTTTTTTAACCTCACCAGTTTGTTTTTATCATTTATTTTTCCAAGTTAAAACCCTGGTAAAAACTTTTCGAATGAAAACAAAGTCCTTCAGCATCTAGGTCACACTGTGGTTCTCACACTGTAGTGTTCAATAGAAGACCGACTGTTGTAACCTAACCTAACATGTTGCTGTTAAATAACTTCACCTTGTTCTGTATGTGTATTTACATTATTTCTCTGTATTAATTGATCCCTAGTAAATTGATTTGAATTGTCTACTATCCAACTGAACATTTAAATGAATCCCCCCCCCCCCACCCAGACTATCTCTTGTTTATGTTACACTTTATTTTTTTTATTTTTAAACTGATGTATCGCTGCACTAGTTTCTTACAGTAGGGTGAGCATGGCTTGTGTTTCACACCACGGGTTGGGGTGAGCAGTCATTATTCTGGTATTAGGAAACACACATATCTAGAGGTAGATTGACCATAACGTGGGAAAGTTTGTAGCATTAAGTTTAAAACATGGTGATTGTGCACGAATCTGAGAAATAACCAGAAGCTGAGTGTGATGGTAAGGATAGTTAGAATCTGTGTGATGTTGGGGGTAGCCAGTATATGGGTGTGATGATGTGGGGGGTGGCCAGTATATGGGTGTGACGGTGTGGGGGGATGGCCAGTATATGGGTGTGATGGTGTGGGGAGGATGGCCAGTATATGGGTGTGACGGTGTGGGGGGATGGCCAGTATATGGGTGTGATGGTGTGGGGAGGATGGCCAGTATATGGGTGTGATGGTGTGGGGGGTGGCCAGTATATGGGTGTGACGGTGTGGGGGTGGCCAGTATATGGGTGTGACGGTGTGGGGAGGATGGCCAGTATATGGGTGTGACGGTGTGGGGGTGGCCAGTATATGGGTGTGACGGTGTGGGGAGGATGGCCAGTATATGGGTGTGAATTTAAGCATAAATGTGTATTAACATAATAGATGTTGAACATGGGGAGGGGGGAGGTATGTTTCAAGTACAAAGAGTTGAACGTGTTTGTGAGCTGATGTGAATGTTATAAAAATCAATACAGATGTCCTCGTCATTGTCTCTGGCCAAACTGTTAACAGTAGAATGAACGATGTAACGAATGTTCTATCATTGATATGTTGCTTTGTACATTCACCCATTTCATACTTTCGGCTATATTGATGAGTATCGTTATGCATTACTTATACCTATTGGTGTTGCTCTACAATTCAAATTGACTTCATCATTTACCATAGATCTGGGGGGGGGGGGTCCGCAGTGGTTTCATAATTGATTCATTTCTTAATACACGTTCTGTTGCACACTCTTTACCCCACAAGAGGTTGATTCATGGTTACCCAATGAGATTTGTTGATCTCTTTTGTATTAGTTTGAGCTACAGTCATTCACCCAACTCTAGTTTCAAACTGTTAGTCTGGGTGTGAGCTGCACATCTGATCACCGTGGGAGCTGCACATCTTCTGTACTCAGCGGGAGGGGGACTTATAAGAAAAAAAATGATAAATCATTCTTCTCTCTCCCAGTTGTGTTCACCTCCCCTGTATCTCTCATTCCTATCTGTACACACATGGTGCCAGTTTAAATAAGTCATGCAACTGTTTCAACTTCACCTAACCCCGTTACACTCAGTTGGTTGCAGTCAACCAACGGATGCACATTGTATTCATGACCAGTTCCGCACAATAATTCAAATAAAAAAAACTGCATGAAATCATAACTCCCATTTTCTATCAGTGGCTGGTCTAGAAGACCACCATGGATATATCTGTTTGGAGGACGCCACTGTATGCGCCAACGTAACAATGAAAATGTCTGAGAAAGATTCATTATTTCAAATTGTGTATGTCAATTATGGACTTTATATGTGTGGCTCTGGTAAGCACATAATTATGTGTTGGTGTCTGTGAATAAGTTGGAGTTTGAAGCGTTATGTGTCTGGTCTATTAATGTGACTAATATGCATGCCCATTTGAAATTCTGCTAATAACTACTGTTTATATTTTGTTCAATACATTGTATATTTGATGTACTATGAAATGTTGATTGTGCAGTGTGGTGAAAGGTTGTCTTCGTCTGTAATAAACAGTTGACATGTTTCTACCTGACATTATACAAGGCTCAAATAAGTCTATTAGTGTATTAGTCTGGGGCTCACTTAATGCATTTTACCCCTTGACCCAAAAGTAGGGTCCACCCAACGTTTTTTTGCAGTTTCTATATCTTTAAAGCATGCTTATTAAGAATCCGATTGATGTCAAGCTGACACCTTTGGGGAAAAAATTTTTTTAAGCGTTAAAGTTTGTTTCGTTCGTGTTTGCTGCGGCTGCTACAGATCTTTTGCTTATGAAGTTTAAATAACAGTCTTTATGATATCTCCCATCTGCTGCATGTAGGTCACTAACAGCACCACTGAGTCGTACCTGAACTTGTCTACCCCAGTCATCTGCCCGTTGCAAGCATACACCCAACAATGTATCCTTGAATGTCTTTGCTGCTCCACGCTCTGCAGTTCTACATAACACAGCCTTTCTCCAACGATCAGGATGCTTCCATTCCTTCTCCATTACACAAAGTTCTCCACAAAATATGCAATGTTCCCTAAAAGTAAATACTGGCAATTCTGAGCGGCAGGTTCGCTTTCTGGGCGGAGAACCATATACGACTGTGTTGCGTCTACATCAAGTCGACTCTTCAAGAATCTTTTATCATTGTTGTCGAAGTGTATGTGGACACGCAGTTACGATGGCAGTTAATTGTTAAGTCACAATCATTGTCTAAACGCCGCTGAAGGTCACAGTGGATGTCGTCGCGTCGTTCAATACTTGACTTGATGATTGTCCGTATTCTCGCAGAGCCACACACTGAAAATTTCTTATTCTTGAGACCACATTTGAAAAAGCATTCATCCATTGTTGAGACAGTCTGTGGATCAATAATTAATCTGAAAATAAAAATAAAATTTATAAAGTAAATTTATATAAACGTTTATAAAGTAAATAATTAAGGTGCCTCTGTCATTAAAATGAAATACAGTAAAAACCTAATGTTAAAAAGTAGAATCTACGTGGGTAAAAACCACTTTTTGACATAATACAGAATTATTTGGTACTTTACACCTTTACCTATATAGTCCGGTTCTATTGACCCATAACCTAAAAGTTGGATCCACCCAACGTCCACCTAATACCAAATCATAATAGTTGCTTATGCCAGTATTCTCAGTTTTCTTTTCATGCCATGGGGCAACTTTTCCCCGCTATTAGATTTTGAAATTCCAACTTTCAGTTTTATCAGCCCACCCTATTGTGCATATATTATAAGTGAACTTTAACATTAAAAATAAAAATTTCAAAACGTTGGGTGGACCCAACTTTTAGGTTATGGGTCAATAGGACCGGACTAGTCTGGGGCTCACTTAATGCATTTTACCCCTTGACCCAAAAGTAGGGTCCACCCAACGTTTTTTTGCAGTTTCTATATCTTTAAAGCATGCTTATTAAGAATCCGATTGATGTCAAGCTGACACCTTTGGGGAAAAAATTTTTTTAAGCGTTAAAGTTTGTTTCGTTCGTGTTTGCTGCGGCTGCTACAGATCTTTTGCTTATGAAGTTTAAATAACAGTCTTTATGATATCTCCCATCTGCTGCATGTAGGTCACTAACAGCACCACTGAGTCGTACCTGAACTTGTCTACCCCAGTCATCTGCCCGTTGCAAGCATACACCCAACAATGTATCCTTGAATGTCTTTGCTGCTCCACGCTCTGCAGTTCTACATAACACAGCCTTTCTCCAACGATCAGGATGCTTCCATTCCTTCTCCATTACACAAAGTTCTCCACAAAATATGCAATGTTCCCTAAAAGTAAATACTGGCAATTCTGAGCGGCAGGTTCGCTTTCTGGGCGGAGAATCCATATACGACTGTGTTGCGTCTACATCAAGTCGACTCTTCAAGAATCTTTTTATCATTGTTGTCGAAGTGTATGTGGACACGCAGTTACGATGGCAGTTAATTGTTAAGTCACAATCATTGTCTAAACGCCGCTGAAGGTCACAGTGGATGTCGTCGCGTCGTTCAATACTTGACTTGATGATTGTCCGTATTCTCGCAGAGCCACACACTGAAAATTTCTTATTCTTGAGACCACATTTGAAAAAGCATTCATCCATTGTTGAGACAGTCTGTGGATCAATAATTAATCTGAAAATAAAAATAAAATTTATAAAGTAAATTTATATAAACGTTTATAAAGTAAATAATTAAGGTGCCTCTGTCATTAAAATGAAATACAGTAAAAACCTAATGTTAAAAAGTAGAATCTACGTGGGTAAAAACCACTTTTGACATAATACAGAATTATTTTGGTACTTTACACCTTTACCTATATAGTCCGGTTCTATTGACCCATAACCTAAAAGTTGGATCCACCCAACGTCCACCTAATACCAAATCATAATAGTTGCTTATGCCAGTATTCTCAGTTTTCTTTTCATGCCATGGGGCAACTTTTCCCCGCTATTAGATTTTGAAATTCCAACTTTCAGTTTTATCAGCCCACCCTATTGTGCATATATTATAAGTGAACTTTAACATTAAAAATAAAAATTTCCCCAATGGTGTCAGCTTGACATCAATCGGATTCTTAATAAGCATGCTTTAAAGATATAGAAACTGCAAAAAAACGTTGGGTGGACCCAACTTTTAGGTTATGGGTCAATAGGACCGGACTATATGCAAGAAAGTAGTTGGGGACACAGGTCACACAAAGTGAAATACTTCCAATGTCTGATTTAGAATACTTCAAACATTGGTTCCTATGTCTGATTAGAATACTTCATACACTGGTTCCTATGTCTGATTAGAATACTTCATACACAGGTTCCTATGTCTGATTAGAATACTTCATACACAGGTTCCTATGTCTGATTAGAATACTTCATACACTGGTTCCTATGTCTGATTAGAATACTTCATACACAGGTTCCTATGTCTGATTAGAATACTTCATACACAGGTTCCTATGTCTGATTAGAATACTTCATACACAGGTTCCTATGTCTGATTAGAATACTTCATACACAGGTTCCTATGTCTGATTAGAATACTTCATACACAGGTTCCTATGTCTGATTAGAATACTTCATACACAGGTTCCAATGTCTGATTAGAATACTTCATACACAGGTTCCTATGTCTGATTAGAATACTTCATACACAGGTTCCTATGTCTGATTAGAATACTTCATACACAGTTTCCTATGTCTGATTAGAATACTTCATACACAGGTTCCTATGTCTGATTAGAATACTTCATACACAGGTTCCTATGTCTGGTTAGAATACTTCATACACAGGTTCCTATGTCTGATTAGAATACTTCATACACTGGTTCCTATGTCTGATTAGAATACTTCATACACAGGTTCCTATGTCTGATTAGAATACTTCATACACAGGTTCCTATGTCTGATTAGAATACTTCATACACAGGTTCCTATGTCTGATTAGAATACTTCATACACAGGTTCCTATGTCTGATTAGAATACTTCATACACAGGTTCCTATGTCTGATTAGAATACTTCATACACAGGTTCCTATGTCTGATTAGAATACTTCATACACAGGTTCCTATGTCTGATTAGAATACTTCATACACAGGTTCCTATGTCTTTTTAGAATACTTCATACACAGGTTCCTATTAACTTATTAAGAGACCACAATTATCCCCCCCTCCCACTTGTGTTATATGTTATTTATGACCTGATATATTTGAAATAAAACTTTGAAAAAGCTTTCTTTGGAACTGTCTCCATTAGCTGCAGTATCAAGTTGTACATTGACGCCTTTATTACGTTAAGTCTCAAGTTGACCTTACGTGTCCATTGGTTCCATTCAACCTTTTAGTGGGACTCATTGTTTACATACCATTTACTGTTCATTCTTGACTCAATCAGCAGCCTACTGCCTTACACTAACATTTCTCTAGCCACTGGATCCGTCTACATCAGTTCTATATAAACAAACAATATTTCCTGGCACTGGCCGTCTGACCTCATTCTCTACACGTGCCGTATCAGGAGCATAGTTTAAACTGCTGACCTCGGCATTTTCTTTACAGTTCAACTTGAACTGACTAATGAAAATTTAACTTCCAAGTGAAATTTTTATAATGCTTCTACTTACTAATGTTAAATGCTATTTGTTTTCATATTTGGAACTCCCATAGAGTTCTCTACTTTGCTCATTTGTGAAATCTAAATTTCATCAAAGTAAATAGTTAATGAAATCAGAATCAACTGTAATACGTTGTGCAATGAATCAATTATTGAGGGGTTACAACTTCGGACAATTTGACACATTGTCTTCTCAATTTCAGCGTTTATTAAATGTTATTTTATGATAGATCAGTGTTGTAATTACAACAGAACAGTATTCAACATTTTATCAGACATTTCTACTCTAGTATTAAAACATACCGCAGCGAAACGGAATATGGACAAATCATAATGACGAAGCAAAATTTGCACCGATTCTGATACTATTCCCGATTCTGATTGCACTACCGATTCCGATACTGTTACTGATTCTTGTCTACACTACGGATCTCAGCTCCACTCCCGATTCTGATATCTAGAATTCACTTCATGAATTCTTCTAAAGTAAGCTAAGTTGTGGCTCTATAAATCACATGAGAAATTGAAAATGACCTGAAAATGTTCATGTAACCCCATAACCTAAAAAGATCCGATTTTTAGAATTCCAAGGAATCACTTTGGAAATATGTCTCCATGGAAACCGACGGTGTGTGCTACATGTAGTAAATGTTTCCACCACTACTGCCCCCCCCCCCCCCCCCCCCCCCCCCCCCCCCCCCCATTCGCTATCTGCACTCCCAAACCCAACAACCCCCCCCCCCCCCACCCATCCCCCTCCCCACCCCACCCCCACCCCACCCCCCCCCCCCCCCCGCACAAGTCTTGTTTTTTGGCATTGCTCCTTCATCCCACAACGTCCAAAAAGTACTTGAGTACAATCGTCTGATTAAATGTTGAATACTGTTGTATTGTCCAACTTGTTTAGTCATGTTAATTGTGATTTGAATGGTTAAACATCTCCTATTTCTTTTTCTCAGGTCCGGCCACTGTCAGAATGGTGTCCAGCAGCGGACCACCTGTGCCCATGCCGATGCAGGTCCCTCCTGGGCACATGGTCCAGCAGATAGTAGATGAGCATGGTATCCTGACTCACGTGATTCTGTCCCCACAGCCCCCTGGTCACACAGCCCCCATGACGGTAGGACCATACGTATGTATAAGATTTTAGTCTTCACTTGCTGCCTGACTAATCATCATTGTTGTCTGGTATGATGTGTAGTTCCTGTAGCTGTAGACTAACCATCATTGTTGTATGGTATGATGTGTAGTTCCTGTAGCTGTAGACTAACCATCATTGTTGTATGGTATGATGTGTAGATCCTGTAGCTGAAGACTAACCATCGTTGTTGCCTGATATGATGTGTAGATCCTGTAGACTAACCATCATTGTTGTCTGGTATGATGTGTAGATCCTGTAGCTGTAGACTAACCATCATTGTTGCCTGGTATGATGTGTAGATCCTGTAGCTGTAGACTAACCATCATTGTTGCCTGGTATGATGTGTAGATCCTGTAGCTGTAGACTAACCATCTTTGTTGTCTGGTATGATGTGCAGATCTTGTAGCTGTAAACTAACCGCCATAGTTGTCTGGTATGATGTGCAGATCTTGTAGCTGTAAACTAACCGTCATTGTTGTCTGGTGGTATTATGTGTAGATCCTGTAGACTTAACCATCATTGTTGCCTGGTATGATGTGTAGATCCTGTAGACTAACCATCATTGTTGTCTGGTATGATGTGTAGATCCTGTAGCTGTAGACTAACCATCATTGTTGCCTGGTATGATGTGTAGATCCTGTAGCTGTAGACTAACCATCATTGTTGTATGGTATGATGTGTAGATCCTGTAGCTGTAGACTAACCATCATTGTTGTATGGTATGATGTGTAGATCCTGAAGCTGTAGACTAACCATCGTTGTTGCCTGATATGATGTGTAGATCCTGTAGACTAACCATCATTGTTGCCTGGTATGATGTGTAGATCCTGTAGCTGTAGACTTAACCATCATTGTTGCCTGGTATGATGTGTAGATCTTGTAGACTAACCATCATTGTTGTCTGGTATGAAGTGTAGATCCTGTAGTTGTAGACTAACCATCATTGTTTCCTGGCATGATGTGTAGATCCTGTAGCTGTAGACAAACCATCATTGTTGCCTGGCATGATGTGTAGATCCTGTAGCTGTAGACTAACCATCATTGTTTCCTGGCATGTGTAGATCCTGTAGCTGTAGACAAACCATCATTGTTGTCTGGTATGATGTGTAGATCCTGTAGCTGTAGACTAACCATCATTGTTGTCTGGTATGATGTGTAGATCCTGTAGCTGTAGACTAACCATCATTGTTGTATGGTATGATGTGTAAATCCTGTTGCTGTAGACTAACCATCATTGTTGCCTGGTATGATGTGTAGATCCTGTAGCTGTAGACTAACCATCATTGTTGCCTGGTATGATGTGTAGATCCTGTAGCTGTAGACTAACCATCATTGTTATATGGTATGATGTGTAGATCCTGTAGCTGTAGACTAACCATCGTTTCCTGGTATGATGTGTAGATCCTGTAGCTGTAGACTAACCATCATTGTTGTATGGTATGATGTGTAAATCCTGTTGCTGTAGACTAACCATCATTGTTGCCTGGTATGATGTGTAGATCCTGTAGCTGTAGACTAACCATCATTGTTGCCTGGTATGATGTGTAGATCCTGTAGCTGTAGACTAACCATCATTGTTTCCTGGCATGATGTGTAGATCCTGTAGCTGTAGACTAACCATCATTGTTGCCTGGCATGATGTGTAGATCCTGTAGCTGTAGTCACTGCATGTCTTATGTTGGTTGGTTTTTAATGGATATATTTATTTAGCATTTTCGTTTTAATTTTCATTTCTCAGTATTGATCTATGATTTCCCAATTGTGTGTATTGTATTATCTACAGTTACACCAGCCCAATTGTCTGTATTGTATTGTATACAGTTACACCAGCCCAATTGTCTGTATTGTATTATCTACAGTTACAACAGCCCAATTGTCTGTATTGTATTGTATACAGTTACACCAGCCCAATAGTCTGTATTGTATTGTATACAGTTACACCAGCCCAATTGTCTGTATTGTATTGTATACAGTTACACCAGCCAAATTGTCTGTATTGTATTGTATACAGTTACACCAGCCCAGTAGTCTGTATTGTATTGTATACAGTAGGCATATGACTAACAAATTTTTTTTCATTTTTTATTCCCCATACTGCCACAAGTGGATATTTATCATATCTAAACAAAAAATATCAATAACAACCCTCAACAGTAAATCGTATGTCAGACCCGCATTTAATATTTTAACTTTAATGTGTTCTTTGTTGTGCCATGCACCGTCAGCATTTTAGTTGGCAACTATTATATGCATAATTAGTATTTGTGTCATTTCTGGATTGTCTCAGAGCAGTTCTGTCAAAAATGCTCCAGCTTCCGAGACGAGCAAGAGAATTTGGACTTCAAATCTAGTGTATTTCCGAAAAGGCATTAAATGACCAAAGACTGTTGAGTCTTGATCAAATGCGAAAAATCCCAATGGAACTACAAATCGTGAACAGATATAAAACAATTGCTTCTTATGTAAAAAGCAGTAAAGACATGATCGTACAATGTTGTTAAGAAGTTTGAAAGACATAATAGAAGTCCTGGAAACTATGATTTCACAGCGATGTTTAATTAATGTAAGAGATGAGAAAGGAGAGTGGTTGTGCCGAGAAGACAGAGAGTTCTATGCGCTTCACATTTCAACAAAAGGAAAAGTAGGCTATTGAGGATGATTCACTAAAGATTTACCCAAAAAAAAAATGAAATTATTTTAAGGGAAAGTGCCAGTCACAGAAAGCTTTACTGAAGAAAGTGTTGAATCAAGTGTCTTACCAAATTCGGATACAGAAGATTCTGTGAGTAAAGAAGATTTTGTGAACGAAGAACAGTGTTCCAGTAGTAGTAAAGATAATGAGAAACCATTAAAGTCTAAAAGACAAAAAAACTTCTTCAGTGCGTTTAATGACTGCAGCAAAATTGAGTAAAGACAATTACATTTGAGAAGCAAAGAAGTGCCATCCATGAAAAAATGGAGAGTTTGCTTTTAGTTGTAACTAGTATGGTCATCATTCAAGAGAAGGCTAGAGAAATTTTTGAGAAATTGAAAGAACAAACTCCAGGCTCGTCCTCCGAAAACCTAGAGTTCAAGGCTACCACTGGCTGGTTTGCTAAGTTTAGAAGGAGATCTGGCATCAAATATCTTTTGAAGAAGTCAGAGGATGTCAGAGCAACGGTCTTAAAATGGCACCCAAACCAAGCTGATGTCAATAGGGTTGCTGATATCTACAACAACATTGCTATCAATCATTTCCTGAAAGTCCTGAAGGAGAGAGAAAAACTACCGACATTGAAAGGAAAAGGTCTGATTAATAAGCAAGACTATATGTATGTATCATATTTGTAATAAATAAACTTACTAAGAAATTATTCTTGTACAATGTACATTTTTTTAAATTTAATTTTTAGGTTCTCCAGAACAAATCAATCGAATTCCCATTAATTTATATGTTAAATTGGTGGTCGGTTAACGAACAATTCGGTTAGCGAACATACATTTGGAACGGATCACCCACTGTAATTCGTTTTTCCCAATAGCACTCAACGCTTTTTAGTCAGTACAATTTCTATACATTTTTTTTTTAATCTAAGCCTAATGAAATATATTGTTACTATTTATTACATTTTAATAAAACAAATTGTGTTTGTGAAATACACAACCGTGTGTAAATTTGATGATAAAACTATCAAGTCTAGTGGGGAAGTTCCGACACAACTTGATTATGTGTCAGTTGTATTGTGACAGATTTACTGTGTTGTACACCAGTTGTATAGGCCAGTGTGTCCTGGCACTGCCACACTCGGGCAATATATCAGTTTTACTTGATGGGGCTGCAAAGACACCTGGTGATTGAACACACCTTATTACTTGTATTGGCATAGTTTGCTTGCATGTCATAGCAGTCATACTTAGTGATTCATTCAATTCACTGAGCAGTAACTTGTTCTTACTTAAATACATAAATTATAGGATTTCCCCCAACACCTCCATGTTTACCTCATTGTATGTTGTCTGCTGTTGTGTATGTATTATGTACTGGTGTAATAAACAGGCTATAGTGTCTGAATAGTCCATTGAAATCCACCATCAACAACACCGTTTCTTGAACAAATATCAATAGTAGAATTAAAAAAAAAGTAAAGCTGCTGTTCGATTAAAAAATTTAATAGAAATTAACGCATAATTATAAAAAAAAATATCGCAAATTAACGCATATTTAATCGAAAAATACTTTATTATTTGTAAAATTTCTTTATTCTATCAACGGCATCTTAAAATAGTGCAATTGATTGATATAACAGTTTACTTAACTGAAGCAGTCTTATTTATTAACGACTTGACCAGCTAGATGCTGTATTTTGAAATGCGATATAAATTATCCGAAAAAAAAATCAAAATCATGAAACGAAATTTCTAGCATCTGGTTATTGTGACCTAATTATAAACAGGTTCACTAAACACTTGTCTTTCTTTAACCTCCGTCAATAAACTAAAAGTATATAATGTAAACTAGTGAATGAAACTTTTCTCTCTTTACATCGGTCGGGAAGGGAGCAGGGGTTTTACTTGTCTAAGGGTTATATAACAAAACATCTTCATTTTATATTGCAAGTGTCGGCATACTTAGGGGTGGGGGTGTATGTGCGAATTGCGGCCGGGTGGGGGGGGGGGATAGCTACGAAGTAAGTGAACGGACTTCAAATTGTCGAGGGAAATTCGACTATTTATCGATTTGGCGCTACTCTGAATTTTCAGCATGTTGGTCAAATTGACGCATTTAGACGTTAAGCGTTAAAAATTTTAATCGTAAATTTTTGTTTGACGCGTTAATCGCGCGTTAATGCAGTTTAATCAGCAGCCCTAAAAAAGTGATATTTACAATTTTGTAAAGTGTAACTTTCTGTTTTTTGATTCAGTCATTCAAGTTACAAATCTAACCCTTTCATGTCCATATCGTCATATATTTGCTGTAGTTGTTTGATTACATGGTTCGCTGTTCATTCAAACATTATAAGTAGGTAGCTTGATTACATGGCTCTTGTATGCGAAGTCCCTGTAAGGATGAGATGAAATCTTAGATCCTATAAACCACTAATGGGAAGGTTTTTGCATTGCCCTTCTTTCATCCCCACCATAGCCGATATTGCAATGGCCACGGAGGCACCACGGAAGACATAGGGGGGACTTTAGCCATGACCTGAAATATCCATTGGTCCTCACAGAAGATCGAACCAGGTACCTTCAGGTCGTCAGTCGATAATTAGAAAAAAAATGTCTTTAAAAATAGCGAGTTACTTGATGATGTGGCAGCAGGTAGTTAGTACATGTGTAATATTGAACTGTATCATATTGTCATTTGACAGCATGTAGTTAGTACTTGTGTAATATTGAACTGTATCATATTGTGACTTGACAGCAGGCAGTTAGTACATGTGTAATATTGAACTGTATCATATTGTCACTTGACAGCAGGTAGTTAATACATGTGTAATATTGAACTGTATCGTATTTTTTAAGCTTTCATTTTTGTTTCAGACTGGTCCTGCCTCCGGCTCTCCGTTTTACCCTTCCTACGGGGCTTCACACTACGCCCCAACACCGCCCCAGTATACACATCATGTGCCCCCACATGTTCACGGAGGCATTCCTCATATCCCCCCTTCCTCAGCTGCCACTCACGTACCGGTACAGTCACAGGGAGAATATGGTAAGTATTAGGTTTGTTTCTTGAATACTCATTTCATATACCCCTCCTAATTTAGAGGTCTTCAAACTTGTACGATTTGCGACTCAATGTGTGAATATTGTATATATTTTTTTCTTAAGTATTAAAGATTACTTTAGAAATCATGCACACATATATTTCATTTATTATTTTGTTTTATGTGACCCACTTATTATTTGTCCATTCTCTCTTTGAGAACCACTGTGCTAATGTAATAATCTCTTGGAGCTCCTTCAAATTCGACATTTTTAACATCAGTGTTCCTTTTAAAACATAGGAAAATGAAAACATCTGTTCGTCACCTTCAAAAACCCGAGTTCGAAAATTAATATTTTTCCGGTAAATAACTTCCTATATTTTATTTTTTTTAACAGCGAATATAAGAATTTGTTAAAAAACAAAAAAACACAAAACCTGTAAAAAAAAATATATATGTATATATATAAATGTGGCTGAAATAAATAAATACTTAAATAAATTACCTGTACATCAGCTGCAGCTCTAGAACCAATTCCTGAAAACATAAGATGTCAACACTACCCTTATAGATATATAAGATGTCAACACTACCCTTATAGATATATGTCAACACTACCATTATAGATATATAATTTGTACACGAGTAACTTTTTAAATATTTGTCACATGTTGCCACATTGTTGACATTAATATGTATTTTTTTTTATTATTTTCCATGTGTCTTCACTGGATACAAATTATAAAAGTGAAGACCTTGTTTCATAGGATTCCTTATTCGAACCAGATGTAGCCAGTTGTCACTAAACTTTGTATGGCAATAGAAAAGTTTTTGAAATATCGGAGATTTCAGTATCAGCCTCATCTCTAAACACATCTTGAAACTACTTAACACAGTTGTCTTTAAGCAGTACTTGTAAAGAACATATTAAAATAAATCATTCACATTTATCTATCATAAGAGGAGGCAGGTGTCGAAATACTACAACCACCCGCAGTTGTTGTTTTCTGTATTTAAGACAGTATTGTTGATATATTATCATGCTGTACTTAGATGAACTATAACATTCAAAAGTAACCTGATAGCTTTAAAAGAAAAAAGTATCTAGGTCACTATAGTACTGCGGTGTGTATTTTCCTTCACCTAAAAACATTTTCTTAGCTGTGCTACTCGGCACTTATTGCCACGTATTGAACGCACAACTAGGGGGGGACAACTTACAGCTAACAATGTCTTCTGACGTTAACGTTGTCCTTCTCTCAAAAGGCTTAAATAAATTAAGACAAAAGACTTAAATGAATTATTGTCAAGTCATACTTTTATAAGGATAATATTTAATTCTGATACAGTTAATACGGACTACCGTATGTTTTTGTTTCTACCATTAGTACAAATAGTATGTAAACAACGCATCTGAAACTCCGTCCACTACTTGGCACAACTGTACCATTTTGGAACAGACCTATATATTTGTATGAGAAGCCTGTAAATATTATGTGTCAACCCCACCAGATTTATTTGCTGAAACATAAATTACGAACTACCAACACAATTTCATTGTAAATAATTGTGAAGATTTTACCATAGCAGACATTGCCCACATACTTTATCTGTTGGGATGGAAGGTATTTGTCTATACACAAAATATCTTCATAATTGCACTTTCCCACACCAAACCTTTTTTATCAAATGTATTTTTTAATCTTACAGCATTTAAAGTTACACCTCACTATTCCATTACCAAACATTAAATTTACTAGACTGCATTTTTATCACTTTCATTCAAACATTATAAAACGTAGACACAATATATGGATTAGTTTGTTAATGTAAACATTGTTTGTATTATTAGTTTACATATATTTAGTGAAAGTTTTTATAATCAGAAAGAACATCTAGACAGAACTTGTTAACACACATTTGCACTTTTCTTTAAAACAAAACATTTACAAAATAATACATTGGTTGTAATGTAGACATAATGGTCAGTAGAGTTAAGTTTGTGCTGATTTAAAGTAAATACAAAGATCTAGTTGTACCATCTCTTTTCACATTGTACAGTATTATAATATAAATACATTCACTAATGGTTTGACAAAAACTGATTCACAATTTGTTAGTATCATAATATAAATACATTCACTAATGCTTTGACATAAACTGATTCACAATTTGTTAGTATCATAATATAAATACATTCACCAATGGTTTGACATAAACTGATTCACAGTTTGTTAGTATCATAATATAAATACATTCACCAATGGTTTGACATAAACTGATTCACAATTTGTTAGTATCATAATATAAATACATTCACTAATGGTTTGACATAAACTGATTCACAATTTGTTAGTATCATAATATAAATACATTCACCAATGGTTCACAATTTCTTAGTATCATAATATAAATACATTCACCAATGGTTTGACATAAACTGATTCACAATTTGTTAGTATCATAATATAAATACATTCACCAATGGTTTGACATAAACTGATTCACAGTTTGTTAGTATCATAATATAAATACATTCACTAATGGTTTGACATAAACTGATTCACAATTTGTTAGTATTATAATATAAATACATTCACTAATGGTTTGACATAAACTGATTCACAATTCGCACCCACACTACTTCCATGTCCACAATACAATTTTAAAAAATGTTTATATAGATTGGTTGCCGTGTGACTGCCAGTTAGACATTTTTAAAAGCAATGACTTTTTGTTCTCATTATTTACAATTAGTTACTACTTACTGTGACTTTTTTATAAGTTCTTTTAGCAATAGTCATTATGAAGTATGGGCCAACATACTCTCTCATACATTTGTATAGTGGTTTGATTTTAAATAACCTAACGTTTTATTTTTATCAGGTGCAAGTCCACCACTCAACTCAACTGATGATAGAACACTCAGGACAAGAAATAGAGTTCGTAAAAAACTACAGCAACGTCGTAATAATTCAAATGACTTGTACCCATCACAAAATAGACCATACCCGGGCAGAAGGACCAGGGGTGGGTAGTACACAATATACATTCAATATACTTACCGGCAAATATGTAAGTTTGTGTGTATGTTGGGCTGTGGATTTAATTGTGTACACCTTTATATTTTATATCTAGTAAATGGTGAAGTTGCACTTCATGAGCCCAGTTTAATGCCCACTCACTGCATTACAACTGAGAATGGTCCCATTGATGTAGAGGAGGAGAACTCATTGATAACACAATGTTTAAATACCATGCCTGCACCCAAGGTAATTACAATAGTCTTCTGTCTTCATAAATTATATCAAACTATTTTACCCTGGCATTATTGTAGGTGTCTGATATTGAGGCCAGAAGTAGCCTTATTACTAATATATTATATTATTGTAGGTGACTGATATTGAGGCCAGAAGTAGCCTCATTACTAATATATTATATTATTGTAGGTGTCTGATATTGAGGCCAGAAGTAGCCTCATTACTAATATATTATATTATTGTAGGTGACTGATATTGAGGCCAGAAGTAGCCTTATTACTAATATATTATATTATTGTAGGTGACTGATATTGAGGCCAGAAGTAGCCTTATCCAGCTGTCTCCTCCTGAAACAGATTGTTCTGAGCTAGAACTGGATCCGTCAGATTTCAAATATGAATTGCTACTGTCTGACAAAGGCAGAGAGGCTAAATATAAAACTGTCTTTTGGTATGGAAAATTTTACATGTGATAATAGTAAAACAAATTTAATCTAACATATATAGTTTTTTTTCCCACCATTTTTTATTACATAATAGCTCAGTTAGTTTTTTCTTGATGTGTTTCTGTGTGAGCGTAAGTCTGTATATATGTATTTTTATCTGCAAATATATACATGAATATGTAAAATAATATATTTGTTTTCAATATTTTTAGTGGTGATGCAACTGAGATAACATTGAAAGATTTAAAACCTGCCACAGAGTATCATCTTAAGTAAGCCATTCTATCTTGGTTGTGCTATTTGTTTATTGATTCACTTGGGCTAATTTATTTTTCAAAGTCTAGTCAGGACACTTGTATCGTGTTGAATCATGCTATTGTTTGTTTGATTAGGGTGTGTGCTGTGTATGGTGATGAACTAAAAGGTTCACTAACAGAGCCTGTCAACTTTCAAACTTTACATTGTGAACCTGATGCTCCTCAACCTCCCAAATTGATGACTAAAACCAAAACTTCCATATTACTTAAATGGAATGTAAGTTATTTCTTAAGTCTGCAGTTAAAGGGATTTTTTTTTTCAAGAATCATAATGACTTCTTTTCTAAATAAATATATCTGTAGAATCACACAGTTACAGTATTGTAAAACAAAACATTGAACTGAAATTATATCTGTAGAATCACACAGTTACAGTATTGTAAAACAAAACATTGAACTGAAATTATATCTGTAGAATCACACAGTTGCAGTATTGTAAAACAAAACATTGAACTGAAATTATATCTGTAGAATCACACAGTTGCAGTATTGTAAAACAAAACATTGAACTGAAATTATATCTGTAGAATCACACAGTTACAGTATTGTAAAACAAAACATTGAACTCTTTTACTAATTGAAAAAAAAAACTGCTTAGCTTTGTTTTGAAATTATTTTTTCTTTAAAATTACGAATTGATTTCGAAGTAACTAGACTCTTTAAATCTAGCTACTTGAACTAAAGACAAATAATATAAAATTAATAATCTCTTACTTCTCTGTTAGGCTACATGTGAAAATGGGTCCAAAATTACAGCTTATTTGTTGGAGTGTGATCATGGTGTTGGAGATGGCAGTTTCCGTGAGATATATTCAGGTCTTCAGCGACAGTTTCGCTTCACTCGACTTAATGCTTCCACAAGATATATGTTCCGTCTTGCTGCTATTAATGGCCTAGGCAGAAGGTAAGATAAATATAAAGGCAACATTTTAAAAGCATTTGTCTGTAGATCTTTTATGAAAAAAGGCTAATATTCATCGATCCTCATAACTACCGATTAAAGAAGTTTCAGATCAAAGAAAATAAAGCCAACAAATATAGAGCCAACATATATAGCAGTGGTCCCCAACCTTTTTCTTGCCGCAGACCTATTGATGTTTGATAATTTCACCATGGCCTGGAAAGTGGGGATGTAAATTATTGATATTTTGGATGGTTTGGTTTACAATGCCAATGACGCTCACAGCTGCTCAGCTCCCGGTTAAACTTTCGTCCATTGTAAGTTGCACTATACCGATTACAATACACCACAGTAATTAAAAAGTAAATGATAAGTAAAGTTTCTTGGGTGGCCCAGTGTCATTGGATCCACAGATTGGTACCGGTCCGCAGCCTGTGGTTGGGGACCACTGTATGTAGAGCCAACACGTATATTTTTAGATTTTTTTCAATGAAGATAAAGAACATATTGCTTACATTACAAAAATATTTAATGTTTAAATACTCTTTCAATGAAGATAAAGAACACATTGCTTACATTACAAAAATGTTGAATGAAAATAAATGGTAGATGTTATTTTTTAAGTCCCTACAGTGAAGCAGTAAGTATATTTACAAGTGGGTCAGTACCTTCACAGCCAGACCCTCCCATGTTGTCAGAACAGTTTGTTTATGCTTTAACTATCTCCTGGATTAGACGTCCTAATGATGATGAATTCTTATTACAGATGGAAGATGAAACTACAGTAAGTCTTAAGACAATCATTTAATCATGTAGTCCGCTATTGATCATGTCAAGTATTTTGAGCTTAAAATGTTTAATTTGTATGTGACAGGGTCATGGCTTCATACCTGTCTATAATGGACCAAATTTATCCTATAAAGTAACCAAGTTGCGTAGGAATGCAGATTATAAATTTAGGGTAAGTACAAAAAATGTAGTGCCCTCAAAATATTTTATATAATTTTTGTCAATTAGCATTTGACATTTTTTAAAAAATATTTTGTGTACAACATGAAATTACTTTTGTAAACTTCATTGGTGAAGATGGTGATGTGACTGGATATGCTAGCAACCATCATCTCACTAGTTGCTTTTACCCTTGCACCGGCAGCATGAGTGGCGGCTAATTTTTGTTGGTTTCTCTTAAACTCAGTGATATACACTGCTAAAGTTTCAAACAATTATTTTAAAATACATATGGCCACTCAGCACCCCCTGTTACTGCCGAGATAGAAAGATCATTTCAAACATCAAAGGAATGTAAACATGATTCTCTGGCAGTGAATATTTTGTCCCATGGGATGACTATTGTTTCATTCTAGGCCTTTCATGAATATAAAATATTTCACCCATGATGGCCGCCATGTCTTGTTCACATGTGTATAGTTTATATCCATTAACATAAAGTAATAAATATCAAAGACTTTATTTTTTGTGTGTATTTTTTGTACTTTAACTATCACGAAATTTAGAAAGCACTTTTTTAAACTGCTTGTTCAAATGAAAATAAAATATAATTAATGTAAACTCATATGTTTTACCTGCTACTTTCTTTCTATCAGTTAGCAGCAAAAAATGAAGAAGGCCAAAGCAAGTGGAGTGAGACAGTTTGTTACAAAACATCTCCAGACAAGCCTCACCCTCCTAGCAAACCTCAAATTAAAGGGAAGATAAATCCATATTCATTTCGTATTACATGGGGTAAGTCTTTCTATTTAAAAACAAAGAAATGGTAACACTCATTACTTTATATAAATCTTAATAGCTCAAATACATGAATGTTAATCTATGTTGTGAATAGCTCAAATACATAAATGTTATGAAATATGTTGTGAAATATTGGAATACATTGTTTTTTTGTTAGATCCCCCATCAGACTCTGGTGGAACAGAAATAACTAAATACATTGTGGAGTTGGATGATGGTCAAGGTATTGATTGGCATTTATTCATCTGTCTAAGACTGGAATCTGAATGATATGTGAACATGAAGATGTGTTAAATTGATTTACTAATTTAGTTGGGTGTTAATTACTTCACAAAATCTCATAGAAATTATGTAGGAGTTTATCCCAAGTACACAGGTCAGATTATTTTTATCCCCTAATGCTAACAGAAGGAGGTAAACATTATTTGAACCATTTTATTGTCCTCCCCTTTGTTTGATGTTGTATCTCAGTCAGTGTTTCTTGTGATAAAACTTAGTAGTTAATTGAGTTTTATCACACAAATGTGTATATTTAGTTGGACAACTTTGATAGGTGATAGTATATAGACATACATTTGATGGGTGATAGTATATGGACATATATTTGATGGGTGATAGTATATGGACATATTTATTTGATGGGTGATAGTATATGGACATATATTTGATGGGTGATAGTATATGGACATATATATTTTGGGATAAAAAGAAATTGAAATTAAGGTGTGTTGTTTTTGTGTGTGACTTGTATAGAATTTATTATATAATTCTAAAAAAAAAACAAATTAATAATAGAAAACCCAATGAGTGTCTTAATGTGGACTTCCCAAGATTACTTAATTAAATAAAATAATACATTTTGTAGTCATAATTTGTTCCTCATTCTATCAGTAGCATTAGATGCGTTATCTTAATTTTAGAATGTTTTAAAATTGGCAAAATTTATTATTAAGGCAGTGGTTATAAATACTTTATTTTTCTAGTTAGTTTAAATTTTTTTAGATTTTTATTTGTTTGTAATAATTTTTGCTTCTGTTGTACTTTCTAATGTGATTTGACGTATGTCAGATATCATTAGTTATATTATTGTCACTGATTTTTTTTTGATGCAGTTATCTAATAACTTTTTTTGTATCCTTTTAGGGTGCGATATTGTTTATGAAGGTTCAGAAAGAGAACACATGTTTGATCATCTAACACCTGGACACAACTATCGTGTCCGTGTGGCTTCTTGTAGTAGTGGAGGTAGAAGTGATGTAAGCTGTTTTTTTTTTAAAACAGGGCTGTCCAATTCACTAAAAATATTTATCATCTGTTTTATATTAGTTTACAATAATAACTATTCCAAGCATGTTTATGTTTTTTATCACAAGGGAATATTAGATAACTTTTAGTCTGTAATTACTTCATGGTATATGTCTCACTTTGTACAACAAAAAAATCAGTAATATATTTTCCTCAATAGTTTTCAGAGTACTGTGTTGCTACAACACTTCCTGTGCCACCTGGACAATGTCAAGCTCCAAAACTTCAAGGAAAGCCAAAGGCCACTTCACTCCATTTACGTTGGGGTTAGTCTTTATTTACACCTATTTGTCATGAACTAATTAGCATATCTGATATTCTACACTGAACATCTTTCACACACAAAACATATCATAAATCTTCTGTTAGATGACTTTGTGTCAACCTGTCTTGTTGACTGTTAGGTTTGGTTTACTTTTATTTCTCATATGCCTATGACAACTAATTGTATTTATTTTAGACAAAATATTTTAGTTTGATATAAATTAGTTTTTTTGCTGATACATTTTAGTTAACTAATAATAATTGAGCTGAAGTCAGCACAGAATATGGTATTCTGTACATCTAGTCATGTCTGTGATCTGTCTGACCCCCCCCCCCTTTATTCATGAACTTTTTAGTCCCCTACTTGCATCTCTCCAATGTTTGTATGTTGTCTCCTAGAGCCTTTCTTTAGGAATTGCCCTATAACTACAGATCTCTGTTACATTATGTGCTCCAAGAGCCATTTATTCATGAATATGTTCTATAAGCTACTTGCATTCTATTGTTTGTGTGTAACTGAGTGTCAAGGTCCCCTTGCGGGGTCCCTGCGGTCGTTGTCTATTGGTATGATCACCTACTGAGTTCTGGCCAACATTTATATTTGTCCCAGCCACGTGGTTATACAGGACGCACAACACAAGAAGAAATGAGTGCACAACTCAATTGTAAATACGATACAACACATATTTATTCCCGTCATAAAAAGAACATCAGCGCATCCTCGCATGCGTGCCGAGACTTCCGCTTCACTGGCCAATCGCAGTGACCCTGTACGTCACAACGATCACGCGTGATCAGTGGCGCCTTCAAGCGTGGGGGATAAAGAGAAAGAGCCCATCCCTCTCCCGCTTGAATATACCAAGGGCACAGGTTATCTCCTTCTATAGACATTTCCCAGGTGGTGTCAGAATTAAAGGGGGTTAATCTTATGCCAGACGCACTGACCACACCTGGGAATACAAAAGCCTTTGTCTATCCTATATATTTATCTCCTCCCTCCAGTAATTAGATAGGAGTGGGTTCTGGATTTCATTAATTAAATCACAGAATGTGACACTGAGCATAGTGAGACTGCATACATTAATTCTAAACATTGTAAAGTTGATCTTGAAAATCATCAATTTAAATATTTCTTTGTTCAGGTTACCCAGATTATAATGGAGGCTCCCAAGTGATAACTTTTGCTGCTCAGATGATCTCACCGGACAACTCATCAAGGGAAGTTTATAAAGGTCATGACAGAGACTGTATAGTTGCTGGCCTCTTACCTGGACGCCCATATTTATTTCAAGTCAGAGCTTTTAATAGAGCTGGGGTAGGAATATTTCATTCTTTTAATAGAGCTGGGGTAGGAATATTTCATTCTTTTGTTGATTTAATCCAAGTGAAGTTGTTACTGGGGTAGGAACAAGGCACAATTCATTTGATCTAATCATGGGGTAGGAACAATTAAGGGGGTACCCGGGTCTGGCAAAAGTTTTTTATTTACTAAGTTTTAGACGATTCAGTATTATATTGATATTATAACAAGTCTAAAAGGAATATTTATGAAAAAAAAAAAAAAAAGTTTTTATTTTGGGGGGCGTGGCATGCGGCCATCTTGGATTTTAGGTCTTATCGGTTGCAAGTTTTTCTAAAATGTTCTTTGACATATTTGAATAATATATACATTTTTAGACCCAGAAAAGCCTACTTTCGAGAATGTCAGAGTGTTTTTTTGATATTGTAATAAATAAATATTTGGTAAATTTTTTAAAATTAGTATATTAAAAATACATTAAAAATGCTCATTTTGAAACTTAAAAAAATCATTTAAAAAAGGCAGCTGAAAATATCTTAAAAACCCTCTGACATTCCATAAAGTAACCTCTTCTGATAGTAGGCTATAAGTTTAATCAAAATCTGACCAGTAGTTTTTCTAAAAAACTTGCAACAGTGACGCCAATAGGCCAAAAAGAAAAACGAGTTTAAAGTTTTTAGATAATAGATGAAGATAAATTGGTATGCTTATCTATCAGCTGTGTTACATCTACAATTAGCAAAAAACTGGACACAAAAATATTGCTCCATGACTTAAATGAAAACTTCCCCACCCTCCATGACAAAAAAAATACAAAATTAAAAAAAATAATTTTTTTTTTAATATTTATATTATTATCAAATAGCTGAAATGGTCTGTCTAGTCACAATATGTTTTTCATATAAAAGTTAAAGCAAACAGGGCATCAAAATATTTGAATAGTTAGTTAAAAATACACAAAAATTTATATCTGATGCCACATCTATTTTCTTGTCAGCGCATAAATTCATCTTTCTCACAGACACAGTAGGATTACTTGTAGATGTTAATGGCATCAGCTGGCTCATACTATATAAGCTAGTTGTAATTGGTGAAGACTTTAGAGCCAATTGCTGCTTTATACCTTTTTTACTAGATTTTCTTCTACAACCAGTGTCTTTTTTTGTTAGCCATTCTGTTATTGAAGAAAAATATAGGTTTCAAAATAATTAGGGGATGCCAAATTAATTTTAGTCTTAGTTAACGAATTATACTTATATTTTATTACAATGCTTAATTTTCTAATTATTAATAATAAAAGTCATTAACATAACTAAATTATTAACAAAGATTGAGGACAGTTAACAAAATGGAAACATTTTACTTTGTATACTATTACTAAATGTAGCTAATGTTTTGATCATAAATAATGCTATTTAAAATTATTAAAAATTAACTCACCTATAAAAAGGAACAAAGTGAAGTTTTTAATTGAATAAGAAACATAAAATTCAAATGTTGCTGTATAAAATTGCAATAAGAAAATAAAAATCAATTGCAATTAGAAATGATTCGATAACTGGTTCGCGATCAGTAAGCAAAAGAGTTGACAAAAATGTACATTTTCGCATTGAATTCTGGGTATTCTGGGAACATTTGTGTGCCGTCCAATGAAATAATTGGATCTATTAGAATGAGGTTAAACAACACTGTTTGTAACATGGGATTCCAAAAGTTGAGGCTATATTTAGCTTATGAAACTGTGTCATTCGTAACGAGGTCATCGGACCGCACACAATGATATATAATGTGTCGGAAGAAAATGTGTAGTTTCATCTGTAGAAAAATCGTTGCTATGTGCATATTAATGGTAATTTAATGATTTTTTTAATGAACTACCGATTTTCAAATACATTTTAAAGTAATTTATAGTGTTCCAGTGCAGTTGCAGTCAGACTGAACCTGGAGGCGTTACTGTGGTAGCGTGTCACTTAATTTTTCACACACAAACACTAGTCCAATCAATGCACAATTCAATGTTGCTGATTCATTATTTTATTATCGAACGTAGACATTAACAATATTATGAAGCTTTATATGAAGGTATATGACATAGGCACATCTTAGAAGTATCTAATAAACTATCACTTGCTAGTCTAAATCAAATTAATAACTTCTTCAAAGTTGAATAAAATATCTGTCCTACACGTATAGGATCTAAAATGTAACTCAATCTACAAAGTACATCTTATATGTTCAAGAACTAGAAAGCAACTAACTCAATCTACCAAGCTTGTCTCTAAGCAACTTAATATGTCAACTAGAAAAAACTACGTCACATAGTAATATAAAAATTAACACTCTCTTGAGTTACTAGAAAAGTGTGATTAACACACATGCACAAACCAAAATTAATTAATGAATACTTAAATCAACTTTAACTCCTCGACAGATATTAAAATTTTATTTGTTCAATTCCCTCATTCCGTACCCCCTTAATTTGATGTAACTGTGGGCTTGGAACAATGCACAATTCATTTAAAAATAGTGAAGTTTTATATTTTATCTATAAAAATATTTGCACTGGCTTGAAATGTATTTGTCTTAGGCTGGTCCCTGGTCTGAGCCACTGGAGGTAGTCAGTGGAGCAGGAGTTCCAGACAGCCCCCGAGCTCCTCAGGTGATGTGTCGGTCAGCACATAATGCTCTCATCACATGGTGTGAGCCTTGCAACAATGGAGCTAGCATCAATGAATATCGTTTAGAATGGCAACAGAAATCAGACACAGCAGATTTTTTTTCTCAAGTAAATATATGAAATTAAAATACTTGTATTTGTCTAATAGAATTTTACATTCTTTATTCATTTAGGGCAAATGATTTTTTTTTTTTAAGATAATTTTAAAATGCATGTGTATTTTCTTTTTCAGTTATATGCGGGACCAAACTTGAGCTTTGATGCTAAAGGCTTAACACCTGCAACTTTGTATACATTTAGAGTTCAGGTAAGTCACTATGACTCACCATGCCAGAATAATATAAAACCATTATCTAAGTCCTAGATGAACTGGTCACTTTTAACTTGATTCTATTGTCTGTGTAGTCTGACTTAATTGAACTGGTCAAACAATTTTAACTTGATACTATTGTTTGTTTAGTCTGACTTAATTGAATTGGTCAAACACTTTTAACTTGATACTATTGTTTGTTTTAGGCCATCAACAGTGCTGGACCTGGTCTGTTCTCTCCTTCTACACAGTATGTCACACCTTCCTCCAGCCCTGCTGCTATTGTTACAATTAAAGTTCAGGCCAACGCTACATCAGCACTGTTGACATGGCGAGAACCCAACAATAATGGCAGTGAAATCACATCTTACAACATTGATGTCAATGACAAGCCGTTGGTATCAGTGGACCCAGTCACTGAGTATCTACTGGAAGACTTGGCACCGGAAACAACTTACAAGTACTAACCTTTAAATTGAATGGTTTCATTTCTTCTCTATGAAGTGTTTATTTTATTTAGGTTTAAATTCTTAAGTTGTATTATCAACAGACAAACAAATATGAATCTAATTGTGAAAGCTGGCCAGAGTTGAATTGAGATTTTTTTTGTATCACTGAGAATTATTGGTTGTGTGCTTTCAGAATACGTGTCCAAGCTGTGAACAGTATTGGTGTTGGTGCCTTTAGTTCAGTAGTGAAATGCACGACTAAATCACTTCCTCCTTCACCTCCTCGCCTGGAGTGTGTCTTACCTGCACCGACCTCTATAAAGCTTAAATGGGGTGAAGGACGTAATCCAGACCTACTGACATATACACTGGAAATGGAGAAAGAAGATGGAAGGTAAGTTGTCACATATTGATGCATTGGTTTGAGGAGTTATCTCAATGCAGAAGTAAATAATAGTGAAGCCCCAAGACCACTATAAGGGAAATGTATTTCTATTAGTGTATTACACAGAGAAATATGATTATCTCCCTAACATTCATAGCTCTGGTTCTATCACCTCTGCATCCAAGTTTCATTTGTAATGAATGTTTACTAGCCTAGAACAAATCATAATATTTTAGAAGTAACTTGACATGGTATCTACTTTAATTAAAATTGTAAATCTTATTTTATTTAATAAAGTAAAAACTGAACGTGTGTAAAGTGACATATAGAAATGAATTATGTTATTCTAGCTTTCAGCCTGTGTACACCGGACCAGCACATACACATAAAGTCACACGTTTACAGGAGCTCACAACATATGAATTCCGTATTTTCGCTAGTAATGATGCTGGCAGTGGACCCTACTCTGATACATACTCTTTTACAACAACAAAGTCACCGCCTCCCCCACTTAAAGGTACATAGTGTAACATCTGTACAAAACAGTTTTATTAGATATACGTTAACATTTCAACAGTTGTGTTACAAGGGAACATCTCAACAGTGGTGTTGAATTCGTCTATTATTCATGTCACCTTTTTTTCCTCCTCTTACAGCACCAAAAGTCCATGCACTGACATTGAATGGATGTACATTAGAATGGCAGAGTGTTAAACCAATGGGAGCTGATGCTATGGCTTATATTCTACAAATTCTTTCTCTCAATGGCAAAGACATGGAATACAAGCAGGTTAGTTATCATGGTTTATAAAATCTAAAGATTAAAATTTTAAAAATGTTTGAGTTGTTTATGGCCCATATATTTAAATGATTCCTTGTGTGTGTGTCCAGATCTATAAAGGAGCCAACACACAGTTCCACTTAGATGGCCTTCACCCTAACACTGAATACCAAGTCAGAGTTGCAGCTGTCCGAGTCTCAGCTGATAACACAGGAGATATCATTGGACCATTCAGCCCAGGTGTTCTTTTCTCTCCACTTGCTCCAGAGCCATCCAGGTCTAGTGTCCACACAAGTCCAGATGGGGAAGGAAGGCTAGTGGAAAGTAAACCTTGGACTGACCAACAAAAGGCTGCTTTAATTTTGTGTGTTTTTGTGTTGGTGTGCATAATTTCAGCTATATTGTGTCAACAGTTGATTAGCTACATGTCGGGTACAGAAGAGTCAGTGTACACATCTGTCTCTCCATCATCCCTTAGTGAAGAGGGTCAGTAGTTTTCACTGACTCAGTGATGAGAGTCAGTTATTGACTCAATGTACAGGGATGTCAAGCTGTTGGGACTGACTCAATGTACAGGGATTTCAAGCTGTTGGGACTGGGTATCGCATGTTTTAATCCCCCTACTTTGATTTATCAAAGAATGTTTTAGTGTAATCATTATAATAAATTTATTCTAGTTGTTTGGGTCAGGGTTGACTTTTGTTTTTAATTCTGCCATTTTAAATTTTACTATTTGTAACATTTTTTTTGTGGAATCATGTGTTACAACCTGACATATTTTGTTGATCAATACAGCAGTTTACCACTGAGTTTAAAACAAAACAAAATAGAGTCAGTTAATCAAAGATGTTTCTAATAAGGATTAGTGTATCATAACAGAAAAACAGAAATTAAATGCCGGCATAAATTCCATTGAGTATTGTATATAAAACTGTAACTAAATGGGTGAAGTAATGCGAGGTATTTTACTTAAAGATAAACTTAAATAATGACAGATGGACTAATGTTAGGTTGAGATAATGAGATCAAACTTTGAGTTGACAGTTCCCTATTGAAATAAGTTAAAATGAGTATTGTATTGAGTTAAATCTTCTGCCATAACTTTTCCTTAAGCATGTAGTGTAAGAAACAGCAGTGTTGTTTTTGTTTTTTATGGTCATTGTGTTATATTTTTATGAAATGATGTATTTCAAAATTGTGCAAACTAAATTTGTCAACGGGTAGACATTACATTGGGCTGTCACTTCATCTATATGTAGCTGGTACATTCGATTGTCGGGGTGGCCTTGCTACACATGTAAAAGGATTTGAAATGAGTTGTTCCTGTGTATATTGGAAATACTATGAAATATAAAATTGTTTTGTTAGGTATTAATATTTTTAAAGATGTTTATGATACTAATATTTTAGTTTTTATTTATTTACTAACTGCTAACATTAAGCATTAATAAATAAATTCAATTCATATCTAAATGGAAAGAGCTGGCCTCAAACCATATTATTTTACGGTCTTTGCTAGGCACAACTAGTTTTCTAGTTGGCTAGATTTTTTAAACCTGTCAATTTTTTTCCCCAGAATTCAGATTTTTTATTCTAGTGTTAAGTCTTACTAGTCATTATGTTTGAAACATTAAGAAAACAATGTTTTTATGATGCAAATATTTCAACAGCACAAATATTTGTTCCTTTATTCTCTTTCTAGTTATTTATCTTAGTTTCCAGTTTAATGACAAATGTTTCCATGAACATGCTAGTGAAATTTTTGAGACGCAGTTTAATCTAGGAATGTAGAAATTAATTTTGTGGCATTCAATTTGAATCCATGTCAGTGTTTATGTGGTAGCTGGGACATTGGGTGAGTAGTGTCTGAGTTGGGATCTACATTTTGATTTTGTTGTCTTTTGGTCTGTGATAGGAACTGGGATCAAATGTTCTTGGCACAATTAGTATGACCTATTTGTCTTCTCATGTTGAATAACATAAATGACTTCCCATCTAGCACTCTCTCCCACGCGGCTGGATTTATCATCCACCTGTCAAATCATTTTTTAGATCATTACAACATGACCGGGCCAAGGAAATATTCACTGTACATTCAAACAGTGCACCATGTAGCCAGGATTTACTCCACATGGGAATTTCTTACTGACATTAAATTTAACCAAAGAAACCTTTGAGGAAAAATGCAAACAGTAGAATGTACAGCCTAATGAATCTGAAAACTTGTGTATCTTTGTCTGTCCTGGGATTCATTATTCTATCAACTAATATTTGCTTTCTTTATTCTAAGAAACAGTCCTGACATGATTGTATTCTTCACTCCATTAACTTTTGGTGTTTCAGAAATGTAGGATTATTATATTTTGGATCACTGTATTTTAAGCTCTTTTGTCATGACTTATTGGTGATATTTAGGCATATCATTGATGACTGACACTAGGCAGTAAAGAACTCTCCATCCATGTGTTGTGCCTAGATTTAATTGACTGGTGTTGCTTTATTGTATGGTATGAACTAGTGCTCATTCAACTTTGTGGCTTTTTCCCTCTTTTAATCCTCAGATGTCAACAACATTCTATTGTCTTGTGAAGTGTTTGTGTATGTTGTGTACAGTGGGCATTCTCTGTACATCTTTGACTATTATTATACATAGAAATAAATATATAAATACAATACATATATATATATATAAATATGAAGAAAAGAGACCATATGTTTAATATAATCATTCTAAATGCAACAATATTGTAGAACAGCAGGTTCTCTTAACTATTGTAAATATGTCGTTTTTTTTTACTGTAATCTGCTTAAATATTTATTTCAACAATTGATGGCCATATTGTGTTGTTCTTGTTGGTCCCATATACAAGCAAAAACATGTTTCTAAAAAAAAAAAAGCTTTGTAGTTATGTCCCTTGTTTACTTTATATTATATATATAAATATATACATACACATATATATATACATACAAAATATTTTATTCTTAACATCTAAGTTTGACCACACCATTGTATTTTGATGAGCTAGTCAGTAACTGGCTAGTGCTAAACCTTGACAGAGCTTTACATCCTCTCTTGATGACATTTCTATTTGATGGTTGCTGGTAAAGGCAATGTCAGGGTTGATCACATTTGCATGAAGTTTTTTTTCCTCTTGTTTTTGTGAATCAGTTGAACTCGTGATGACTAAAATATCAGCATTTCTTCGTGTCATCTTCTAACTATTTCAGTGGATCTGCAGTCAGTCATTTAGTGCTTAGTTTATTATCAAGTTGGCTGAGTTTATTTAAACTGATTATAGTTTTATCTGGGACTGCAGTTGTTTCTTGGTTAATGGACACAATTTATTTTTCATTGTGCAATTCTGACATTTATTTTATTCTTTAATGACTATGTGATGACATTTTTTCCCCTTCAAAATTTGTTCAATATCTCCGGATTTTTTGGTTAAGAGAACTTGTAAAATAGTTAATTGCTCATTGTTAAAAAAAGGTGTCAAGTGATTTGAACACTGAATTGAATCATTGATTCACGTGATTTGTTTTTTAGTAGATGCAGTTAAAATTTCATAAAAGTTTCTCAAGAAGTTTTTTTATTTGTTATTTAAAAGATAAAATCAAATCAACTGTCTTGATATTAAAAAATGGGGAGACTTATTCTTGAATTATTTATTTGTAACAATTGACCAAGTGTTGCTATGAATTGCATTGAATTCTATAAACATTTTTTTTTTTGTTAGTGATATGCTCAAATATTGTTCTTATCTTGTTGGATATATTCCAGCTCTTTAATTTTTGTCTCTTCTGTGGCATGTTTATTTTTAATTGAATTTATTGGCTAACACAGTTTACTAATGGTGCGATGGGTTACATTAGAAATGTGTACATATTATTACAGTTTTCTTTTCTATGTTATATAGTGATATATTTCTTTCTTCCTTGTTTTAGTACATTTACATTTTGTTTTTTGCTATTTGGACATTTTCTCTTCAAAACTTTGTACAGGCTGCTAGAGTTTCTTCAACATTTTATTTTTTAAATACTTGGTCAAATGAAGTTCAAACAAAAAATACAATATTTTAACATTGTTCTCTCAATATTTGATTTCATGGTCAGTAATCTTGAAGATATTTTTGTTGATACAGTCGGTATTTACTGTGTTCAGAACTAGTCACAACATTTGGAATACATTGTTTTTTCTTTATTGTATCTTTCATTTTTTTTCTGGCTGATCCTTAGGCCAAATATACGACAAAAATATTTTAATGAAGGAAAATCTTTTAAAAATAAAAATTTCATTCATTCTATTTGGCAGTTTGTCATTAAGTAATTATGTTCAATTTATTCTCACACAAATGAAATGAACTAATTTCTCAAAAAAAAAGCTGTCCAGATAATTTGTTGTCCCTTAGGAAAGATAATTGTGAACAAATTTTTTTATTGTAAAAAAAAAAACCAACTATTAAAACTTTCATTTGAGTTTAGTGATAAATGTTTTGATTTTGTTCTCTTTCTTTCTTATATAAGTATTTGTGATTGGGATTTTTAGCTACTTAACATAATAGTGTGATATAATTGTCACCTTTTTCTATGATTTGGTTCTTTTTCTTTGTTCTTATTATTGATAGTGTTGTACTGTATAGTTTTCAAAGCTAAGATCATTTTAACTGTTTCAGCTTAATATTCAAATGTGACATGTAAGAGCGCAATTGATTAAAATTTATTCTAATATTAATCAAAGTATTGTTGTTGTTTTTTTTAAAGTGTTGTGCAACCATTGTTTATTTTTATTTTACCCAAATATAAACATTCACCAAACAACTGAGCTCACTTGAGAGAAATAATTTTAGTTTGCATTTTTTTTTTACTTTCAAGAAATTTGTTTGAAATTGGGTAGTGAGTGTTATAAAAAGCTGTATGCTTTTTAAATACTTTAACTTGCTGTGTTCTAAGCATGGACAGAAGTATGGATATCAGGAAAAAAAACTGTCAGGCTAGTGACCAGAGAATGAATTCCAATTGTTAACATTGCAACACTTGCGTCAAAAAGTGTTGACATAGAAGAGGTTGATCTGGCAGTGAAAACAATAAAATGTTGCAAGTTGCAGCCAGTATGTAAATAGCTGCTGGGTATTGACCATGTAGAATACATAGGACAGCTGTGAATAAAAAAAAAACACTAGATAGGTGACTGCTGTATGTACTAGGTATAGAATAATTGAATTTCTCAAAACTCATTGGTAAGAGCAGGGTGCACAACCTACATCTGTAGAAAGCGGGAGAAGTTAATGGAGGAAGTGAAAAATGAATATTTCTTCATTGACATATAGATAAATTTCAGGCTGTCAGCCATCCTAACTAGAATGGAACTTGAATGTACCTTTGTGCTCAATCAGATGGACCAGATGATACAGCTATAAAAGTAAATAGAATTAGTATAGTTTCTATACTTTATTTAGATGTAATACGTAAAACAATGCTTAGTTAACTATTGCAAAGAGGTGGTGATTCATTTTCAACACTAAAAAGAAGGAAATAAAAAAATATATTTAAAATTCTTCTTCAAAAAATACTTTTATCAAAATTTACTAAAAAGTAAAATAATTCCTAAAGCTTAGATACTACAAATATTTATAGAAATTATATTGACTAAATAAAAGGTTGAGAGCCAAATTGTATCTCTTGTATTAATAAAATGACATTAAAATATTATAGACTTTGTCTTACCTTGCTAAATTAGTTCACACTTATTGGGATCACACTTCATTCAGTCTATGTAATTTCTTGAAATATTTCAGTTATCTAAGCCTAAGGAATTATTTTTCACTTTTTAATACATTTAATAAAATGTGTCCAGTCATCTTTGTTTTCCCAGGTGCCTCCATGCTTGCTAGTGGTTAATAGGATTTCAGAGATTAATATTTTATTTACCAGTTTAACATATTAACTGCTGAGTCAAGATAACATGTTATCTACCAATGTATAGATATAAGTTTTGTAATTACTGTATATTTCATATTAAACATAAACAGTGTCTAGATATCATGGTTGTTAGTATCGAAGTATCGGTATCGGCCAATACAGTATCGGCGATACTTTTTCAGTATTGGTTGCTGTATTGCCGATCCTTTTGTATCACGTATTGATTTGTGTATCGCCGATACATTTTAAACGAAAATTTTCGATACTCGATACCAATACTTTTTTGTTTACACTATTAGCTATTTGCAGAAAAACAATAACGATTTTAATACATTGTTTTAAAAGTAATCTTCATAAATTCAATCACTACTTGTAATCATAAACATCAACCCTACCATTATTAATACCACCCACCTCCCCACCAAGAAAACTTGGATCACAAGGCTGAAGTTGAACAAACCTTAAAGCGTGCCTGCATTGCACTGAGTGCAGTTTCCACTTGACTTACTTGGCAGGGTGGTGTAGCTTCAATACAGTCAGAAGTGCAGTTTTACTGCACGGCGGCAGAACAGGCTTAATAGTAAAGTTTTGCTGAAGTAGATAAATATCTTGAAGATAACTCATCAGAAATGCTTTCATTAGTACCCTACCCAACCTACCCAAGCATTAAGAAACTATATTGCTGAGTTGATCGGCTGGTGCTGAATTGAGCGCCTGTTTTCATTAGGTGAGCGTGTTTTTATGCCATTACGTTATTCTAGGCTAAGCAATGATCGTTTTGAAATGATGGTCTTCTTACGTGCTGCCTAGTGATGAAATACTAAAGTTCCCTTAGCCCTGACGGACCATCGGGGATTCATCTGTTTCTATAACTCGGCATATGAAGGGATGGTGTGGTTAGCACAAGCCCGGCCGCCTTTACTTCCCCAGCTTAAAGTCGGGTACCTATTTAAAGCTGGGGAAGTAAAGGGGAAATTCCCATTGTTTTCACCGAGGATCGAACCCATGATTCTGAAGTCGACAGTCGAGTAACTACACCACTTGGCCATCCGTCAAGTGCTAAAGTGATTAGCAATCAAAATTATGCTTTGACATTGTATTTTAATTGGTTTTACTTTTTTTTTATACTCGCACTCATTATATTTTAAATAAAATTATTTTGTTGTTCTCAAAAGTATTGGTATTGTATTGGTATCGATTTTGGCTATACATTTTTACTTGAGTATTTGTATTGGTATCGGCCATACTATTTTCATGAAGTATTGGTATCAGTATTGACGATACAATTTAAGAGTATTGTTAACAACCCTGCTAAATATCAAGTTTGTAAAATTTTCATTTTGTTATAGAACTCAATTCATACTTTTTAAAATTAATTTTAGTATCAGCAAAGTAAAACATCTGTTCAAGATTCATTTAATAAAAAAAAATGTGCACCTTATACTGTATATATTCACTTAGAATTACAATAGATAAAAAATAATACATGTAGTTTAATGTCAAAAAAGTTTTCGATGCTTCTCTAGATTTGTTCTCAGTACATTAGAGCATATCTGACTTAAACAAATAAAAGCGGTAACAAATACCTTTGATATGTCAAGTAGCTTTCTAATCTTATATTTATTGTCTACAGCCAACAAACACAGTTGATTTATTTTTTTCAAATACTTCTAATCTTTAAAATTTCATTACGTTTTTTAGATTAAGTAAAATTAATTTTGAAGCTGTGTGAAAATAATAAAAGGATCCACTATAAAAATTCATTTTAAAAAGTTTATATTTTCACTGTTACAATTAATTTTAAAGGTTTTGTAATATTTTATTTTTCTTCATTACTGTGAATACAAAATAAAGTCAGTTGATACCTAATCAATCTGTTTTTATTTGAACAAGATTTTATTTATGTTTTTGACTCAGTGAGAAAAATGAAGACAAACTGTTTTTTAAAAACACAAAAACTCACCAGTTCAATTAAGACGTTTATTTCTTCCTGTGCCCATAAAAGCTTTTACAAAACTTTATACAGCAATGATATACTGGCAATACACATTATGGATCAAAATAGAAAAACTCTAAAATTAGAAGTACATGATCATCAAAATAAAACAATGGGACTTAGGTCCTTACAGACCTTCAAAATAAATACAAATTATTGTAAATGAACATTGCACTGAGACCAAATCAAATATCCGACAAAAAATATTTTTTTCCAAAATAACTAAATAGCATAAATTTATAAGTTCAGCAACAAGCAATAATCACAAAGCTACAATGATGTAACACAAGTTCTTATAATACTGTACATACCTACTTCAGAGGAGTGTCTCAAATGTATTCTATACCACCAAATTAAATGATTTCTTATTATATTTACTGAAACTTTTATACTTCTTCTATTGTATTCCACCAAAGCCCACATTGTAAAAGGAAAACTAGAATGAAATTTCCCTAATACCAAGAATTGTTTAAACTTGGTCACAAAACTATTCAATATACAAGAAGTACCTTGTGTTTTATCAAATACATTGAACCATTACAGAAGAGCATAGTAAATTTATTTTCAGCTGATTATTTAATGTGTACATGAATGCAAAGATTCACAGTTTGTATGTTAATAAATTAAATACATGTATAACTAATATCACAATAAGGAAAATAATTCTTGTAAAGGTTAATGCAGTAAATATTTTACTAATAACAAAAAATATATCATTTCATAAGATGCATAGATAAGACAAGCAGAAATGTATATACTGATAAAGAAATGATGTATATACTGATAAAGAAATGTATATACTGATAAAGAAATGTATATACTGATAAAGAAATGATGTATATACTGATAAAGAAATGATGTATATACTGATAAAGAAATGTATATACTGATAAAGAAATGATGTATATGCTGATAAAGAAGAAATGTATATACTGATAAAGAAATGTTTATACTGATAAAGAAATGATGTATATACTGATAAAGAAATGTATATACTGATAAAGAAATGTTTATACTGATAAAGAAATGATGTATATACTGATAAAGAAATGTATATACTGATAAAGAGATATTTTAAAACAAAATCTATCAATTCCTTTTTTCTTTTGTAACATATTTCTGAGACAAGCACTTCAATGAACAAAATGACTCATAAATTAAAATGTAGACTGATTAATTCAAAAAAATATATTAATTCACATGTGAACCCATATTTCATTTACAGAGAAATCTATTATGTTATTGTCAGATCATTAACAAATCTGCGATTACTGTAATTGTTATTCTATAATTAAAAAGTATTACTTTAGCCACAACATTCAATTAAAATCCAGAATAAACTGAATGACAAAAATTATAAAAAGTTGCCATCTGACAGAGAATGGTTGTAGGTATCTTAGTTTCTAATTTTTAAGAGATAAACAAAAATAAGTAATACCCTAGCAGATCTTTTGTAGTTTAATTACATAAAAATCTTAAGCAAACGATGAATGGCTTACTGTTACTTAGACTAAGAACTATGTTGGTGAAGTTGAATTATTTTGATTTTTGGTAATAATTTAAGTTTCTATAAAGTGTTACAAGTATAAACTTAGATTAAATATTTACTCTTTCCTAAAAAATCACACATTTCAATGGAAGAATCGTAACTGGATAACTACAACATCAAAAGATTCACTGGCATATGTATGTGGTAACATCTCTTGTAAAATGTATCAAATTAAAAAAAAATAAATTTTAAGACACATTTTTAATAAATAGAAAAGATGTACAATGATTGTAAAATTTATAAAAGATAAATAAATGTATATAATATGCATAAAAAATACATAAATTAGCACATACATTTGTAGTGAGAAATATTGCAAGAATAAGATATGAATAGTAATATTATTGTATAAATAAAATTATTGCTACTATATAAAGCTTTAAATTGATCTTACATAAATATAGTTAGAATTAAATGTACATTTAGAGACTAGAAAGTAGTTCAGAACAAAAACACAAGATTAAGGGTGAATGACTCAAAGAATGTCAATAGACTGAGTTAATCAGGTGAGTGTAGACAGAAGAATGTCAATAGTCTGAATTAATCAGGTGAGTGTACACAGAATAATGTTAATTGACGAGTTAGTCAAACGAGTGTAGACAGAAATTAAATTTAAAGTGAAAACAGTTGTTTTAAGCAACAGCTTATGGAAGATCAAAATATGCTGCAAAAGTCAACAATTTAAAAAAATCAGAATTTTCACTAAATGGTTTGAGCTAAATTGTAAAAAAAAAGGTTATGTATGGTTATTTCCTCCTATAAATAATGGTAATAAGAATGATGCTTTTGAAAACAAAATTTACCCGTGTAGGACACAAAACTAATAAATGGGCATAATGTCAAAAAGACTTAACTGGCACACTGTAAGATCCAATAGGATAATACTTGTAATAATTTTAAAAAGGGAAAAAAATCTCATGAGTTAAGCAAAATTCAATTTAAAGTTGAAATGTATAGTTAGATATTTCAATGAATGAAACACCCTTTTAACTCTATCACAATAAATAACTAAAATGTATTTTAAGTAGATATTTTTTAATTTGATTTTGAATGTGATATAAATTCAAAGCACTGGCCTTTTTGTAAAAATACAAAAATTATCTTACCCAAAAATAAAAGTAGAATAGACAATATACCTTACATCAACAGATATAAGAACAAAAATTATCAGCTAATAGTTACACATTTTTTTCCTCAGTAAAATGCTTGTTGTAGACAAACTATCCAATGTAAGTGGCATTTTACTTTTATAAATAAGTTAAATAAGTTAATAAGTTTCCAAGTCTTTTATCCTCAATTAAAAAAATGTGTTCAAACTCTTGATTTCATGTCAAAGTTTTTAGCAGTAATTTAACAATGTACAAATATAATAGCAGTAAAAAAAATGTTAATGACGAAAATTGTATGCAAAGATCTACATCAAGTTATTATGTATCAGAATAAAACCTTAAGTAGTTGTACACCCCTGGTGGCGTTTACATCCTCTATCCTCTCAGTCTTTTAGCTTCATCTTTCACATCTCCACTGTCATGTTCAAAATACATGAAGTCCTAAAATTAAATAAACAACATTTGTGACAATAAAAAAATATTAAATTATGTACTAATAAGGACAAATAACGAAATGATGTCATATTCCCCAGGGCAAGAATTCTGGGTTCCATGTTGAACTAACACAGCAGGCACCCCTCTGGCCTTTAAAATAATTGTCTCCCTTCCCTCCTCTCTGTGGCCCAGTGTACCTGTTTGTAGGTGAGTGAACTTACAGACAGTCCCAGTGTACCTATTTGTAGGTGAGTGAACTTACAGACAGCCCCAGTGTACCTTTTTGTAGCTGAGTGAACTTACAGACAGCCCCAGTGTACCTATTTGAAGATGAGTGAACTTACAGACAGCCCCAGTGTACCTGTTTGTAGCTGAGTGAACTTACAGACAGCCCCAGTGTACCTATTTGAAGATGAGTGAACTTACAGACAGTCCCAGTGTACCTATGTGTAGATGAGTGAACTTACAGACAGCCCCAGTGTACCTATTTGTAGTTGAGTGAACTTACAGACAGCCCCAGTGTACCTATTTGAAGATGAGTGAACTTACAGACAGTCCCAGTGTACCTATGTGTAGATGAGTGAACTTACAGACAGCCCCAGTGTACCTGTTTGAAGGTGAGTGAACTTACAGACAGCCCCAGTGTACCTGTTTGAAGGTGAGTGAACTTATAGACAGCCCCAGTGTACCTATTTGTAGCTGAGTGCACTTACAGACAGCCAAGACCTGATAAAATTCTCTGGTCCAGAGTCAGATAGGACTAAAAACCATCCATCCCTATATGTACAAAAGTTTGTATTTAAATGTCAACTTAGGTAACCACGTGTTCACATATACATTTTTCTTTCCACTGCAAAGATCGTTTTCAAACAGCAACATGGATTATACAACTAAATCTTTATATCAAAATTCAGGTTGTATAAATGAACTTAAAGTGTTTTAGAGATCAAATTTATTCTACTCAAGGCAGCCATTTTTCAAAGTTTTGATTTAGTATGCATTCCTGAAAGCGCAACTTTTTTCAGAACAATTATTAAGAAAATATATAAATGTGTTTAGCTTTTATTTTGAAAGGATGATAATTTCAAAAAAAATTGTGGGCATCAAGATTACAATAGATTTAAAATGTTAGAACCATGAAAATAGCTTGATAGAAGTTATAGCAGTTTAAATGTTAGAACCATGAAAATAGCTTGATAGAAGTTATAGCAGTTAAAATGTTAGAACCATAAAAATAGCTGGATAGAAGTTATAGCAGTTAAAATGTTAGAACCATGAAAATAGCTGGATAGAAGTTATAGCAGTTAAAATGTTAGAACCATGAAAATAGCTTGATAGAAGTTATAGACCTTTCTCATAAAGTAGTCCCCTTACTGAATTGTTTGTTTAGAGGGGCAAGTTACACTTCCGGTACCAATTAATGTACTTGAATTTGCGATTAATAAATTTCTCTTGCCGCTATTCTTTTAATTTTAATCATGATAATCAAATAATCAAAATTTAATATATTTTTCAGTGTGCTTATTTATTATTATCTTAAAAGTTAAAACTATAACAATGTTTTTCTGATTTTTAATACTATACGATATAATTTTTATAATTAAAGACCACTGCTAACACTAGTGTATGCTCTCGACATTTTAATCTTAATATTTTAATGGGCTGTCTGTAAACAGTTAAACATGTGTTTAATGCAAACAACTTCAACTCAGTAAAAAAGTACAATTGTATACCAATGTATAAAGGTGCCATTTTGATTATGACTCATTGTAGTCCGACTTCCTTCAACCAAAAGGCTATGTTTTTTTGTTAATTTGTCATTTTTCAAACATTTGTATCTGGCTGTACAGATATAAATTCCCTTCTCGCACCAAAAATCACTAGATATTTTCATTTTAAAAAATATTAAATAAGTAACATATTTTATTATAATGTCATATATTTTTCCTTTTACCTGTAAATTATGAGGTTCGTGATTTTTTCTCTGGCTTCTATAGCATCTAGCTGATAGTTTTACTACATTTCCTAGTGTAGAGCTAAGGTCTGTAACTGTATATTGTTTATTTAAAAAAAATAACACATTGACCATCACCTCATCATAATGAGCAGTGGCACAACCGGGGGGGGGGGCTTGAGGCCCCCCAGACCAAATCATCACTACATATTTTACTACATAAAGTTACTAAAAAGACTGTCAAACTGTCTTTTTTCAATATGTGAGCCCCCCCCCCAAGCACTTTTTGCTGGTTGCGCCACTGAATATGAGGTAGTAGTTTCAAACCTTTTACTACCGAGTTTTAATTACTATCTATCGCACAATATATGCTAACCAAAAATATACTGTTTTAACAATCATGGTTAAATAATATAATGTACATTAGTGTTTGTACTAGGGTTTTGGTTAAGATTATGGTAATGTAAAATTAAGTAAAGTTAATGTTGGTGTTACTGTTAATACGTGCCAAGGTTAGGAATGTGTCCAGGTAGAAAATTATGACTTATGTGATTTAAGATAGGTCTAATTCTGAGAACTGAGCTTTTTACCTTTTAAATTATAACAAATTAAATAAACCTAACGTTAACTCACCCTATCTATCCCTAAACAGGTAACCAGCCCCGTACTGTGAAAATTCTACAGCAGGGGCCAGGCATTTTACAGCAGGGGGGCCAGGCAATAGCAGGGGGGGGGGGGGCAAGTAATACATTTTACTAAGTAGAGCAAATAAGCAGGGGGGCCCGGCCCCCTGCCCCCCCGCACGATACGGGCCTGCTGGTAACCCTAATCGTCAATTATAAAAACTTTAAACAACAATTTTAGTGTAAAATGTAACTTTTCATGTCATGGACATACTTCTCAGAGAAGTATTTGTAACCCTTCGTAACTTCTCTCTCTGATATCGGGACATTTTGTGACTTTAAAAACTTGTCAACATCACAAAAATTAAATTTCGGTAATAAATTTAAAGTCATTTTATCATATATTAGACAAAAAAAGTAGGAAAAATAATCGAGCTAAGTATTAATCAAGTATAAACAAAGCGACCGGAAGCCCATTATGACCCTTTCACAAAGACAGCTGACGCGCAGGAATACAAGTGAGAAGGGTCTATAGCAGTTAAAATGTTAGAACCATGAAAATAGCTGGATAGAAGTTATAGCAGTTAAAATGTTAGAACCATGAAAATAGCTCGATAGAAGTTATAGCAGTTTAAAAAAGTAATTTTTTCAGTGTCAAGCTTTTATTTTTTTAATGGTTTTACATTCATTTTTTTTTACATTTTCAAACTATAATGGATACTGTTAGAGGAGTCAATAATTTAAAACTTTTCTTTCTAGTAACCCTCGCAAACTTTCCAAACACACCGTCTTTAAAGTGGGTCACTGTAGTAATCCTCAATAAACAACAAAAAAACAAAAACCAACTTACAATAAGAAAAACTGCCCCCAAGACAGTGGCCTTAGTCTTCACATCCAGATCTAATGGAAAAGTAACTCCAAAGTTATCAGCATCTGTGAAAACTTCTTTAGCCAGTCCTGACCACTGTTTTGTGATTTGGCCAACACTTGTTTTTTCATCAGCTGATGTGACCTACATAAAAGAGATAACGAAGGGCTCAATAGTACCATCATTTACACTGAGGTAAGTTGAAGGGCTCAATAGTACCATCATTTACACTGAGGTAAGTTGAAGGGCTCAATAGTACCATCATTTATACTGAGGTAAGTTGAAGGGCTCAATAGTACCATCATTTACACTGAGGTAAGTTGAAGGGCTCAATAGTACCATCATTTATACTGAGGTAAGTTGAAGGGCTCAATAGTACCATCATTTATACTGAGGTAAGTTGTTTTACTTTTTACTTTTTTTTAATGATGTTGGTTTACTGGACTCTCTGTACATTTGGCTGTGTGTATATTTTACCTGTCAGTAAACATTAGGTCTTTGTGGTTACATTTACAATTTAGTAAATCAGTCATGACTTAAGAAACATGATTTTAGGATTAATCACTATTTATTGTACCGGATTGTAATTTTTAGATCCTGCAGGAATCGGAACCTGAATCGGATTTAATATTTGAATCCTGCCGGAATCAGAACAGGAAACGGATTTTACCAAATTAAATAGTAACCCTTCCGAACGAAGTAGTAAGTTTTCGACTAACATAAAAAAGATATAAGAATGAAAAATAGAATACAAATTTATTTTTTAAGTTCTAGATAGCAAACAGTAATAACCATTTAGATCTTGAAGACTGTGACTAAAACCCCTTCCCCAATCTTGAGTTAAGAAAGATAACTCTGTCAAAATAACAGGATCTGTACCTAATTAACTTAATTTCTATTACAATCAAACAATGAAATGGATAACATATCTTAGAAAGTATAATAAACATGTTTAATAATAAATGAATTCCAAAATATATATATACTGTGGCACCACGCGATAGTTCATTTTTCTTTAGTTTTCCATAGTGACATCATCAAACCTTGATATTTCATTCATACTTTCCTTTAAATCACTATCTGACTATTTCCCATAAAAACGCAAATTAAAATGCATTTCAAATCTAAATCAATATCACTTTAATGTTTAATTAAAAATGTAAAAAGTTATTTATCTAGATATGCGAGGATTTTATCCAAATTGTGACAAAATCCACTAAATTAAAAAATTTGCAGAAAAATAAATTATTGACCTATTTTTAAACTGTAAACACCCAAAAATAGATCGTTGTCTGCTCTTAAAAGAAGTTAAACTTTTATAGCTAAATATAGTTTAATGAAAACACTGAATCAAAAGTAGCGGAAGGTAAGGTGTTGTATTACTATTAGACTAAATATGATTCAAATCTTCCTTTTTAATATATTTTTACTTACATACAGAACTAAAAGCGATCGACGTTATTGCAGTTTTAAAAAAGCAAAGGAAGTTATTTTTTTATTTAATTGTCTGGCGCTAAATATTTCAAAATTATGTTGCGCTAAAAAAAAATTCGTACAAATTTCAAACAACAAAGAAATCCGGCACATTTTAATCAGAACCGGAATCGGAACCGGATTTGTTAAAACTACCGGAATCCGGCTTAACAGGAACCGGAATCGGATTCCGGTACAGCCCTACTATTTATACATACTGAATAGAAACATGGTCAAGGAATGGATCTTTGAATTTCATAATCCACTTGTAAATATAAACAACAACATCTTTAGATAATAATATTACTGTGGCAATAACTACGCAAAGTAAGTAATTAGTATAATATATATTTTTACATTTTTAAATATGGAAAACAAATTGCTAACTTGACATGATCTTATTTTATAAAGTGAGCTGGCATCATCCATTATAATTTTAATATTTTGGTGTTCAGTTAATTCTTTTTGTAAGAATTCTCACCTCAAATTCAATATCCCCACAAATATTGCATCTGAAGCATGGCCCTTTAATTCGTAACATAGTTTGGTCCTCTGCATTGTTGATCATATATTTAGGATGACAACAACTCCAGGCTTGTCGGACATAACCTATCACAGAACCTTTTGGTGATTCTACAGTCAGTTTCTACATTGGAATCATAAAAACAAAATTTTCTTTGTCAAAAACAAAAAGTATCACAATGTAAGAGTGAATGGGGGGAAAAAAATGGAATGTTTGTAACACAAAAACTAAGAAAACAAATCAATATGATTGTCTCAAATTAATAAAAGAATCACAAAAGACAAGTATGAACAAGATATTCAATGCAATAGTTGCCCGTTTTGGTCCACCCAGAGAATTTTTCATTTCATCAGCACTAGCTTTCCCTGATCTGACAGCCTCTCCACATAGGAAACAATTTTTAAAGATTAAAAATAATTAAAAGTTTTTTAACAGTAATGACTTGCCTGAAGGCAACATGGACACCAGCATGTACTGCATCGGAGAGGTCGAGACAAATGTATAACTTCTTTCTTGTGATTGTCCATAATTTTCATATCAAAAGGTCGAGATGAACCACAACAGTTTCTTGTACAACAGCAGGTGTCTGAGAATTAATGAAGCTTGTAAGAATAAATCTGATTTTCACTATGTAAATAACTGTTCTACTATGAAATTTTGTTTGACACGACCACAGTTAGAATGTAACCCCAGAGAAAACAAAACAGCAAATAGTCTTTAAGATTATCACTTGACATTAAAATGATTAATGGACATTTTTTTTCACAGCTTTATATTTTTTGTTATCAATAGTGTTCTCCATGAAAGTGGTTGTATATAATCACAAGTTGTGACACCCAGAGATGTACAGGAAATCAAGGCGCCATGTGACTGTTTATTACTAACGATTAGGTTGTCTACCCCTACTTGAAATGATTAGGTTGTATACCCCTACTTGAAATGTCACAAAATTGAATTAAAACAAAAATCGTAAAGAAATTAGAAATAAACAAAATGATAAATAAATTGTTCACAGAAGCAAATGTGGTTCAATTTGCAGGTCATCCTTAATCCTATTTTACATTTCATTTAACAATGTTCTACAGTGGCAGTTAATGCCATGAACACTTTTCTTAACATCATTTCATTTAACAATGTTCTACAGTGGCAGTTAATGCCATGAACGCTGAACTTAACATCATTTCATTTTACAATGTTCTACAATGGCAGTCAATGCCATGAACACTGAACTTAACATCATTTCATTTTACAATGTTCTTCAATGGCAGTCAATGCCATGAACGCTGAACTTAACATCATTTCATTTTACAATGTTCTACAATGGCAGTCAATGCCATGAACGCTGAACTTAACATCATTTCATTTTACAATGTTCTACAATGGCAGTCAATGCCATGAACGCTGAACTTAACATCAAATGCACTTAGAGTTGTCAAATAGCTTCTTTTTAAATTCAATATTTTAATTCAGCTAATTCTTCAAACTAAATAGCATCTTGGCATAATGTGTTAATGTAAGTCAATGTAGGGGGAGATAAGTTGTATTATAAGTTGGGTTTGAGACCTAGGGATGAACTTGGTTGTGTGAGGTGGAAAGACTCAGGGATGAACTTGGTTGTGTGAGGTGGAAAGACTCAGGGATGAACTTGGTTGTGTGAGGTGGAAAGACTCAGGGATGAACTTGGTTGTGTGAGGTGGAAAGACTCAGGGATGAACTTGGTTGTGTGAGGTGGAAAGACTCAGGGATGAACTTGGTTGTGTGAGGTGGAAAGACTCAGGGATGAACTTGGTTGTGTGAGGTGGAAAGACTCAGGGATGAACTTGGTTGTGTGAGGTGGAAAGACTCAGGGATGAACTTGGTTGTGTGAGGTGGAAAGACTCAGGGATGAACTTGGTTGTGTGAGGTGGAAAGACTCAGGGATGAACTTGGTTGTGTGAGGTGGAAAGACTCAGGGATGAACTTGGTTGTGTGAGGTGGAAAGACTCAGGGATGAACTTGGTTGTGTGAGGTGGAAAGACTCAGGGATGAACTTGGTTGTGTGAGGTGGAAAGACTCAGGGATGAACTTGGTTGTGTGAGGTGGAAAGACTCAGGGATGAACTTGGTTGTGTGAGGTGGAAAGACTCAGGGATGAACTTGGTTGTGTGAGGTGGAAAGACTCAGGGATGAACTTGGTTGTGTGAGGTGGAAAGACTCAGGGATGAACTTGGTTGTGTGAGGTGGAAAGACTCAGGGATGAACTTGGTTGTGTGAGGTGGAAAGACTCAGGGATGAACTTGGTTGTGTGAGGTGGAAAGACTCAGGGATGAACTTGGTTGTGTGAGGTGGAAAGACTCAGGGATGAACTTGGTTGTGTGAGGTGGAAAGACTCAGGGATGAACTTGGTTGTGTGAGGTGGAAAGACTCAAAAAATTCCCCCCCTCACCCCCCAATAAAAAAGCAAGCGTATGAGATGGGGTAAGGGGATGGAAAATACAAAAGAAAAATAAATAGCAAAGTGCATTTACAAGGCTCAACAGAAATTACTATTGCGAGTTTTTGTACTTTTTGGTTTAATGGTGTGGATTTCAATGCTGCACAACCAAACATATATACTGAATATACTTGCATATAAGCCCAATTTAGAACTATAAAATACAATACTGAAATCAGGGGGTAGGCTTATATGCGCATAAAACAAAATGGACACAAGGACAGACACTAAAGCCAATTTTCCGGCCAGACATTTTCATCGCTATCTGATTCTTTTTTTGGTTGTGTATACAGTTTACTAATATATATATATACAGAGGTGTCACTTCAAAGAGTTTAATGTATGCATAGATGATAATTATACTGAGTATGAATATTACCATGGAGAATTCATTTTCGAAGTAAAAAATGGTGTAAAATTAAGAAAAATACTAAAAAAACAGATAATGTTTCCTATATCTATAGTTTCCTAACTAATACTATAATAACAATCTCATGAAGTGTAATCAAACATAGATTTCTCTCTAGGCACACAGTGTGTTTCTATATCTAATTTTTATAATCTAATAATACAGGAATTCTCTCTAGAAGTGTAATCAAACATAGATGTGTGTTTAGACATACTCTAAACATAAATGCATAGAATAAAGTGAGAGTGACACAACTGTGTGGTTGTGTGTGCACCAGTGGCCAACTGTAAACAAGCTATAGCTAGCAGTGAAGCTGACGTCATCAGTACACGGTCTGATTTCTTAGAAATAACACGTTAAAAGAAGGCAGTCGTAAAGGAATCCCCTTAAATCATATTAGCAGAACATGTTTTTGTGTCTTTCCAAAAGGTAAACAAACTGGTATTTAACATAAAAGTAACCATTTTACATCTTTACAGTAATAAATTTCTATAAACCAAAGATATGGAGTATGGTCAGCAAATATGTGGGTTTCGCAAAATCTGGCCATTTCAAAGCAGTTTTAGAGGGTCGGCTTGTATGTGATGTAGGTTTATATGCAAGTATATACGGTGTGTGAAGTCCCTTTAAGGATGAGATGAAATCTCTTAGATCCTATAAACTAATAATGGGACGGTTTTTGCAGTGCCCTTTTTTCATCCCCGCCATCGCCGATAGTGCAATGGCCATGGAGGCACCACAGGAGATATGGTGGGGACTTTAAGCCATGACCTGAAATATCCATTGGTCCTCACCGAAGATCGAACCAGGAACCCTCAGGCTGACAGTTGAGCGCTTTACCACATGACCATCCGTCCGCTAATATATACGGTACATACATTCAATTTTAAATATATAGATAAGTATGACTAAATGTACACACAATGTATGGCAGATATTCAAGGGTAAGTATGACTAAATGTACACACAATGTATGGAAGATATTCAAGGGTAAGTATGACTAAATGTACACACAATGTGTGGCAGATATTCAAGGGTAAGTATGACTAAATGTACACAAAATGTATGGCAGATATTCAAGGGTAAGTATGACTAAATGTACACAAAATGTATGGCAGATATTCAAGGGTAAGTATGACTAAATGTAAACAAAATGTATGGCAGATATTCAAGGGTAAGTATGACTAAATGTACACACAATGTATGGAAGATATTCAAGGGTAAGTATGACTAAATGTACACACAATGTATGGCAGATATTCAAGGGTAAGTATGACTAAATGTACACACAATGTATGGAAGATATTCAAGGGTAAGTATGACTAAATGTACACACAATGTATGGAAGATATTCAAGGGTAAGTATGACTAAATGTACACACAATGTATGGAAGATATTCAAGGGTAAGTATGACTAAATGTACATACAATGTATGGCAGATATTCAAGGGTAAGTATGACTAAATGTACACACAATGTATGGCAGATATTCAAGGGTAAGTATGACTAAATGTACACACAATGTATGGCAGATATTCAAGGGTAAGTATGACTAAATGTACACACAATGTATGGCAGATATTCAAGGGTAAGTATGACTAAATGTACACAGAATGTATGGCAGATATTTAAGGGTAAGGGTTCTCAAATTTTAGGAAGATTTTAGGAAAATACAAAATGAATTGATGAAGTTTAGCTTTGTGCATAATTACAACTTTTATCTTTGTTTTTCTTAACAGGCCAAAACAAAGAAGGTAGAAGTATGCGAACCATTGTTCTAATATATTTAAGATATCTATGTTTTAAAACATATGCGTAAAAAAAAGTACTACTGGTACATATCTAATGCTTCAGCATTATCTATCTGTATTTAATGTACTTAAATGACCTATAATTTTATACTACTCTTACACTGATTAATCTAGACAGCCTTTAAAAAATAATAAAGTTAATAATAAGTTAGCTACCTTCAACAGCAATATACACACGCTGATTCATGGAGTTCTTTATTTCATATTTATTGTTGGTTTCAAATCCAGTAAAAGCTTTAAAAAAAGAAAACAGAAAAAAACCCATCAAGATAAAGCTTATATAATATATTAATAAATTCATTTTAATAACCGTACTTGTGCGGAATATAGAATTGTACATAATATGAAAAAAGTACATTTTTTTCAATTAAATAAAGTTTTTTTTTTAGACAATGCTTATGCATGTTTTAAAAATTAAGACATAAAATTTGTTAAAAGTATAGTGAAGTATGGAAATATAACAGTGATCCCCCTGTAGATGTCCCTGTAATAATTTATCAGTGGATCTTATATTACAGGAGTAGCCACATTATGCTGTTTATTTAGACAAGAACCACCCCAATATCAAGTGAAGTAACAGAATAATTTTTTTTTTAAATATTCATCATATTTAGGAACCTATTTTGTCCTTCAATGCTATTCTAAAGCAACATTACTGGAAAAGATTTTTTAAGTGCTCTTTCTACTATCCCAGAGGCATTAGTGGAATTAATGACACTATAGTGGAAAATGGTCAATTGTATCACTGAAGCTCACATCCCTAACAAGACCCTAATATATGTATTTATCATACTTGCTGGGCTCACAACTAACCAAAATGATTTAGAAAACATAACATTACAAGACTACAAGTGTCCCAACATCCTAAAATGCCCACAATTGATTCTCATGGTAAAAATTATACAGTGAAACAATTAGCAATCAACTCAGAGAATTATATTACAACAAGAAAATATGTATTAAATATTACACAACTATCATGTATTAATCATGAAGACCAATAACTTTTAATGGCACATACTTGTGAATACATTTCTTTTCCATCTTAAATTAAACAATCTCGACTGTGAACATCAAATGTTTTAAACATTAAAAAAAATGTATCTTCCATAAAATTCAAACAGGTATCTACAATAAAAAAAAACAAGTTCACAAAATATTGCCAAACAAATTTCTCTTAAGGTGTAAATCAGAATATCTAAACACTGGTTTAAAAATTATGAATAAAAAAACAAAAAAAGACATCTTTAAAACAAAACTTGCATTCAAACAACTTTTTTAACAGGCTATGTAAGATTTATTAAAAATGTATTTTTTACCTTCTAAAGCTTCTATTTTCTGCTTTACAAGCAATTGATCGACTTGTGTGAGATACTCCAGTCCAGGAGGACAATTAGTGGGAGCTTGAGGAGTTGGGGACCATCCAGCTGGCACTGGGGGTGCTTTTTGTTGAAAAAATATTATTAGGCAAACCAACATTTATTTTAAAAAAAATTAAATTTAATTTTCAAAAATAAAATAAGAGGAAAAAAAAATCTATCAATAAAAATAATTAAACTATTTACCTCTATATGTGTGTATATGTGTGTGTGTGTGTGTATATGTGTGTATATGTGTATATATGTGTGTATATGTGTGTATATGTATGTATATGTGTGTATATGTGTGTATGTGTGTATATGTGTGTATATGTGTGTGTATATGTGTGTACATGTATGTATATATGTGTATATATGTGTGTATATGTGTGTATATGTATATATATGTGTGTATATATGTGTATATATGTGTGTATATATGTGTATATATGTGTGTATATGTGTATATATGTGTACATAGCTGTGTATATGTGTGTATGTGTGTATATATGTGTATATGTGTTAATATGTGTGTATATGTGTGTATATGTGTGTATATGTGTATATTAGAGAGCTGCACAGGAGTGAAAATCACACCCAGTCCCACAAGCTCACGCGAAAATTTTTCCCAACGCCACCCGCTCCTGTGAAAATTTTTCCCAGTCCCATCCGCTCCCGCAAAAATTTTTCCTAATCCCACCCGCTCCCGCGAAAATTTTTCCCAACCCGCTCCCATCAAAAAATATTCTGTTATAACTCATAAATAATGGTTTAAAAATTTGTTTGTAGAAATCCTCTCGAAAAACATACATGAAAAACATTTAAGATAATAAGTAAAATAAACAGTTCTACAGTTTGAGTCCATGTATAAATAAGAGGCCATTAACACTTTCAGGAGATTTTTTTCTTTCTCCACAACATTACCCAAATGCCTTGAAACAGTTGTGGCATAAGGCAAAATCTCATTAACAGGAACATTCCCATATTTTGCACCAATGTTTTTCAACTTTGCAGCAAATTCTTGCAAACCACAGCCTTCGACAAATGAAAAGGGCCTGATGTCTTTAGCGCACATTGAAAGTCTGGTGTTTGTGATTTCTGTTTTAACCTGCACTGGAACCTGTTTAACAATCTTCTCTTGACTTGGAATGAAGCTAGTCATTGATGTAATTTTTGGAACTGGTGATGTGTTTTTACAAAATTCGAGATGCGTCCACAGACCATTCGTACCATCGCGTGTCTTCCAAGTTATAATGGTATCACATCTTGTACATACCGCGAATGGCACATCCTCACCATCCAAGTGCAAACGATTGAAACTTTCCCAAATATTGCTCTCACCACCATTATTTAAGTAAAACTGGATACGCTCGCTTTTTGCGTCAACTAACTTTTGAATGTTTGCTTTACTATCCATTGTTTGAAAATTAAAAAAATAGAATTAGAGAAGTAAAAAACATTCAGAATTACATTTAAATTTAACAAATGGAAAAATCACTTCAAAATATAATAAACTGCGCATGCGCATTAACGAATTAAAAACACAGAGTCAAAACGAAGATTGTAAATAAGGAATCACTTGTTCTTGTTCATTTAAAATATTTTAGCAACTTTTTTACAGGCGCTTTTTAAAGAAATTTCAATAGCAATCATATCTAAGTCACGCGAAAGTCCCACAAAACCCAAACCGATGGGACTCCCGCAAATACAAAACCCGAACCCATGGGACTCCCGATAAACTTATTTCCAATCCTGCGGGAGTCCCACGGATTCCGCGGGACTCACGTGAATCCCAATCTTGTGCAGCTCTCTAGTGCATATATGTGTGAATATGTGTGTATATGTGTAAATATGTGTATATATGTGTGTACATGTGTGTATATATGTGTATGTGTGTGTGTATATGTGTATATATGTGTGTATATGTGTATATATGTGTGTATATGTGTGTATATGTGTATATATGTGTATAAATGTAACATTTGCCTATGCTAAACTAAGTAATTACCATCACATTATTTTTAAATTCAATAATGAATAATGTAATTGAATAGTGACTCACCTCCAGGCATCGGTTGAGCAGCTACAGGATCAAGAGCAGGCTGGGAGAAGCCTGGATTGTGCTGACCACCATGCATAGGCTGCATTGAAATGACATCATTCTGAGGTTGTGAATAACCTGGATACGGCTGACCTGAGGGATAACCACCAGACACAGGATAACCTCCACCAGAAGGGTAGCCTCCCCCTGTTGGATATCCACCAGTTTGATAACCAGCGCCTGGAGGAGCTAAATCTGAATGGAAGCCAACAGGTGGAGGGGCAGATGGATGACTTTGTACAGGTGGGCCTGGATACACCTCTGGAGGGGGCGGCTTTTCTGTCATTATTGAGCTTAAAAAAGATTTTTTCAAATAAGGGTAACTGAGATCAAATTGAACAATTTAAAGACAATTTACTAATACTGTAAAGAATAATGCTAATGACACTAATGTTATTAGTAAATGAGAATAATATAATTAAACACAGCCCATTTTGAAGGAAACTTCTTTTTGTGAGCTAACTGGCATTTATATTGAAACTTAAAAAATATCAGTCTTGAATTTTTCTAATATTACAGAAATATCGCATGCAAGTAAATTACAGAAATGAAAATTTTTCTAATGTCTACAGCAAAATGTGGATTATCTCAGATCGATATAAGATGATATAATTGTTTTTGAAAGATGAGAAATCTCAAAGTTTAATTGAGAAAATATTAGATAAGTTTGAAAGCAAAAGAGGATACAAGCCTTACAAGCATACCCCTTTTATTCCTTTAAGACAGTGTGTTCCAAGAACTAACAGATGACAGGGCTAAACGAATAATTGTTTTGTTAAAATCATTAAACAGGGCAATAGACTTAAGAGAGATATAGTGAGATATAAATTGTTAGCAAATGTGATCATTATCGTTGATTTTAATTTTCATGTTTTTTATTAAAAGGTTACCTGGTGTAATTAGTACCTAGATCATATAATAATATAGCCTACAACTGAGCACTTGCATAATGCCCTTAACTGTCATTTTATATTTTCATCATTAAGATTATTTTTATAACATTAATAAGGTAATCTTTGTAGGTACATTTTTTTCCAAGACAATTCAATAATATAATTATTTCAAGGTAAAAAGTATGGCTATGCATAGTTTCTAAACTTTTTTGTGACATTTTTTCTAACACACACAGGCTTACATACTAGTGAAAATAATGTATAACAATTTTGAGACAATTTATATTGAAAATAATAATGTAAAACAATTTTCAGACAAATTAATTTAAAAAAGCAGACTTCCGGAGCCGAGGAGCCGCTACTTTTGCCGGAGCCAGAGCCGAAAAAATCTGGCGGCTCCACGGCTGCCCAAATGCTTTTTTTTTTTTACAGCAAAATTTTTTTTTTTTAGCTTCAAAGTTCCAAATTTGTTTGATTGTTTGCCTCATTACAATTTGAAATGTTATTTCTGACGAACGCCACAACAGTAACAGCATTAAAATGATAGCGTGCACACACATCACCACAAGAAATCTTTAACAGGAATTGTTTTGTGTTCGTTTAAAATCTTGTTTCCCCCTCCGAAATTTTTTAATGGCATGTTATTTTGTTATATATAAGTTAAAACAGTTTTATTTCATAGAATAATTGTATCAATCATTTAAAATAAATTTTTACTAAGACGACAAATAGAACGCGTCATTTCGTATTATTATTTGACCACGAATCAGGTTAGAATTTTCACGCTACAGGGCTGCCGCGAATTTGTAATAGACTAAAAACAAAATGGTCGCTTTCTGTATTTAACAATTTTATTATAAGCAGAATATCTGAAATAGAGCAGATAATTTTATAAGGCTGCGGCTATACGGACCCGGGTCGCAATAAAATCCGATTGTTATTCGGACCTGTGGCAAATATGCACTAAGCTTAGCTATATTTAAACTTTATTAGACGGAACCCGAAAAATAATAATACAGAGTCCGCTTAGTGGAACCCTAGACACTGAGTAACGATTAAATCATACACTTCAAACAATTATAAAAAAAATAAACAAAAAAACAATAATAAAGTTTATGTATAGCTAAGTTAAGTGCATATTTGCCACGGGTCCGAATAACAATCAGACTTTTTAGGACAGGATCCGAATAAAAATCGGAGTTTATTGGTACCCGGGTCCAGGCCAATCAACTTTTGAAAATATTAATATCGGCACGGGGCCCGTGTTACCACAGCCCAGGGACCCGAAATTTCTGTCGTTGGGCCCGTTCGCAACCTTGTAATAGTTTTATATACTGATATCTTCTGAGGACAACTAGCAACTTAAATAAGTTAATAAAATAATATTGACTTCTGACTTCACTTTTATACATATGTATAATAAAATAATAGGGTACAAACTCCGTGATTTCTGAGTGATGTTATTTAATTTGCAAATTTACTTTTTAGCAGAATTAATTTTATTTTAAATTGAATAATTGCGACTGGTCAATTTGTTGTTGGTCAATTTGTTGTTGTACGTTAAACCAACAGTATAATAATATAAATCACGTATCTATTATGTAACAATTGTGTAGCAGAACAAATGGTCAATATATTTATAACAGGAATCAGAAACTGCTCAGCCTCAATAAATTTTTATCATTAAAACACTTTACTATTTAAATTTTTTTTAACAAAACTGCAACATACCATGCATTATTGTTGTTAAAATTATATATTTCTAATTAATAGCTAAACAATCGGTACTAAAATGCACCATTCCAGATATGGAACTGCAAAAAAATTCTTGGGCTCCCCTTCCCAAACCCATCCTCTCCGTTCGCAGTTTTCGGCGCTTCGCACCTCCATCTTCGCCCCCAATATTTCTTCTACCCGACCAGGGCGGAATTAGGGGGAGGGGCCGGGAGGGCCATTTCCTTCCCCCCGGTTATCGCATGTTTAGGTAATACATCATTAAATTATTGAAATATTTTTTGTTCAAAGACCAATTTTCAACAATGAAATCAGTTTCACCCCCCCTCCCCGTCAAAGTTTTGCCCCCCCTTTCAAAGTTGTCTAGATCCGCCCCTTGACCCCAGGATCAGTTCTTCGCCCCCCCCGCCGAAAAATGTCTTCCCCCCCCCCCCCCGAAAAATAATCCTGGCTACGGGCCTGCCCGGTCCGAATAGTCACTTCGAATTTATAAATAATATATATAAATACTGAAGTCTATATAATATTTTAAATAAGGTGTATATTTTTCAAGTTCCTGACTATGGGGGTGAACGCGGCAAAATTTGCATAACTTTTTATCAGCCGCATGTTAGCGTGGACCAATTACAAAAAAATTTGTCTCGTGTGATACTATCTTAATAGGGAGCCGGAGCCATCAAATTTGTGGGAGCCGGAGCCGAAAAAAATATGGCGGCTCCGCAAGCCTGGGGACGGGGTCCGAATAAAAGTCGGAGTTTATTGGTACCCGGGTCCGAATAGTCACTTCTAATTTATAAATAATAAATATAAATACTGAAGTCTTTAAAATATTTTATATAATGTATGATTTTACTATTTGCTAATTTGATTATTGAAATAACTTTTTATTACTTATGAAAATGGCGACTAGTGAAACCTCGGTCCAAAATAATGATATGATTCTGGATGCAGTGAAATGGTTTGTTTTTAGTAAAACCGACATGCATATATTTTTCAAGTTCCTGACTATGGGGCAGCCCCATAGCATGAAAATTCTACAGCAGGGGCCAGGCATTCTACAGCAGGGGCCAGGCAATAGCAGGGGGGGGCAGGTAATACATTTTACTAAGTAGAACAAATAAGCAGAGGGGGCCAGACAAAAGGCAGGGGGGCCCCAGCCCCCTGGCCCCACCCCGCACCTGGGCCTGCTATGGGGGTGAGCGACAAAATTTGCATAACTTTTTATCAGCGGCATGTTTGCGTGCAATTACAAAAAATTTTGTCTCGTGTGATTATCTTAATAAAGGGCCTTCAAATTTTGGGAGCCGGAAAAAAGAGCTGGCGGCTCTGCAAGCCTGTTAAAAAGCATGTTTAAGTTTAATCAATCATAAATGTTTGTAAAATTATGTTTACTAAATTTAATCGGACGCACATCAAGAAATTATTTTTTTCTATCAATAGATATTTCTCCACACCCAACACCCAACCAACCCAACCCCAACCCTTTTGTTACCAGAACACAAAAATGTATTTTTTCCCACCAAAGAAAAAAAAAACAAAACACCATTTAATTGACAGATTACCAACAAAAACATAATTTTCATCTTGAATCACACATTCATTTAGACTTAAGTTTTAAATTTCATGAAAAGTGAATTAGTAATTTAGTAGCATTAAGAAGCATTATATTTGAATACATTATTGTTTGTTATCAGAAGATAACCTAAACTAAAGCCTAAGGCTAAGGCGCCTACGGCTACGACTATTTCAATTCCAGCCCATTAGCTGTTGTTAAAAAAAAAAAAGCAAAAATTGAAAGAATTCCATGAAAGTACTTTTAGTGAAATGTATGCCACTGTATGGGGATAATCAATCGACGATACCAAATATTTACCTAATAAAAATACTGTGAAATGTTAATGTCCGAAAAATAAATATTATTGATAAATAAGCATCCAAAAAATGCTTCAATAAATATCTATCAGTACATTTCTGTAGGTACAAATAGCCTAACTTCCCATGCGACGTAGGCCTACAATATATAGTATATTCATAGGTACACTATATAGCAGCAGACTGAGTAGTGGTGAACATCTTTGGGGCTGGGTGCCAAAAATTCAACCAAAAAACCACTTATTTATAGCAAAGTGTAAACAATCCAATTAAAATTAAAGGAGCTGATATTTTAGTCAGGTTCCGACTGATGAGGATCTGCGTGGCGACTGTAGTGTCTCAGTAATTTGTCTGTATGACACCTAAAACGTGCTTTATTCCTAATGGGATTTTAAATCAATAAAATTGCATTATTTACCATGAATAAAAATCTTTAGGTATCTAAAAAAATAATAATAAATTGTGTGTTTTGAAGACAAACATTTATGTATGTAACATAGATTGTGAAATTACTTCTTTAAAAAAAAAATCATCAAAAAATAAAAAAAACCATTGTACCTAAAAATCAAGTGAAAAAAAACAACATTTATTACAGTGTGATAAGCATGTTTAGGTAACTGTGAGTGTCTATTTATTATACAAAGCAATAAGCATTTACAGTGGCGTAGCGAGGGGTGGGCAAGAGGGGAATCATGTCCCGGGCGCTACTCATAAAGGGGCGCCAAATGGTATATTTTACATATAATATTATATGGTTTTCGACTGGGGGGGCTCTAAAAATGGTATTTTGTTCCGGGCGCGAATTAAGGGTTTATTTTTAGGGTTTATTTATTCCGAAAGAATTTTTTTCGATTTATTGATACGAGAAAATTTGATTTATTTTTCTTTTACTAGCAGTGTAATCGGTGGGGATGTAATATAAGTAAACTGAGCATCATCGGCATATGCTGTAACGTACCTTCTCTTTAACCACTTATTTTGGTGTTGAACATTTACCTTTTTCACAATATTAAGTCATGATAAAGTTCAAAAAAGATTTTTTTTATTTATTTATTATGATTTTGATGCTTGTAAACATGTACCAATAGACCTTTCGTAAATTTTTTGTAAGATAAAAATAGAATAATCACGATGATGTTAACAATAACTATATTTTTAGAAATTGTCAGTCACTTCTTGTCTGACCAGTATTTCTTAAATTGGCGGTTTTCCTGCCAGTGTGGGCGATGTTTATTGCACTTCGGCTAAAATATTTGACAACTAGTGCTTTGGTGAGATCCTGGCTGCTGTTAGAGTATACAAAAATTAAGTGTTGTTTTATTTTTTTTTTATTTTTTTAATAATTTAAAAATAAGTGTTTCCCGGGGGCTACGCGAAGAGTTTGGCTAGATTACGCTGTAGATGTATAAGGCATCTATGGGTTACGCACTACACCGGGCTGAGTTCATTGGGGAAACATGAAAATGAGGGAAAACCATTATCGTAAAAAAAAAAAAATGCGTGCTGGTAGTTATTTTGTTTGTTTTTAATAGGGGTACTCAGTACAGGCCCGTAGCGTGCGGGGAGGGGGGCAGGGGTGCCGCCCCCCCCCCTGCGTTTTGTCTGCCCCTCCTGCTTATTTGTTCTACTTAGTAATATGTATTACCTGCCCCCCCAGGCTATTGCCTGACCCCTGCTGTAGAATGCCTGGCCCCCTGCTGTAGAATTTTCACGCTACGGGGCTGACTCAGTATGTGCCGAAAGTTTGGGAAACACTGCTTTAGAGTCAGACCAACGGTGCACAACCAGCGACCGGGAAGATGGGTACTAATGCTAGGATTCTAGGATGCAAACAGGTGGCGCTATGATTTAAAAAAAAGGTCGAAAGGGGTAGCGCTTGTAGTTTTAAAAAAAAAAACCTTGAATAATTAATAAAAAATATTTTTGCAATGCTTTTCTGTATTGGTATATAGATAACTTGACTAGTGATGTTAGATTATAAAGCATGGTAGAGAGATGTTTAAACTGCCTGCTGTTGAGATTATCTATAACGAAATTTTCTCTAAAAAAAAAATAATACATTCAGCTATTAGGGGCCGTCCATAAAGTACGTCACGCTCCAAGGGGGGGGGGGGGAGGGGTATAAGAAAGTGTGACAGTTTGTGACAGGGGTGAGGGAGGTCAGGCCAGGTGTGACGTCACATTTTTTATATATTTTTAATTTTCTTTCTAATTTAATTATTTATTTTTTTAGTAAAACTTAATAGTTTTAAAAATAATTTTCAAAAAATTGTGTGAAACACTTGAATTAGTTTTATGTGTAGTCTTACCAGAAGTGTTATTATTTCTTTGATGTCTGCTGCATAATTATATCGCTGATCAAGAAATTTGGAATTTTTATTATAATACAAAAAAAGTTATTGAAGTTGCAATCCATCACTTCGTTAAAATAATCTTGATGCCTTATTCCTTCTACCAGTGCACCAGGAAGAAGTGCTTATAATCGCGTGGAACGTCGAATGGCTCCATTTAGCAGAGAACTGTCTGGTGTGATATTGCTAAATTAACATTATGGCAGTCACTTTGATTCGCAGGGCAGAATAATAAATGAGGATTTGGAAAGAATAAACTTCAAGTTTGCAGGTGAAACTTTAGCTGAAATCTGGTCGCATGTGATTGTTGACCAATTTCCAACAGTTGCAGAATATATCAACCCTGAGAAATCTGAATTGGATGCAGCAGGACTGATGTTGAAGGATAAAGAATGGTTTGACTATCATGTTCGCACCAGCCAATACTTCACTCAAATTGTGAAATGTCAGGACATAAAATGTTGCGACAAAGTACGGAGCTCATTTTTCTACGTATTACCTTCGAGATTATTTCCTCCTCCAAATCCAATCCCAATCAACCAAACAACTGATGGACTCAGAGCTTCAGAAAGAGCAGATGTAGATGCTCATAAATTTCCTTCATTGTTTGTAGCACAAACTCTCAAATTTGATGACATTATGCCAAGATCAACATGAGTTTTTAAAGTGCAACCATATGATCTTTATTGTCCATCTTTGCAGACCAGCTTACATGATCGAATTTGCAAAGTGTGTTACTTATAGTTTGCCTCACAAACAATGTTGAAGAAACATACAGGATAACATAGAGCTCGGGCGCAGGAGAATGTAAAAAAGTAAAGTTCCCTTAGCCCTAAAGGGCCATCGGGACAGATGAAGTGTAGAATTCATCTGTTTCTATAACCTAGGCATATGAAGGGATTGTGTGGTTTGCACAACGCCCAGCAGCCTTTACTCCCCCAACATAAAGTTAGGTACCAATTTAAAGCTGGGTGGGTTTGGGGACTTTCACCAGGACCTGAAAAAGTCCTAAGGTTCTCACTGAGATTCGAACCCGGGACCCTCCGGTCAAAAGTCCAGCGCTCTACACCACTCGACCATCCGTCCCCTAAGAGAACGTGCCAACCCAAAAGTTTCCAGAATCAACTCAGATAAAACGCGTCCGTCCTTTGAGAACTGCTGCTAGAAGGCAAAGAGAACTCATGGCAATTATTGGCAGAATGGAAAATGCACATTCAGAGGATGTTGAGTGGCTAGATGAGGATGAAGTCGATCTGTCTGCAACTATCCTTCCAGGAAACGATGATGGGGAAAGATTTATGTCAGTTGTAACTATGAATGAATACATTTTCCGGTTCTGGAAAAAAGCATACCATGGATGGATGATGTCTAGTGAATATTTTTTTTCAATTAAACATAATTCACAGGCCCACTATAAACATATTTAATATAGCACCAGAGCTGCTCACATAATTTGTCAATCTAGTCCTTTTTTTAGTCGCATTGTTTTGTTTCCATTTTTATTATTTAATCACTGGTTGAGGTCAAGTTTCGCTAATCTACTTCTTATCCTGTGTCAATAGAATGCATAATCGGAAGTTGACCTTACCCATTGTAAATGAATAGGTAGCAGATAAATGATGTTTATTATATAGGTGTCAAGTCTAATTATTGCAATTTTTTTTTTTAAATTCAATTGATTGAGTTACTGTTTCAAAGAATAACTGAGACAACTGTTGACAATCAGTTATTCTACTATTTAAGTCATTTAAAAATCTGATAGTTCTTTTAATATTTATATTTTAAGGCAGTTTAATAGTGAAGTGCGATTAAAGTTTTCGATTAAATTTTAATTAGTTGTTAATTAAATTTTTTTTTCGAAAGTGTGACGTACTTTAGGGGGGGGGGGTCCAGAGATTTGTGACACTTTGTGACCGGGGGGGGGGGTCAAAAATCGTCAAAAATAACGTAACGCACTTTATGGACGGCCCCTTAGTAGGCTTACACATGAGAGCTGAAAAAGGCCGCCTAAAACCGTGTGCGATATTGAGTTAAGCAGATGCCCTTTTGCTCCGCAATGAGTTAAGGGATTAACTCATTATTTTAAAAGGGTTGAGCAATGGTCAAATTAAGATAATTTGGTTGATTTACTCGGATGCAAAGAATGTCTCTTTTTATATTTTTTATATTTCTTCTTTTAGTGAATGGCAATTTTTTATGACTATGAAATGTATAATCACAGTGTTGCGTGTTCCATTTAGTGTCAATATTACGTTGCGTGACGTTGGCTGTTGGATTACAGTGGCAATATGCAAACGCCACATAACATATCGAATGCAGGCTTTGTATTTTCTTTCTTTAATCTTAATGTTTATTTTCACATCATCAAATCTTTACAACATCAAAAGTTCATGACATAACATGTTCCAATATCCTCTAATGCCGTCTATCTATTTCTACTGCTGTCTTTCACTACTAAAATTATACTCTGACTAACTGATAGAATATTAGTCGACTATAGTGGACTTCTTCATACTCCCACTTCCACTCTCTACGACTGTCTCAAACTAATTACTCTCTCAACTCCCCGTTTCGTAAAACTGTCCCATAAGGCTTAGGGCACTCACTTGTTTGATTGGCTGGTTGAAATACCCATTATAATGTTAGCGACTTCATTGAAGTTCAGCAACTTATCTTTTTGTTACAATGACCTTTGAGTATGTAATTGATCACCCCAACCCATTGACACCAAGTTAATGCATTTTATCAAACTTCCTCTACCTGGGTCACTAGAAATTTTAACCATGTGACCTTTTTTTAATCAAGAAAGATACAACCCTGAACTTATTTCAATTAGATATATGATCCTGCTTTTCTAGACCTACATCGTTGTAACAAATTTGCGAGAACCCCGTTCTCTACACATAGAAATGCTTTTACATTCGATGAAAGCAGGAAAAAATTTACGGGTATGGAGGTTTAGCTTACGAGAGCTCTAAAAATAGTCCATATTTAGACTATTGCTTGAAAAGGTTTAGCGTTTTGTGGAACAAATGAACATCCCTGTAAGAATGAGATGAAATCTTTTAGATCCTATAAACCACAAATGGGGTGGTTTTGGCAGTGCCCTTCATCCCCACGATTGTGCAATGACATGGAGACACCACGAAATAGCCTATAGCAGAGACTTTAACCTTGACCCCACCGAAGATCGAAACAGGCACAACCAGGCCGACAGTCGAACATGGTACAACATGACCATCCATCCCCGTTGGGTAGAATCACGGGATAGAATCATTGAGTTTGATCTTGTTATGGAAGCACATATCAGAGTTCAACGCGCGTCGGATTAATAAACTGACGTATCTAAGCAATAAAAATAAATCAATTGATCATTTTGATGGGAAATGTAATACAAAAATAGTAAAATATTTTTCGATAATCTCCGATTGTACTCAAGACGGAACTCAAGACCAGCTTTCATTAACAATGAATTAAAAATAAATATGCAATTGAAGAAATAGTTTTGACCTTATATTTATATTGTTTTGACAGAACTTATTATGGAAAAGTTACGTCAACATGGCTAACATACAGGGCCGGACGTGTTAGTGCCGTAACGAGCTAAACTCGCGCCCGGGGCACAGTACCTATTTAATACATTTTAGCGGCCCCCCCATTCGAAAATCATATAATATTGTATGTAAAATATATATTTGGCGCCCCATTGTGAGTAGCGCCCTTGGACTAAGGCTCCGGGGGCAGTAAAAAAAAAAGGTTGGGCCCTTTAGAAGAAGAGAGAAACATCATTGGGTTCACAATAGGGCTTTTCAGAGCCACGGTGAGCCCGTTCTTAAATCCACCTCTGCTAATACGAAAGAAATAAGAAGTGTTGTTAAAAATAGAATGTGCATGAATGTCCAGGACGTGTTATGTGCTCTGATCTAGCCATTTTTTAAAATTCTAGTTGTGGATGATGCAGCGTTTTCTTGTACAGACACAACGATTTTTGTCTATCTTCCAGTAAATGTAAAATGTCAGGTTAGGAAATGCGAAAACCACATGATTCACATTTAACTAAACCCATTGAGTTCTACTTGCTTATCATGAAGAATAGATGCTTTAAAACTTTTACAATTTCAGATGTGTTAATAACAGAAGACGTCAGCATAGATTCAGAGATTAACGTTCTACCAGTAGGGTTAGCAATATATATTATATATATATAAATGCATGAGTTGTAATTCTTTACCATGTTTATTGTTTGAGGTAAATGCAGTATTGTAGGTGATGGAAATATCTATCTATAAGGATATAAGGAAGCTATTAGAAACTGTCAGCGATGGTGAGTGGTCTGTACAATTACTCACAAACATTTCCAATAAAATACTAAAGTCAATTTAATTAAAATGTAAACACCGACTATCACTTTATTGAATATAAGTCAAGTCAGCACTATTGAGTAACAGATTTAAAAATAATTAACAAAATATCTATTCCTCGAAAACAACACTGCTCATTTACTTCTTCATCCAAAACTATTCTCAATTCACAAAGTGCATCAACCCTAGTGTTGTTTTAGTCCCAGGTCATATTTTAGTTTCAGTTTTTATTTCGTTTTTTCTGTAATAATTTTAGTTTTCGTCTAGTTTTAGTCTTGCTTCTAATTTTAGTTTTAGTTCTCGTTGACGAAAAGTCAACATTTTCGTTAACGAAGGTTTTAGTTTTCGTGAACGAAAGCAACACTATATTTTAGTTTCAGTTTTTATTTCGTTTTTTCTGTAAAAATTTCAGTTTTCGTCTAGTTTTAGTCTTGCTGCTAATTTTAGTTTTAGTCAACGAAAACAACACTAATCAACCCAAACAAATCTACATATAACACGATCATCTCAGCTCGAAACTCTCTTCTCTTTAACTGACTTACATTCTCTTATATAGGCTAGCTTGACAAAACATCCCATAATTCTTAAGCAAAATAGGATTATAGAAATGATGGGACCCGGTTTGTTGCGATTTTCTTGATTTTGTCTTCTAAATGATGAGTTCAACTGCTCATCTATAGAAACTGCTTTGGCTTCCAATGATATGTGCATCTTCGTTGAAATATTTAAATTGTGTACATGGTTTGATGATAAATGCCCCCTGAACTCCTCGAATTACTTTTTGCGGAAACAACTCGCAATATTTGCAAAAGGCACCTTTTAACATTTGCGAGTATACAAGCCAAAGTGAATAGTTTGATAACCATGCATATCTAAAAACTGTTTTCATCACTGTCAGCTCTAAAATCATACTTTTTATCAGGGGTCCAACAATCAGAAATCAGCTGCAATTTCAACTCATTTGAAAGGGTGTATGTCAAGATATACCTTCCAATATCCAATTTAGGAAATGAAGAATGGACTGCGACAATCAAATTAGAAACAGTTGCTTCAGTTGTGTCTGGCTGTTGAACTTGTACTGTTGTCCTCAATGCCAATGATAAGTCAGATGCTGCAGACGCCCCAAAATCTTATAATAACGGCATTTCGGAATCCCACAATTGCTCTACTTTTCGTTTTCTTGAGCCTATACAACAATTTCTGATATCCATCTTTTATATAAATTTTATTTTTGAACGTCTGAATTAATTTAGGATAAATTTTAAAAAATTCACTCAGTGGCAGACAATTATAAACAAACAAGAGTTGCCAGTTTAAAAAAAATGAATGCCAAAAACATTTTCAAAGACCAAATCAAGCTATAGAAGGCCAAATTAAAAAAAAAATTAAAATCGGAACATGCTTGTGCTTGTTGTCAAAATGATTGAATTTTCAAATGCATTTTTATGTCAATATAAATAATTAATGTTATACTTAACTTGAATTTAATTAAAAAATGAATCTATAAGGCATTGTCAGTTAAGGGGGGATATAACAGAATGTGACCTACTTTCTCCTTCTTCATTAAAAAAATATCGAATTTTTGTTTTCATCAAAAATCGATAGATAAGCCATTTTTGAATGAATAAATATTACTGATAAAGCATATAAAAGCATATAAAGTTGTTTTATTAATTATTTTCTGAGGTCACTATATACCCTTTTTATCAAATATTCTATCATTATTCACAAATTGGTTGTTTTCCCAACCATAACAACGTTTATTATGCTTCAATCCATTGTCGTGTATTTAGTATCGATACAAACGTCTGCATAAGGAGATTCCGGTAAGTTCAGCAGCAAATAACTGCTATAAATAGTGTTTGACCTATTCTAAAAATAATACAAGTACCCCCACGCCACGGGAATCCACGAAGTATAGCTATTCGGGTCAAACACGCCCACCGGCGTGGTTTTCACTAATCAGCTTTTTCTATTGCGCTGTCGGCTGTGTTCGGCTATCCCATTATGCCGCACTACCCAGAGTTACTCGCTCGCGTCGTCGCCATTTCGTAAACAAAGCGATCAACTATACTTACAAATATTTCTGTTATCAAGACAAAGTAAAACAAAATAATGGACACTGAAAACATAAAACATACAAAAAGAACTGGTAAAAGGTCCATCAAAGCTAGAAACCGTGTAAAAATTATGCAACGTTGGGAGAAAGCCGAAATAGTGACGCCCGGCCCAAGTACTAGTGCTTCGACTAATATTAGTGTTACTACACATGCTTCTTCCAGTGCAAGTGGTAGCGTAATTGATGATGGTGAACAGTTAGAAAGGTAAATGCACTTATTTATTCATATATGAATTTCACTTTTAGTTATGAAGCTAAAATTGTATAAGCATATTAGTCTTTTCTTAGCTTTTTATTTATCCACCATTAGACGGTCTCATTAGTGATTAGACTTAGTACTACTAGACTAGTAAATCTATTGATAGTAATAAAATGTCAGAATAATTAAGTCAGTCTTTTTTTTTGTTGTTGTTTCAGCATTTCACAAGTAAGTCCTAGGAGTGTAGCATCCAAAAGAAAGCTGTCCCTAATGCAGACAGAGGCAAGCACTGACCTATCTTTGTCATCTCATGAGTGGTGCATCATTGAACTGGGCCAAATGAATAAAATATTATCTTCAGCATTATGTCCAGGCTGCTTTAACAACACCCTGCTCATCAACAAGGGAGGTGTAGAAAGCTGCAAAGGTTTTGCAGAACAACTATATCTTCAATGCAGTAACAGTCACTGCAATTTTTCAAGTGACAAAGAATATTCGCCAAAAATAATGGATGCACCCTCAAATCCATTTGCTATTAATAGTTTAATGACAACGTATTGTAGCTATATTGGAAAAGGCAACTTATCATTACAAAAACTAAAGCAATTTTTAGGCTTTTCCACAGTGAGCTCCCAGACTTTCAAAAAACACCAGTCAAAGCTGCAAGAAATCTCAAAAAGTACCACATCATCCATGTTGTACCATGCTGCAGAAAAAATAAAAGAAGCCAATGCGGATGCAAAGAATGGTAACATTACAGATATCACTGTAAGCTATGATGGGACATGGCAACGAAGAGGATTTTCATCCAAGCATGGTGTTGGTGTTGCCATTGAGGTTCACACGGGACTGGTAATTGACTTTGAAGTTCTCTCTACTCACTGTCATGCCTGCAAGCTTGCTGAAAAGCGATTAGGGTCACAGTCAGCGGCTTTATTGGAGTGGAAGAAAAATCATAATGATTGCTCCAAAAATTATGAAGGGTCTTCGAAGTCCATGGAAGTGGAAGCAGCAAGACGTATTTGGCAAAGGTCAATAGAAAAATATGGCCTTCGCTACACCAGCATACTAAGTGACGGAGATGCTAGCACCTTTGTGGCACTGCAAATATTAAATCCTTATGGTGACCAGTGTCCTATCCAAAAGCTTGACTGTATAAACCATGCTGACAAACGTTTTGGAAAGGCTATAAAGGAAAAAAAGTTAGGTGGACGAGGCACCGGTAGATTGACTGAAAATAAGGCAAAACTACTCCAGTCTTATTATGGTCGTGCCATAAGGAGCAATACTGGTGATGCTGAAAGTATGCGTAAAGCGATATGGGCAAACCTATTTCATTCTATGTCTACTGATGAAAGCCCTCTGCATCAGAATTGCCCTGAAGGACCTGAAAGCTGGTGTAAATATAAGAAAGCTCTTGCACTCAGCTTGCCTGCACCAAAACATGGACCCACCTTCTGCAGAACCTTTTTATCCCCTGAAGTGGGCAATCAGCTCAAAAATATATATGAAAGAATGACTGAGAATAACCTCTTAGAACGAATGTTAACAGGCTCAACACAGAATGCTAACGAGAGCTGCAACAATCTCATTTGGGTACATTGCCCTAAAAATATGTTTGTCTCCCTCAGCACTTTGAAAAATGCAGTTGAAACAGCAGTTTTAAAATTTAATGCAGGTGCATCAACTACAACTGAGAGAATAAAACAACTTGGCATTGCACCCTCAGATATACAAATAGCCTGCATGCATAAAGCTGACAGAAAAAGAATTAAAAAAGCCGAAACAAATGCTGATGACAAGATAAAAAAGGCACGAAAAGACAGACAGCAGGGGGATAAAAGATCATTAGTGGCACTTGAAAGAGCTGAGGGATTGCAATATGGAGCTGGGAAATTTTGATGCTATTGTATTGTGTATTTGTGTTTCCCACGTGTAAAAAAGTAATGTAAATAGTAATGTTTAATTCATTTTTTTCACACCAGTATGTCAATTTTTATATAATTTGATATGTCACTCATTTTATAAAATGCCTCAGAAACCTTTTGAAGCTGTTAAATTTAAATATGTTTTCTGTTTTATTAATTTATGTAACAGTTAAAAAAAAACTAAGTATTATATGCTACAAGTGTATATTTTGACGATGTTTCAATAGTTTAACTTTAATGTATTTTTCTCAAAATGTTTTTCATAAAATGTATGTCATTCATTTTGAAATATTTCAAAAAGTTCTTTGTGAAATTGGCTCAAACTTTCAGATTATCTTCAGTACACAATGTGCAACATAATTGGGTATGCTTATCTCTTTATATCAAATATTTTTGACTTTATGATTTTTTTGTTATCACTGTCGCCTCCAAATGTTTATACCATATCATATTTTTAACATAAAAAAAAAGTTTATTAAATACATCAATTATAATACCCAAAATCTTTGTAACATATATACCTATCACTGTGCAAAATTTCAAGTCTTTAGCTCTAAGGGTTTTTGAAATAAATGTTTTCAAAATTTCCTTTTTTTTTTTTGCTTTTTTTGCCCTATTTTTGTCCTGTATGTCCTAATGCATAGCACAATATTTTTTTTTATTATTTTTTTTATTGGTTTTTCAATCACACAATTGAAATAAAATCAATAGAATTGAAATATGTAAAGATCTGAGTTTTTTCTTATATAAGGTGTCATAAAAAACGTGTTTTTGTTGCCCCCCCCCCCCCCCAGGAAAAATTCCCAGCGACGCCCATGCCATCACCGACACATTGTTCCTAAACTTTATTTAGTTGTCGCAAGGCCCTAACCCTGACTTTCTGAACTTACCCACATCGACGCATCTCTCTGAATTATATAATGAAACTATTGTTTATTATCAAAAATCCATCTTCTTTGTTAATCTTAACGGATTCTGTCTCCATCTCTGTCCATCCGTTTCATATCCAATTATGTTAAAATATCCCAAAGGGGCTGTTCATAAAGTACGTCACACTATTTTTGACCCCGCCCCCTGTCACAAAGTGTCACAAATCTCGGGACTCCCACCCCCCTTAAAGTACGTCACACTTTCAACAAAAAAATTTAATTAACAACTAATTAAAATTTAATCGATAAAATAAAATGCACTTCATTATTAAACTGCCTTAAAATATAAATATTAAAAGAACTATTAGATTATTATATGACTTTACTAGTAGAATAACTAATTGCAGGTCCGTAGCGTGCGGGGTAGGGCCAAGGGGCCCGGGTCCCCCTGCGTTTTGTCTGCCCCCCCCCTTCTTATTTGTTCTACTTTGTAAAATGTATTACCTGGCCCCCTGCTATTGCCTGGCCCCTCCTGTAGAATTTCCACGCTACGGGGCTGACTAATTGTCAACAGTTATCACAGTTATTCTTTGAAACAGTAACTAGATCAATTGAATTTGAAAAAAAAAAATTGCAAAAATTAGACTTGACAATTAAATGATAAACATCATTAACAATCGGTTAGGTCAACTTTGAGATAATCTTCCGATTATGCATTCTATTGACACAGAATAAGACGTAGATTAGCGAAACTTGACCTCAACCAGTTATTAAATAATAAAAATGGGAACAAAACAATGCGACTAAAAAAAGGACTAGATTGACAAATTATGTGAGCAGCTCTTGTGCTATATAGAATATGTTTATAGTGGACCTGTAAATTATGTTTAAGTAAAAAATATTCACTAGACATCATCCATCCTTGGTGAAGATAAGTGTTCATCCATAGTTATGACTGACATACATCTTTCCCCATCATCGTTTCCTGGAAGGATAGTTGCAGACAGATCAACCTCATCCTCATCTAGCCACTCAACATCCTCTGGATGAGCATTTTCGATTCTGCCAATAATTGACATGAGTTCTCTTTGTCTTCTAGCAGCGATTCTCAAATGGCGGAGGCGTTTCTGGAAAATTTTGGGTTGGCCAGAGGCGTTCCTATGGATTTGGGGGCCCGGGGGTTTGACCTGTTTGGGGACCACTGCAATTTGACATACGATATCATAACGTGAGATAATGTACTTAATAAATATATGTCTACATTCAAATTAGTACAGTATATCAATAAAATTAACAAAAAATAATCATTAAAACTCTTTTAATGAATAATTCCATTGTTTAGTGACGAGATAATGCACAAGTGACAAATCTCAATTCATATTGACTTACCTCGTGCTTTCTTTGCAGCAAAGGCATCTATAACATCATCTAGATCAATTCTGTCTAGTATTTTTGACTTCACTGACATTAAAGCCATGCTGCTAAGTCTTTCTTGCGTCATTGTGCTCCTGAAATAGTTTTTGATTAACTTGAGTTTTGAGAATGATCTCTCACATGATGCAATGGGTGCCCTGACTTAGAAGTATTCGGGTGGAGGTTGCAAGGTTTGAGCACACATCATTACCATATAAAGCCAGCTTCCTCAATAAGTCAATTGGTAATTGTGGTACTGGTTTGTTGATGAAAAGTGTTCGCGCATTAATGTTGATGAAAAGTGCTCGTGCATCAATGACATCATTGAACAAGTGATTTGCCTGTATGTCATCATACAAACAGGATAAAGTAACACAGTTTTTCATCAGTGTGTGAATTCATAGAATTCAACAGGTTTCTCGGTTCAAGAAGAAACCCAAAGGTGTCCACATGGTTTTGCAACATTTGGAATCTATCCTTCATCTCCATATGAAGTATGTCCAGCACTTCTGTCGCAACACGTTTGAATTGCAGTTCGATTGACAGAACTCAACTCCCCATCAAGTCTTTTCTTTCTTCTGGTTGTTTTGCCGACAATAAATCCATAGCATTCAATGCCTTCTTTTGCTCTTTCGATGGATTGGGTGATCAGTTTCGTCCGTTTCTCATCATTTTGCAGAAAGCATGAAAGGGTCTAAATCTCTTCAGCAGCTTTGCCAAGATGCAAGAAAACTGATGACGTAGCTTCTTCTCTTGAGGACCACTTTCTCCTTTTTAGACTTCCGGCTCCAGCTTCTTTCAGTTTGGTCTATCTCTGGGGTGAATTGGAAAAAAAAGGTTGAGCAATTCATTAACAGTTCTAAAAAAGGTGACAATAGCTGGATCTGTCAGTTCAGAGATGTTATGTTTGGATTTATGTCTAAGAGACGTTTCTGCAGGGCAGACCGACGGCCACTCATTGTGGCTGCGTTATTATAGGTTTGACCTGTGCACCAATTTAAGTCTAGTCCAATGTCTTAAAGAGTTTTTCATAATGTTGTGCATCTGGCTTCACAATTTCAAAATAACCAAAGTTCCCATTTGCCCCCCCCCCCCCCCCCAGTGTTAAGCCACTGTCCTGTGCTACTGATCATGTTTTTGACTATGATCGGTTATACAACTGACTATGCCGAGTTCTTTTTGCTATGAAATTTAGAATTGTTCATTTTGGTGTCACCCCCATGTTGGTGTCACCCGGTGCGCCCTGCACCCCCCAAGTGACCACACTGCACTAACCTTGTATAACAACGTAAATAACAAGTTTACGTGACGGTGGCTTTATCAATATAAATAAAAATGTAAATAGGATTCATGCCTAGCTAATAATTTTGAAAGTTCTTCATCAAATGCCTTGAAATTTACGCAGTAAATTAATGAACTGAATTAGAAACGAAGTTTTTCTCAATACTTACTTTTACATTAAAGTAGGTGTCATAACTACTTGTATTATTAGTTACGGATTGTGAGTTCTTATGATGATCTGCCTCTGTCTTTTCTTCTCTTGTAGCGATTGACACTTTATTTAAGCGTGTACTCACTCATATACATCACAAATTAATGATATAAACTGCCAAGTCCGATTCATATACTTTATTTGACGATTACATACAATATAATTTCAAACTATAAGTAAAATGAAACTATACACTGCAAGATACATATTCACTGAAACATAACTACTCTATCCTGTGTGCTGCTTATTTTTGGCGAACTGCATGTCTGTATCTCTCTGTTCTCCTCCTTTCTCCCCCTAATTAACTAACTCATCCCTGAGCCAATGATCCATATTCTTGTAAATACAATGCTCAACCTAGAAACTTTGGGACACTGATTCTTTGTAACATTTAATCAAGCACATGTTGAAGTTTGGCGCCATGTAAACGAAACCAGACAGTAGATAATTAGCTTATCATGACATTTGTCCGGCCATTCCTAAGTGTGTTATAAAAAATTACCGATTGTGATCGTTACAGTAGGCACGACAGCGCGTGGCGGTACAGCCAGTATTTAATATTTAGTGTTAAAATAAACATTTTGGAAACTCGTTTGGGATGTTCGACTTTGGACCCCCTCCCCCCACCCTAGTTACGCCACTGGGGTTGGCACATTCTCCTGTGCCCGAGCTCTATGTTTTCCTGTATGTTTCTTCAACATTGTTTGTGAGGTAAAGTATAAGTGACACACTTTGCAAATTCGATCATGTAAGCTGGTCTGCAAAGATGGACGATAAAGATCATATGGTTGTACTTTTAAAACTCCTGTTAATCTTGGCATAATGTAATCAAATTAGAGAGTTTGTGTCACAAACAATGAAGGAAATGTATAAGCATCGGCATCTGCTCTTTCTGAAGCTATGAGTCCATCAGTTCAGGTCCGTTTTAAGGTTATCGCAGGCCCTAGGCAATTTCAAACTCTTAGGCCCTCTCCATCTTCATTTTTAATATTGTTCAAGAATGCACCCGCACTTCTTTGCGATTTGAAATCTAAATAAACTTTTTGAGGACGTTATATGTGACTTTGCTAAGACAAAGAGCCGAAAAGTTAACATACTGTAATTTACAGACCTGCAGCTTGACGTGCTCATCTCACACGGTTATATATAGTTACTTTAATATAAACATTATGCCATTTTATAGGCATTCTGAACTTGTTTTCACTTCATGTTCTGGCTTTCGTAGGCCCTTGAAAAGTCCGTCATTTTACATACAGGAATAGCTAGCTATCTATCCAAATAATGAAACACTCACCGAGTGTTTATTCCACTGGTATATCCCTTACACAGTTTTATGTTAAGTGGGAAGGCTGTGCCTGTTTTGCACTACAGAGTTTGTCCAAACATGGTAGTATGCCTGATAAACATATGCGTATTTCATGTTCAATGTCCATTCTGGACCTGTACTTGGTCTTCATCGTAGTAACAGCAGAGAATGCAGCTTCACACAAGTACGTCGTAGAAAATGGTAGCAGGACATTGATGGCTTTGTCTGACAGCAGCGAGTACTCCTGGAAACATGCTAGCCAGAACGACAACAGTGACAATCTACTGAACTTCAAGCGCAGTGTCCTGTTGGACGACAATTCAACCAATTGTTCTTGTTCGCGACCAGTTAAATCGGTTAGCCCGCTGTTGCGTGCTGGTATTTACTTTTGGTTTATCTGGTTACAGTGACGATGTACAAACACCAAACAACAGAAGAGTCAAATGCAGGCTTTGTATTTTCCTTCTTTAATTTTAGTGTTTATTTCACAACATCAAATCTTTACATCAAAAGTGCATAACATAACATAATCCAATAGTCTCTAACGCCTTTTATAAATATATCTACTGCTGTCATTTACTACTAAAATTATGCTCTAACTGCTAGAATAATAGAAGACTATAGTGGACTTCGTTATATCTCACGTCCACTCTCTACGCTTGCCTCAGCCCCACTCTTACCCTATCCCCAAATCTACTGTCCCCAATCTCTCGCTCCCTTAGTGCTCCACCCACTGGTCGGATTGGCTAATTAAAAAAAAAGGTTAGCGCCCTTTGCCACCCTCGGTTGTGTTCGGTGATTTATCTGTTTGTCAAGAATGTCAGTTGACTCTCTCCACTCTCGGAACAAAGCCTAAGGTATCATATGTCACGTCCCTAACCTGGGTCGCAAGAAAATATAACGACTCTACCCCCTAAGATTTAACCCTGAACTCTTGACTTAACCTCTCAAAGATTTACTTTACATATTATCAGACTACATTCTAACCAATGTGTGAGAACCTGTTCTCCACATCTCTCCCCATGTCACCAAGCATGATGCAATCATGCAAACAAAAAAAAAAAAACAGCAGTAGATTTTTTTTTAACGGAAACAAAATAACTGATGACATCTTTAACTCTAACAACACATTGCCCAATAACTAATGACATCTTCAACTATAACAACACATTGCCCAATAACTAATGACATCTTCAACTATAACAACACATTGCCCAATAACTAATGACATCTTCAACTCTAACAACACATTGCCCAATAACTAATGACATCTTCAACTATAACAACACATTGCCCAATAACTTATATAGCAGAACTGGACAAACAAATACTTTAACATGATCCACAAGATCAAAATAAAAGGATAAATGATTTCAAAGATGCAACGTATAACAACTCAAACACATGAAATACAACAGTAACAGATCCCCTTGGTCAGACACCATGCTATGGCTTGCCCCTCCCTCTCCATTGTAGCATATCTTGTTTCAGGGGGTGAAAGTTCCTACTGAGGTATGAATAATGATACAGGTGTAGCGTCCCATTGAGTCCTAATGACAGGCTGTGGTAACAAAATAACACTAGCCTCAATTGGAATAGGGTACATTATAACACGTAAAATTCCAAAATTTACACATACTGATAACATGCAGCACAAACATAAATGTTTACATTTAACTTGGCATAGGTATTTATCATTCTACATCATAAGTAATTGTTGGTTTTCAAAATACATTTTAACTGTTACTGTTAACAATTTCATGAGCAATAAACCACAACAAAATACATGATTAAAAATTCAACTTACTAGCACTTCAATATTACTATTAAATTCCAGTGTTACAAAGACAAAAAGCTTTTGTCTAGCGCAGTAGGTTACTAATGCACATCATAAAAAAATGGTAATACAAGGAAAATTACAAAAATTCCATCACCATAGTTAACTCTATTAATATGAAATGAATATATAAAACATATTACACCAAAGCCAATTAGTACCACATAAGGTCACGAGCAACAATAATTCCGGCTATAACAGAAGCTGATCTCTTAATAGAATTACAGTAATTCAATCGAACACACATTTCAAAATATACCTGATTAAAAAAGACATTGTTTCCACAAGTGATTCTACTAAACATTTTTAATCAACCATCAGTTATAAACTGTTTTAGAAATAACAGACATAGTAAACAACTATGTCATTTCGTTGCAAATAACATCAGACAATAGATCTTACAAATTTATCAAAACGTCATTAAAATTAGGTCAATTAAATATTTTTGATTCCTTCTACAGTTTTACGTAATAAAATGCTATGTAATCATAATTTGCAGCGAAACAAAATCATCATCTATAACATGAAAGTTACATCATCCGATTCTGAATTCTTCTAAAAGATGACGCTACCCTACGACTACTGTCTCTGTCTTAATACACACTTCTGTTACAAAACCTTACATTATTACTTTCATAGCATCTCCTACCCTCATGATATTGTGGGTCATATCTACCCCTACACTGTAAAACATTGTTATCACCCTGCCTACATTGTGTGTTCATTGGCCTTTTATTTACACAATTCCCCTTCACACAACATTGCTCTCTCACATCAAACTTCCTTCTAATTCTGTACTCACACTCATATTTGCGCTGCCAAACTAGCTCTACGGGCATGTCACAATTATAAGCAGGACTGGGGAGTCGATGTCGGTGGTGTCGGTAGTTTTTGTCGGTGTCGGCATTTGTACTTTGCCCGGTGTCGGTGTCGGCATTTGTATTTTGTCCGGAGTAGGTTCGGTGTCGGAGCAAAAGCCCCCCCCCCCCAAAAAAAACCACTAGAACTTTGATTAAATAATCCAGAACAACGTCAGATAGTTCTTAGCCAATCTTTAATACAAAGTTTTCTTAATTTCTTCTTTTCTTTTTAAATAAATACTTGGTAAATCTGTTTATCATCAAAGTATTACTTTCCAAAGCGAGAATCTCTACATTAAACAACTTGTCAACATTAACAGAATTGTGACTGAAAGCAGATAGGAAGGCTAATGGCTATGTTCACTCTGTTATTCACTCAATCATTGTCTGTAGCCCTTGCCGTGATTTTATTTCAGCATTCTGCATTCTCTGAATGACCACTTATAAACTTCCAAGCATCATTGCTCTAACGTTGTTGGATATGTCTGTACTTTGCAGTGACTTGCTGACTTAGGCATTCGTTAATAATAATCTTGACCAATATTTGAGCATAAGCCTACACATAAATGAGAACTTATTAAAAGTAGCGAATAGGCCGCGTCAAGTTTACTATAAAAATAACATCCCGCATACTGTGGCATATCTTGAAGTAAACCATACACTTTTGTTACTTCAATGTAATCACTGCAGCTACTCTAGATGTCCATATCTAGTGTTTTTCGTGACCTTTCAATGTTACATGTACAAATGATAACTTTTTTTTTCATCGTAATGGACTGCAAAATCGCAGAACAGGGAAGTAAATTTATAACTACTGAAGAACCACAATAGGTTCTTAAATTTGATTGAAGGGCTGGACCAAGAGCAGATCACTGGGGTGTTTATAATACTTTATGTGAGCTAACATAAATGTAAATGTTATCAATGTAAATGCAAAAAAACACATTTAACTGCACAGTTCGGGAATTTTATTTATTTACTTTTGTTATTTATTAATTACACTACAAATTAGGCCCATACAACGCATGCTGGTTGGAGGAAGTGAAAGAAAGACCCTTAAAGCCATAGGAGTGAGAGAGTGGAGAAAGAAGACCATGGGTCGGGAAAAGTGGAGAAGAGTAGTATGGCAGGCCATGGCCCTAAATGGGTTGTAGAGCCAAGATGAAAAATGTTTCAAGATATACTTAATATTTAATTTTTATGAAAAAAATACAGGGGACAAAAGACCCAAATACCCCCCTATCCCCCCCCCCCCCCGGTGGCGGCGGCGGATTTCCCCCCCCCCCCGGAGTCCCGGACACCGGTGTCGGTGTCGGTAGACGATAGAAAACCGACACCGGTGTCGGCGGTTGATGGAATGCCGACACCGGTGTCTGTGTCGGTGTCGGCAAATATTTTAACCGACACCCCACCCCTGATTATAACTGTTGTTCTTCCTTACAACAATTATTCTACAAGTCTGATACTCCTTAGGTCTAAATCTCCTTCTCTGCCATTGATCACATTCTCCCACTGACTGACTTAGACCAGCTAAAGGTTTACTAACACGCACAGGAAAAATTGGTTTTTGTTGTGGTGTCTTCCCAAAATGATCATTTTGTTTACAAACAGGCTCTATAGCAGGGAACTTTATTCTATCACATTTCTCCTTAATTATTGTTCCTTTATTACTACAACGTTTGGTCGGATGACTGGCTTCTTCAATAAATTTAACTTGACCAATGTCTTTTTTTTACATCATTGATCTCAACTATTGAGCTCACTAAATTTATTTTATTAACGATGGCCTTCAAACCCTTTTCTATTTTAGGCTGTGATTCGGCGATTGAATCTATCGATTCTAATTTGATCAGGATACTATGTAATAATTTCTCTACCGAACCTAGTCTAATTGATAAGTTGTCTATTTTTAAATTTGTTTCTAGTATTTCATCTCGTAATCTCTCTCTGTTTTCTAACTGCACATTTACCTGTTCTCTTCTCACACTTTCTTCTCTAACATCAACTCGTCATTTGTCACCTGTATTCTATCATCATTCTTCGACCTTTCCGTTTCTACGTTATTTTCCTCGAAAAAATATGATACTATTACACTGGGCAACAGCCAAAAAATCGTCAGGGGTTTTTCAACTGATTTAGACTAATTTTGGTGTTCTGAGTTCGAATATCACATTGATTTTGCTTAGTCAGGTCAAATTCTTGAGATACAGCCATATACCTACCTGACGAGCTATACGTATTCTAATATCAGGGGGTGTTGAGTTCAATCATTTCTCTAAATTAGCTGCATAAAAATTAGCAGCAAAATAATTATAAAAATTATAAAAACAGAGATAATTATATTTTATTTATAAATCATCAATCTGGATTTTCACTTGATTATTTAATGCATCAGCACTTGATTGGACACAGCCTCCAGTACCCCGACCTTCCATCTGCCCGTCGTCCAGCTGCTCACTGCGAAGAAATTCCTGTACCAGCGTTCAGAGATCTTCCTGACAGCGACGATGAGGCCACCACTTTAGACGAGGGAGGAGATACAGAAGAGGAGTATGAATCACAAGATGGTCCGCAGCCGTTCTCACAATGTGAGCTTAATGATCTGGTTCGGGATCTAGGCTTGTCGAATAATTCCTCAGAGCTGTTGGCCTCCAGATTCAAAGAGAAAAATCTACTTGGCAAGGACGCGCGTATCACTTTCTTCCGTAGAAGGCATGAGGACTACATGGGCTACTTCTGCCAGGAGGAAGACCTTGTGTACTGCCGAGATGTCGCCGGTCTTTTCGATGAACTCAGCGGTCCTCAATACGATCCGAGAGATTGGCGACTCTTCATTGACAGCTGCAAGCGCTCTTTAAAGTGTGTACTTCTCACAACGGGAGCCAGTTCGCCTCAATCCCTCCTGCGCACTCCACAACTCTTGAAGAGAAATATGAAGCAGTGAAGTATGTGCTCGACAAAAATATGAGCAGCACCAATGGATCATCTGCGTCGACAGAGCCCAGCACTATGTAAAGAAAGAATGGCCGGCGCGAGAGCAGTTAGTACCTGGGGCGAGAAACATCATAAACGAACCTCTTGTTGACCGGGAGAAGATATTGATCCCACCGCTACACATGAAGCTTGGGTTAATGAAACAGTTTACGCGCGCTCTGGACAAGGATGGGAGGTGCTTCAACTACATGTGCCTAGCATTTCCTCAACTGTCCATTGAGAAGCTGAAGGCCGGCATTTTCGACGGTCCACAGATACGGCAGCTCATAAAGGACACAGAGTTCCAAAACTCCACGAACACGCTTGAGTGCGCCGCCTGGAAATCGTTTGTGCAGGTGGTGAACAACTTCCTGGGGAACATGAAGGCAGCAAACCACGCCAGACTCATCAGCAGCATGATAACAAAAACTCGGGTGTTTGATGAGTATAAAGATGCACTTTCTGTTCTCACACATGGAGAAGTTTCCTGAAAACCTTGGGGCGATGAGCGATGAGCGGGAGAAAGGTTCCTTCAGGACATCCGCCAAATGGACGAAATGTACCAGGGGAGGTGGGACGCAGTCATGCTGGTCGCTGAAGAGAGACAACCCAGAAGCTGCTCACACACGGGAATCGAAGAAACGCTGTTTTATGCCTTGAGCTCTGAACTTTTCTTTCACGTAACGCTCATTGTTATACTAATATTATGATAATTATCAAATTTGGTGGATAAATAAAAAATCAATGAATTTGAATACGTTGACTTTTATTTCTTCAGTAATACGAAAAAATTGTCAGGGGTTTATCAGCTGATGATCCGCAAAAATGTGGGTTTTTTTTACAAAAAAAAAAAAAAAGATTTTTGTCAAAATTCTTTAGCAAAAAATCCTGACCTGATTGAGCAAAACCAAGGTCATTTTCGGACTCAGAGCATCAAAATTAGTCTAATTCAAATAGAGCCTTCAAAAACGACACTCGGATAAATGGGCAAAAACTTGAAGTTGTCTCCTCCTTTAAATACCTTGGGGCCATAATATCCGACGAAGGATCAAAGCCAGAAATTCTTGCCAGATTGGCCCAGACAACAGCAGCTCTGAGCAAACTTAAATACATTTGGCAAGGCAATAAACTATCGCTGAGATCCAAAACTCGACTAATGCGCTCTCTGGTGACATCGGTCTTCCTGTATGGATGTGAAACTTGGACGCTTAATGCAGACCTCCAAAGAAGAATAAGTGCGCTGGAGATGAGATGTTTCCGCAAGCTATTGAGCATCTCATACACAGAACACATAACAAACGAAGAGGTGCGCAATAAAATATCGGCTGCAATCGGCCCTCACGAAGACCTTCTCACTATAGTCAAGAAGAGGAAACTGCGATGGTACGGACACGTTGCGGAGATGTGAAGGTCTTGCAAAGACAATCATGCAAGGTACAACCAGCGGAAGAAGGAAAAGAGGAGAACAAAAGAAGAGATGGGAAGACAACATCAAAGAATGGACCGGCCTGTCGTTCGTCGACTCCCAAAAGGCAGCTCAGGACCGGAAAAAATGGCGGGAACTGGTTTTCAGTCAACAACGGTGCCCCAACAACCCACTCACGGGTTAAGGGATAAAGAAAGAAAGAAGAAAGAATTCAACTGGAAAACCCAGGACGATTTTCAAAAAATATTTTTTTGTTGCCCAGTGTTATCGGTTCTTCATCTACTGATGGCGGATTTTTCTCTTTCAATTGCCTCTCGTGAAATGCCTTTGCAAATTCTTCTCCCGTAAGACCCAACCACCAAATCATTTCAATTTTACCATTTTCACTTGCCATCTCTTCTAGTCTCTCTTATGTATGAATCAGAGGAAAGAATAAAACAATGCAATACAACAAATAAACAAAAAATACCAATAAAGCTACTCAAAGAACCAGATAAATAGAAGACAAATAACTAACACAAAAAAAAATAAGAACAAAATTAGAACACAAAATCAAATGATTAACAACGAAACTAAATCATGGAACCGATTAAAAAATAAAAAAATACAATTCAACATATGTATTTTTAGTTGTTCCAAGTGGACCCTATTTTAACCTCTACTGTATTCGAAGAAATACAGAATTCCACTAGGAACAACAAACAAATTATTCAGCTGAAGTTATCTAAGAAATTAAATCTACATATATAATTACATTGAGTTAACTTATCTGTAGTCGTCAATTCCAACGTCGATATGAAATTGTAATCACTGTGTAATCCACTATTCGAATGCACCACACTTAAAACACAATCGAGTCAGTAATCCAAACCGTATAAGCAAAGTAAGCTCACCCGCACAATTAATTTGGGTCAGAAACATCAGCCACGTCAGACACGTCGGCTACTTCAGGTACTTCAGCCACGTCAGATACGTCGGCTACTTCAGATACATCAAATTCAATAACAGAAAAGCTCAACTTGCCGACAGCAGTATAACACTATCAGGTTAGGACGTTAGGTAAATCCCCATAAGGTTGATAGTACGACTTGTACTCGCAGTAGATAAGATACAACGTCGCTCACTCTGTACAGATTCTTGCTCATACTTCATACGTTTTCTATATTCTTGCGCAGCAGTCAGTCCCGTCGGAGGTGCCAATATATAGAGTCGTTATATTTTCTAGCGACCCAGGTTAGGGACGTGACATATGATACCTTAGGCTTTGTTCCGAGAGTGGAGAGAGTCAACTGACATTCTTAACAAACTGATAAATCACCGAACACAACCGAAGGTGGCAAAGGGTGCTAACCTTTTAATGGGGTTTTTTAATTAGCCAATCCGACCAGTGGGTGGGGCACTAGGAGAGCGAGAGATTGGGGACAGTAGATTTGGGGATAGAGTAAGTGTGGGGCTGAGGCAAGCGTAGAGAGTGGACGTGAGATATAACAAAGTCCACAATAGTCTTTTATTACTCTAGCAGTTAGAGCATAATTTTAGTAGTAAAAGACAGCAGTATATATATATATATACGGCGTTAGAGACTATTGGATTATGTTATGTTATGTTATGAACTTTAGATGTAAAGATTTGATGTTGTGAAATAAACACTAAGATTAAAGAAGGAAAATACAAAGCCTGCATTTGACTCTTCTGTTGTTTGGTGTTTGTACATCGTCATTGTAATTAAAAGTAAAGCCAGCACGCAACACTAACAAATGATGACTTTTGATCTTTGCAAAAAAAAAAAAAAAATTCCCTTAAAATATATATTTTTTAATATTTTACATCCAGGTATTTTATATCACATTTTATAATAAAAGTGGGGTTTTTGACTGGATATTGTTCTTATATATAGGCAAACTTGGCGGTTATCTAAGGGAGTGGGAACCTTGGTATGGACTTTTTTAAAATTCCCTTAACCGATAAGGTCGTTGGGGGAACGAATGGACACATCAACAGGTGTACTTTCATACGTCCTTTCTGTGGGCTTATAGACTTGGTGACGCCCATCTCCTCTCCAAGTCAGCGGCGAATATTACGAAGGATTGAACCCTGTACCCTTTGCATGTGAGTCGCTATCCAGCCACTTGACTTTTATTTTGGCATAATTCAACACAAATTCAGAGTTTAATCTTTTGTAATTCCAAAGTACCTATTCTATCCTGCTTCTCAAATTGTGTTTACCGGCCTTACTGAAATACTTTAATTTACTTTCTGGTAGGCCAACAGTCAAGGCTTGCCACAAGGGATGTCCAATCTTGACAATCATGGGCCCAATGATAAAATGACAAATAGTTGAGGAAGTGAGAAGGGTCTCAATTGTCAAATATTATGAGGGCGAAAAATGTGTAAGCGGTGGTCTTGACTGCATCTCCGCATGAGACATCAGAAAACGTAAGAAAACTTCAAATAACCTGACATCCCATGGATTGATAGGATAGCTTTCCTACATGGTGTGCACTCACTTTATTGAGAAATGTTCACATTTATCTTTGAATCAACTTTACACAGTTTATAAAAACACAAACATCTAACAAAGAATTTTTTTAAATGTTTATTGAGTTGCAAAAAAAAGTAAATATTTTTTTCTCAAAAATACAAAGTCATCCGAATTTCACTGAACATTAAATCATTATAATGTAGAATGCTGAATCATTATAATGTAGAATGTTGAATCATTACAATGTAGAATGTTGAATCATTATAATGTAGAATGTTGAATCATTATAATGTAGAATGTTGAATCATTACAATGTAGAATGCTGAATCATTATAATGTAGAATGTTGAATCATTACAATGTAGAATGTTGAATCATTATAATGTAGAATGTTGAATCGTTATAATGTAGAATGTTGAATCATTACAATGTAGAATGCTGAATCATTATAATGTAGAATGTTGAATCAAAAATACAAAGTCATCCGAATTTCACTGAACATTAAATCATTATAATGTAGAATGCTGAATCATTATAATGTAGAATGTTGAATCATTACAATGTAGAATGTTGAATCATTATAATGTAGAATGTTGAATCATTATAATGTAGAATGTTGAATCATTACAATGTAGAATGCTGAATCATTATAATGTAGAATGTTGAATCATTACAATGTAGAATGTTGAATCATTATAATGTAGAATGTTGAATCGTTATAATGTAGAATGTTGAATCATTACAATGTAGAATGCTGAATCATTATAATGTAGAATGTTGAATCATTACAATGTAGAATGTTGAATCATTATAATGTAGAATGCTAAATCATTATAATGTAGAATGATTTATCTAGACAAAGAGAAACTTGATTAAAGATATAATTTAGTTCAATTTGTGATCTATTGTTTCTGATATAATGAAAATAAACAGTACATTGAAGATAATAAAAATACATGTAGTATCTGTAAAGATACATGAAATGTTTAAACATTAATAGGGATATATCATGAATATATTCATTTTAATATTATGTATTATTTGTCACATAACATAAGCACAAACTTGAACTTATATTCTTATAAAATGTAATTAGAAATTTATAGTTAGTCATTAGTATAAAAAAAAGTTTCAACTTGAAATAATAAATAATTCTAATGATCCTTTATTTCAAAAGGCAAGTATATTTTTCTCTTCATGATTACATCCTCCTTTATCAAAAAATGATAGTTTTAATGAATTTGTAGCCAATAATATATTCATAATTTAAAAGATAACTTTTAAATAAAACAAGCCTTAAGTTATTACAGTCTACTAAAATTTATTACACCCAAAAACGGCTACTAAATTTTTAACAGCTAAAAACTTTTGAAAATAAAATCTAAAAGTAATGAAAGTTTTATAGGTAGAGATCACAATGTTTTTTTTGTTCCCAACACCTATTTGTATATTTTGAAATGTCTGAATAATTTCCAGACCACTATTATGATTATGACACAAGTCTCATTTAAAGAACACAACAAAAAAAAACATTATCAATATCTGCTGACTGGTTCAAATAGCTCATTACATTTACATCATCTGAGATTTATGAAGCATGTAGTTCATTTTGTTTTGAAAAAAAATACTTCAGTTTTCATAGAGCTTATTTAATGTAAATCACTTGACAGTCACAGTAGCAGATTTGTTAAAAAAATAAACAGGAAATTACAACAAATTTGATGCATTTCTCTTGAAAGAGACATGAGATACAACTCAATAAGTTTATAGAAACTCTCTGAGTGATTGTTTATAATTATGAAATCTACTACGTTTTAAATTTATCATCTCATGAATCAGTGTTTAGTTAATTTTAGAAGTGTATACATATTTTTATCTCTGAACATGGGAAATCAATTTAAATGCAGCATTAAAAACAACATCAATTAAAAAAATATTATGAATGTTTAGTTACATAGGTTCTATAGCACCAGTGCCTAGTAGAAAAATATTTTTAAGTTACCTGAAATAAATAATTGAACTTTTGATTGCATATTTTAATACCTAGTTATTTTGATTTAAATACACTTGCTAGTATATTTCTAGTTTAAAAACTAGTATTAATATAGGCTACATTTTTTTTTATGCTTTATTGTAGTTTTTTTTCTAAGCAGACAACAATTGTGTACCATTAAAATAAAAAATCCAAAATTTCAATAACATATACAACATTTTAACATTTGTATGAATATACATGTATCAGCAAAATAAACAAAAACTATTAAAGTTTGGTTACCCTATTTGGTTCATCAAAATTATTATCAAATTTGTGCATTCTTTTCAAATTGTGAACTGTTAAATAAGACAAAAATATAAATAGCTATGTAATAATATGTTAAGAGACAACTTAACAAATGCGCTTTGCATGGAGAGGCTATTTTTAACTGCAGTTAATTATCTTGTTCATGGTCATTTCTTAAAGCTCTTCTCTCCACTGATGATAGTAGCCACTAGAACGGCTCATATTGTGTTGCTGGCCACTGTGGGGCCCAGCATATCTCAGCTGGCTGGAACTATTCAAACTTGTATTGTGAAAACTGTTGCTGGGGTGAGATCCCAGGTGATGATGACTACTACCACTAAAACTTTGATCGTGAAGAACTTGTTCTAGTTCTTGTTGAGTGTCAAGTATCTGAACATGGAATGGTGACCCTGGCACATCAACACCTGACCACCTGATAATTGCGACAGATAACAAAATTTAAATAAAAAAATGTTTGAAATTAATTAAAAAATATATTAGTAGAAAAATGGTATTTTATGAGTATGTAGGTTAAACCGTTTAATTCCTATAATGAGTGATGTGGAGAAATAGTATAGCCTAAGCTTGATGACGCAATTTGGTAGGCTCCGCCCACCGCAGTAGCTATGGCGTCATTCCGCCATCTCGTGTTGTAGTTTATTGTAGATTTTAGTGTATACGTCATTTGGTACAAATGACGTATATTAAACTGACAGTTGGGAGCACATGCTTTGTGTTATAGTTAGTCTAGCTTTGGGCATCAATGTAGATGGATGCATATTTGCTGGGTTCACCTTTATGTCAGTTTATGTTCAAGAATTAAATGATTGTTTGATGTTACTTCACTGGAGTTAACTTCATAATTTGAGTTGTCTGAATTATTACACCTTCTACAAGTATTATCATTATAAGGACCTGTAACAAGTGACATACCTGACATTGATTATATACAAGCCAGTGACTGATGGATAATATCTACACAGGATTGTTCTGTCTTTCTGACTCTCTCTGTACATCTCAACTTGAAATGCACCTGAAAAAAAAACAGTATTAAGAGAATGCAATAGAATTTGCCATCTTTATTTAAATGACATATCCCAGAAATAAAATTATTTCCTTAAAAGTATTATTTTCTTTTAACCCATTTTAGTAATAAAATAAAACATAAACATGGATTTAAAAATATGAGCTATTAAATCATCACAAAACATACCTTTAGGTCCTCTTATTCTGACTGTTAGCTGCCCAGCACCTGCACCTTTAGTCTCCACAATAAACTGACTTTGAAAGTTAGCCAGGATACCATGCTCAACACCTGGGCCACTGACTCTCACTTTCGAGGCATCAGGCTGAGCAGATACTTTAAAAGCAAAAGGACTTCCTGGAATAAATGCGAAAAATATTTGTGAGTTAAAACAAAAATGAACAAAACAAAAAAATATTCAGCAGTTTTTTTTAAGTTTTGTAAAATAGGGAAAGTTTAGTATAAAAATGCTTTAAATTTTTAAGATTGCTGAAATACACTCTGCATGGAATCTCTGCGTTAAAAAGACAAGATAAAAACTAGTTTTTAAAACTAATGTTTTCTAAGATATATATATATATTTTATATTTTGCAATAAATTTTAATCTCATCATATTGCAAAATTAATTATTGAACCATGCATTGTCATGGAGCAAGAATATGTATGCAAAATTTCAAGAAAATCACTTAAAAGTGCCTCAAAAATTGATTACAAAATGTTGTCCAAATAAATAATGTATACATGTAATTAAATAAATAAACAGAAGTTTCGAGTTAAGAAAACTGTTAGAAAAAACAAATTTAGTATTATTTCCTAAATATGTTCTAACAGTGATAACTACATGTATATTGTTTGAAAAGTTATTCAAGTTATGAAGTCATTTAAAAATTCAGAATAACTTTTCTTTATATATACATATTAAAAAATGAAAAAAACTATATCTATAAGATAATTGTATCGTTTTCAGGCTAATATTAGTCTCAATTCAACATAATCAAAAATAAATAAATTACAGACCTTGAACATTTTCCCCACCATATTTAATCTGCAATACATGTTTACCAACTTCTTGTGGTCTCACCACCAAGTGATAAGTTCCATCATGGTGGTCACTGAGTTCACAGTAAGCCACTTTTGAAGGTCCCATACAATAGGCAGTAAGTTCACCTAATAATTAATGCAAATTCTTACTGCTGCTTACTTTTTATGTTTAGTTAGATATTTTTATAATAGAAAACTAAAAAAAATAATACTCATCATCAACCAACAAAAAAATTAATTAACAATTAAGCACATTTTTGTAAGTTTATACATGTAACTTTTCCAAAAATATATATATATGTTTACAAATTGCATAATAATAGTTGACAGAAAAAAATTCAATTTCCCAGCCATATGACCTGTGATGTAACTAAGTGGCACCTTTGGTAGACTTTAAATGCCACCCTTTTCCCATGTTAAACATTCCTACAATGATATTTCAAAAATATGCTTTTATTATTGGAACCCAAGTCAATTTGCATAGATTTTGACCATTATAGCAATAATTAGGATGGAAACAGGCAGCAAATCAAAATACAAATCTTACCAAAACAAACATACAAAAACACAGACAAAATGGCACATTAAATAAAAGCTTACAAAAGGTAAAGTATGCTACAGCATAAAATAAAATATGAGAAAATCATAATTTAATTCTGCAAAAACAATTATTAGAGTTATTCTTTTAGGATGCTGTAAAGCTATCAAATCATTTGCTTTTCAATTTGTATATTGAAAAAGTTTACTGAAATATACTGCATCTTAAAAGTATAATATTTTATCAAAGATATTTTAAGATTTGTAAAATTGACAACACAGAAAAAAACAATAATGGCAACCACTTCCCAAAACTGTGTTATAATCTATATTAACAGACTGACTAGTTAAACTAAACAAAAGTGCTCGATACACGTGAAAGTGTGCTTCAGTTCTGAAAGCGTGCAATAAAAAAATGATATTAGTTAACAGCAAACTTCAAATTTCCTTGTCTCCGGATCATTATTATCAGAGAAATATCTGTTCAATATCAGCTCAAATCTGCACTTGCTTTGTTTAAAATGTAATTAATGTTTTTTACATGAAATTACATTTAATGAAAAAAAGTAAAACAAAAATGTTTGAATGGCACAAAAAATTTCAAACTAATACAATTAAACTAGAATAACAAACATGCATAATTAAATACACTTTTACCTGGCCCTGCCTTCCTGGTATCAATTTTGAAATCTAAACTGTCACCAAACAATCCACCTTTAAGGCCTTCTCCATTAACAACAACACGATTTGGATAAGATGCACCAATAACATTCACTTTGTAAGGTGCCCCACGTAACTGAAGCACAAAAAAATTTAATAAGAAGGTGAATAATGTATATTAAACACAACACACAAAAAATGAAGTGCCCAACATAAACAAATGTAATGAGGTGCCCCATGTATATGAAATAATATAAATACAATGATATAACCCATGTAGCTAAATCACAAATCTACCGTAGATTCTCGCGTATAAGTCAAAAAAATTTATGTCTTAAAATTCACTGAAAAAAAACAGGGTCAATTTATCTGCAGGTAACACAATACATGTATTCCTTAGAATTTTGGTAACGACATAATACATCAACACCTCAAGGCAATGTGGGCAATAGCAGAAACCGGAAACATTTTTTTGGCACAGCATTTTGCACCTCTTTATTAAATTTGCATTCAATTGATTCTGTACCCAAATCAATTCTAATTTTCTAATAGCATCTAGACTTCTAATCTAAATGAGGCGAAGTGGCTGGATAGCTCAGTTGGTAGAGTGCTAGCAATGTGATTGTTAGGGTTGGAGACCGGTCACCCTGTGCTTATCAGTTGGTGCCGAGTGCATGATGATAAAGCACATTAAAAAATGCAAATATAAATGAAATTACGGTAAAAGTCCAGCGCTATAATTATGAAATTTAAAGAATATGATAGTTGTCAAGCTCTACCCTTGACTTACGCATGGGTCATAACAAATTTTTAATTTTCAGCTTAAAAATACTCTCGATTTATTTGCAAGATCAACGTATATGCGAGTATCTATGGTAGTTATTCCTTTTTAGTAAAACATTCTATTTCAAAAATGTCTACAATTGAGAAATAACCAGTTCTTTACCTGTCGACCATTCCAAGAAATATTAAGAAGATAAGCACCTGGGATAACAGGTATGTAAGTACATCTGTACTTTCCTCCACCCAGAGGAGTTTTAAACACTTGAATTTCAGCTCTTACACCAGTTAATTCAATTTCAGGCTCACCTTTTTGTATAGTAAAAGTTGTTGTTTTTTAAAGCTTAGCATACATTGACAATAGACTTATCCAAAAGTAATGAAAAAAAATACATTGATGCAATAATAAAAAAAAAAGTGATGAGCTTTGTAGAATTTTTTCATGATTTCAATGTTGAAAATTTAAAAAAATATAATTATCCTACAGTTAACCATTATAATTAATATTCATTTATTAAAATTAAAAAACAAACAAAAGGAAGTTGGACACATCAAAGATTAATATACCGCAATATGTAAGAAAGATCCTTTTTTATTTATAATAAAGTATTTAAAAAAATTATTAAAAAATTAGGTCCTAATAATGGTTCTTTAAGAGAATAATTGTAAAATCTTATGGAATGATCGTCTTTTTTTATTGGCGAATTAAATATATTCTGTAGATAATTACTTCAACAGTAATGATCAAATGTATCTTAGACACCTGAACAGAAGATGATGCATCAATTATAAGTTGCCCATAAAAAGTTATTATTTTTTTTAAATTATCATGCTAGTTATATTCAAGCCTACCTGGACCAGCTTGGCTTCCATCAATGAAAAATTCTGCTTCTTCTCTAATTACAGCCTCTTTCAAACCTTGACCACTCAACCAGACTTTACTAGGATCAGCAGCAGTGATAACTGCAAAGCCAACATATGGTGAGTTGACCAAAGGATGATCAGACCAGTACAAATGGATGTGATGAATACCTAGGTGTAAATACAATATTTAAATAAAAAATTATTTTTTATAAGTCATGAATATATTTTAAGAGATGCATTCACAATTTTTACTTTTTATATAAGTTTACAAGATCATTTAAAATGAATAAAAATGAAAATATAACATTAAAACACCAACAATGTTAAAACAATGTTATTACTGGAATGGTGGATTCTCTGAAATTTTTTTTTACCTTCCTCTTTTGGCACAAATTTAACAACACTCTTCCCTTTATGTTCATCATCTACTTCTACAGGAATAAATGCACTTGGACTTTTGACTTCGGCTCTCATGTGACCTAATTAATTACACAAAAAAGTAAATCGGTTTCTCAATCTATAACTGCTTTACAAAAAAGTAGAACCAAATTGTTACTTATTTAAACAATCTTAAAAAAAGAACATAAAATAATATTTGCTTTTGTAATCTTTTAAAAAAATACATTCCTGAAATTGATTAAAATATATAGATCTTGAAGAAAGTTAATATACTTTTTGAGATGTATGTAAAATAACCCAATGAAGAAAGGGATTCAGACTAATTAAAAAAGCTTAAAACATATCAGCAGTAGTAACTCATAACATACCTGGACCAGCTTCTGAAGTATCAAATGGAATCTTTTTCTCTTCCCCAACAACAAGATGGATTCTCTCCTGTCCATCCATATAATGATGCCATCCTCCTATCACTTTTACTTTTCTGGAATCTACAACTTTAGGGTGAAATGGACTGCCTGAAGAATGAAAAATTAAATGGTTTACATACATTTAAAAGATTGTGTCCTTTTCTTAAAGCAGATATAAAATACAACAAACCTGGAATTTCTTTCCCATTCCAACGAACATACACATCAAATAAACCCACTTCCACAGGGATATAAGTCACTCTGTACTGACCATCAGGCTGTGGATCAATACTACACTTTGCTATTGCATTGGGTCCTATTGATTTCAAAAACAGTCAATTTCAATTATGTTTAAGACAATAATTGAAGAACGTTTACTTCTTAACAGTTTTCATAGGTAAAACCAAGAATTCAAACTAATAAAAAAATAAAACAATAATATACATTAGAAAAAAAAGGTCTCCTTTTTTGATATGATACATTTTTATTCTCTTTTTTGTCTTTAATACAAACAACAGCAAAATACATTATCAAAAGTAACTGTGTCAATTTGTTTATTTAAATTCAACCCAGAAAATCAATTTAATTTGCATAATAGGTTTTGAAGAGTGATGAAAAACACAAAAATATGTCAGAAGTTTTGATGTGTCATGTAAACACAATTAGGAGAAAATATACCAATGGTAAATGTACAGTTTTTGATGATAAAGACAGTGGGCCTATAGCCTATAGCAAAAAAAAAAATTATTTGGATTACTAAGATTTTATTTGATCCCTTAATTATCAGATTTAGCTTACAGTTATTTGTTACGTTTTAGCCAACTTACCATCAACTTGTACAGTTGGCTCTCCTTTTAGATTCCTTGCATCAATAACAAAGGAGGCTGGCTTGTCCTCTTCTCCTCTGTGTAATCCCTCACCATGAGCTGTTGGTAAAGTTCCTTCAGAGATTTCTTGATGAAAGGGACTTCCTGTGAAATGTAGAAGATGTAGTACAATAATTTAAAGAAGTAATTTTTTTATTAAAGTATTCAGTAAAAAAATACACTGTATTTTATTAAATGTCTGATGCCTATAATATATATAAAAGCTGTTTGGGTTCTGCGTTAAATCGAAAGTAAAGAATTAATACAACAGTATTCCAGTCTAAAATACAATCATGAAAAAATCGGATCTGCTGAAACCAAAAACCATTGAGCAGCAGCATCTTCTTTTTCCACTGTTTTTTTTTTGTTGTTGTATGGAGTTGTTGTGCTACTAGTTTTACTGAGTTTCTTTACTCTTGGTAGATGGTAAAGGTCTAAGTCAGGGCAAATTTAACAGTAGGCTAACATAACAATATCAGGCTAATAGCTAGCCATTTAGTAGGCTAACATAACAATATCAGGCTAATAGCTAGCCATTTAGTAGGCTAACATAACAATATCAGGCTAATAGCTAGCCATTTAGTAGGCTAACATAACAATATCAGGCTAATAGCTAGCCATTTAGTAGGCTAACATAACAATATCAGGCTAATAGCTAGCCATTTAGTAGGCTAACATAACAATATCAGGCTAATAGCTAGCCATTTAGTAGGCTAACATAACAATATCAGGCTAATAGCTAGCCATTTGTGTTTTTTCAGTCTGTTGTAGTCTCCCCAGAGATAAATCTATATGATCTGTGTTGAGAAAATATTATTTGTGAAAGCATCATCCTCTATAGCACTGCTCAATAACTGGTGTGCTTTGAAAAGGTGATGTGTTCCACAGTAAAAACTATATTCAAAGTTTGTGATGAACTATCTGCAGTTATTTTTCTGATGACATTTAAGCAATTATTTAACAGAAAAGAACCAATGAAAATAACAGTCTATATGAATTTGTATGATGTGTAAAATGGTAAACTTTTTTAGCATTAAAAGGAGGACACAAATTAAGACCAGTTCTCCGTGGCACACTTTAACTGTTACAAAAATTAGTAAGCATACAAAAGAAAATAGAAAGATTTCTTTTTGGAGGAGCAAAGCAAAGTTCTTCAATGTATTTTAAGTACAAGTATTTCAAAGTTTTGAATAAAATTCAAAATGTCTATAGTTTTTTTTTTACTTATTTTACCTAAAAGTTAAAATCACTAAATATTGGTCACATATTTTCAAAAATGTGCATTACTAAAGTCAGTACTATTCTTATTCTTTTAATAAACATTCAATATACTAAATATAATATAAATACTTTTGAATTGAAACCTTCATACATGTAACATTAAATGCACAGTTATACCTCATAAAATTAACATTATCAATATATGAATGTGATGGCCTAGTTTTACTTGTTTAAGGGGGAAAGTGTATGTTTTATCTGCATCAAGATAAACAGTTAAAAAACGACAACATTAAATTAAACCTCACCACAGTATTCAGCTTGAAAACATTATTTAGTTTCCCCAACCTTAACTAAGTACTCAGCTTTAAAACATTATTTAATTTCCCCAACCTTAACTAAGTACTCAGCTTGAAAACAGTATTTAGTTTCCCCAACCTTAACTAAGTACTCAGCTTGAAAACAGTATTTAGTTTCCCCAACCTTAACTAAGTACTCAGCTTGAAAACATTATTTAATTTCCCCAACCTTAACTTAGTACTCAGCTTGAAAACAGTATTTAGTTTCCCCAACCTTAACTAAGTACTCAGCTTGAAAACAGTATTAATTTTGCTTAAAAGGGGATTGGGGAGAGATATATGCTAAAAAAGATAGAAATCATAGATAAGATAGTAACTAATAGGAAATCTGTATCCTGAATGGAACCTCAGCAATTGAAAAACACAAGTAAAGTTGCAGTTCTAAACAATGGCATACATATTTTATTTAACAAAAAAATTACCCAATAATGAAAATAGCATTTGAATTTGAAGATGTGCTAAAAATCTGGTAATTATAAAAAAAGAACGATGTTTCATAATAAAATATGCAGCTATGTGAGAATTAACATACTTTTTTTTAGTATTACCCACCATTTGTCTCCACATAAGAAGCTGTAAGTTTGTTTTGGAGCACAACATCATGCTGCAAACTGGTTGTGTTGTGGTCAACAATCAAATCTGGTATCAATATTTTTGACGTTTTTGGTGGCACAACAATAAACACATGGGACTTGTTGGTTTGTGCATTACTTAATGTATCTCCGGCATTAGAGCTACTTCTATGACTGCTAGAACTGTTCTCGGATGTGGCACTACTATCACTTCTGCTAACCAGTATTCTATGGTTAGTTCTATTGTTTTTATGATAGCGATGTTGATGCCGTCTATCCACACTGTGATACAATCGAGTGGAGCCCTTCTGTGTTTCAGGGGTAGATGCAGCCCTGAAACTTCCAGTCAGCGGTTGGTCTAAGGAAAAGACAGACCAAGAAGATGCGGCTACCGATGCGCTCTCGGCAGTATTATTATTTAAACTACGTCCTGGTTGTTCAACAATAGTTGACATACCAACAGACGTCCCTCTTGCAGAGGATGTCGTGATGGATGATTTATTGGCGTGAAGAGATATACTGTTGCCCTCTGCAGATTTGAAATATGTGTCCATGCTACTGGTGCTGCCACCGCTGTCTATAATCCTCATCCCATATGACCTGGGCGAGCTCACCCCAGAAGAACTGTTGTCAGAATGATATGAGCTTCTGGTGAAATCGTCCTCATTAAAATAGATGAGGTCGTAACTTTGATTAGGATTAAAGGTTCTCTCCGTGTCTACAGCCCTGATTAGATCACTGGTACTTTTAGTTCTTCCTAAAGTTGTCTGGCTTCTCACTCCACTTGGTACGGTTTCAGCATAAAAATTGTTATTCCCAACAGCTGAGTTATTCTGGTGCAATGGTATCAATCCCGGGCCAGGCCGACTGGGAAATTTATTTAAGTTACCATCGGCTGTGCTTGAGTTATGTTGGTCTGAGATTCCTTGAGTCAAGTTTGGCTCAGAATGCATTATGCTGCTATTTCGAAGAAGCCCTGGTATTCTGATTTTTGTCACGCGACTTGAACTATTGCCATGTTGATAGGCTGTATGATGAAATGGAGGGGACGTGATGTTGGATCTGCTCGCGAAACTTCGATTATGGCGCGATGAGGGGGTATAGTGTGAAATGTGAACATTAGATGTCGTTTGTGGGGATATGTCTTGTGAGTTGTTCCGATAGTATCCACTTTGAGTTGAGTGGTAACCAGCTGTATCGCGTGACTTATGGTTGATATTGTTGTGTTCAGAACTGTGTTGATGCGATGAGGTGCTACGTTCACCGGCGTAGGTCGAGTTAGTGTAATGCAAAGAAGTGTAAGGCATAGAATCCGCTTGGAAACTGGGGGTTACACTGTTTACATATACATTATTATTCTTTCTATCCTGTTGAGAATTTATATTGCTGCTGTGATCCCTGGGAAGTGTTTGATCACACGTCATTGAAGAAGATTTATCATATAGCTTACTTTGTATTTCTGAAACAGTGGTAACAGAATTACTTTTTATTGTAACCTTGTTGCCACTGACTGCTACAATACTCCCTTTAGTATTTGATTCATTTTGGTTGGTAGAGATGTTGACATTTTGGTTGGTAGAGATGTTGACATTTTGGTTGGTAGATATGTTGACGATTTTGTCTGGCACAGGTACAAAGTATTTGTCGATCTCATTAAAATATGTCAATGTTTCCTGCTGTCTCCCACTTGGCGATTCTGGCAATAAGGCAGAGTCAGTGCTAGATTTGTCCTGTTGTTTAAACATATTGCTGTGAAATGAAATATCTGATTTCCCAGGGTTCTCAGTTCTAGCCAATCGCTCTTCGTTTATTAATTGATTAGATCGATTCTTGCTGATTAGGTGATTCTCCAGTTTACTGAGCAGCAGTTTATTAGAAAAAACGTTGTTGCTAAGACTGTCCATCGACTTGGACTTGTGTTTGTCCACTTTAGCCTGTGCAATACGTTGCTCGAGCTCATTGACTGAGCTGTCATCATATATTGTGTGAGGGCGTGCACCATTTGCCCGTTTTCCCAGGACCGTAGACAGCTCTTTCACGAGCTCGTTGTATTGCTTAGATCCGGGATCTTTCTTTGACCTTCTAAATATCATGGGGTAGTGTAATCCAGAGTCAGAAGTAAATGTGGAAATATTCTCCAAATGTTGATCGGTTTGTGTTAGGGTGGCGTCACTGTTTGTTTCTTCAAGATGGTGGTTGTCTAGTATATCATCGTGGCTGGGATTGTTAGCCTTGACGTCGTGATGGTTTCTGATAACAGTATACTGATGCTGTTCGCCAACATTAATATCGTTGTGGTGTTTGCTAACAGCAGCAAGGTGGTGTTGATCGTTAACATTTACATCGTGAGTGTGTTTGCTAACAGTGGCATAAATGTCATGTTCGTTAACATTAACATCATGAGGATAATTGTTAACAGTAATATTGCTAACATTGTGACTGGAATTGTCAAATCTGACATCCACACTGTCCACAGAAATAGATGGTTGAGAGAAACCATCAGCACTATCTTGTGTGATGTCTGCGTGAAGGACGTCCACAGTGACTTCTGGTACAGAAGGGGATGACACCGTTGCACAAGTTTCTTCAAAATCAACATCCAAGGAAAAGTCCTTTTGGAAATCTGGTGAATCCATATTGAAATCAAAACTTTCACGTTCAAACATGTCGCGGACAGACTTTTCTTTGACAGAACTTTTGTCTTTTATTTTGAAAAGTTTTTTGCCAGTTTTTTTAGTTGTCACATCTGGATCACCATGTGATATACTTGATGTGGATAAAGCGTCCAATGTGGCCAGATTTCGCGAAGACACATAATGACCAGAGCTGATGGAACTGTAGCCAGTGCCGTCGTACTCCAACACCGGCTGCCCGGCAGTACATTGAACGTGTTGACCTTTAGGCGTCGACTGGCCGTTGCCCATTATGTCTCCACAAATGGTCAAACTGTTCACCAGAAAAATGTGTTCACTTGCAAACAGCTGAGAATGAAAACTGTTAGATGCTGAGGGTGTAACACACATGCCACCCCTCGTGTAACTACCTGCATAGACTTCGCGTACCTGGACATCCTCCCCACCCCCTAGTTCGACTTTATTTCCTTGTTCCCAGTTTCCCCATCAGTCAACTCTCCATCCCCTTGAACTGTTTGTTGACTCAATCTGTACACTCCACCACAACCAGTCCATTCAATTGACATCTTCCTCCTCTCCCACCTTTCTTCATAATTTAGCAACCTGGCATTAGAATTAAAAAATGTTGACACGGCTACAATCATTCCCTAGCCCAGCTCAGTTTTGCCCAGCCTCGCTACGTTCACTGTTTACACAGAAGAAATCTTGTATTTGCTATGTCTTTGCTGGTACATGAAGCCAAACTCTGTGCAACGAGAGTTTATCTTCTGACAACAAGCGCACCACTCTCCAAGTTGCACAGTATGTTGCATTTTGCTATGGCAACTGATTTTTTTTTTTTGAAACCTTGGTCTCAGGTAATCACAGATGTGTTACAAATGTTTACACTTATAAAATAATATAAATGTTGAGCTTGAGCATCCTAGTTTAATTCACTTTTCTTTCAGATTGTCTTGGAATTAATCTGAATTACTTAAAAATTCGGTAGGCCTATCATCAAATTCACTGGCAGTAAATAAACAGCAGTTTGTAGTTAGAATGATAGTAGGGGTTAATTTTACCATTAGTAGCACCCTCTAATCATTCCATAAAATGCACTATTAAAAATAAGTAAATATTTCAAGGTTTCAGTTTTCTAAATAAGTATCGATTGATAAAACATGTATTAAAAGTAACACAATGGAAAGTCACATTAAAAAAAGATCCTCCAGACAGATACCACACTGAAAGAAAACCTTTAAAGTTTAAATATTAAAATCTCTTCCAAGTATTTATTGTTATACTAAGCAGTCAACCCCACATAGTAACATTTTTATAAATATAAATCTTAGCCATTTAAAGGAGTGAATATCTTACTAACGGACTTTTTAATCCCTCTCCTTATGGAGAAATTGCTTTATATAGGCAAAGAGATTTTTTAACAATGACAAAGTAAAAACTAACTAGGTTTAGAAACAAACAAACCGTGAGTAAAAGTAATTAATGAAAGTAAAGACAAAACTGACAAATCTCCGTTTGAATAAACAAAGTTGACAATGACCCAGCTACTGAAAACGAACTCAGGTAGCAGACGACAAAGAAGGTAAAATTTATTTAGACCTCCACGGTAGATTTAAAAAAAAATCCCGTTATAATTAACCATGGTAGACACGAACTAGTTTTATTCGCAATATTAGGAAGCTTTACATGGTTTACATCATCATTCATTCGAGATATGTGCTTCGAATCTAAACTATGATGATTGAATGCAAAAACTTAAAATATTCAATTAAATTATCATAAACTAAAAAAAAATAATCTGAACTATAATAAAGCACAATGTCCGCATGTAATTGATGGAATTGCTGTTATTTGCTTAAAGGCCTACCATAATTTTTGCAAGCCTTAGCCACTGCCTTTTGCTTGTGTTAAACAAGGAAAGTATCTAGTGACACTTGTTTTTACCTTCTTAGTAAGGATTTTGAGGAAATGAGACATGAAATTGTAGTTAAGCAGACTTATCCCTAGCACTGCTAGATCTTACTCATACGATGTTTCCAAATTTGTAACACCTCCCTAATTTCATTTGAATTGAGGGATTTCTCACTCTTTTGTCTTCGTAGAATAGAACTATGAATATTGTCTTAGAAGAGATACTGCACAATCTCAACAGTTACTACAATTTATTGAACAATAAACGCTGACACAGATGTTGATAATAATAGTGATTGCACACTGAGTGTGATCAATTATGGGACAGAAAAGAACATTGCCAATGTCATTGGTAATTGTCACATAAAGTTAGAAAAAGTAGCAAACATTTACTGCTTATATTTTAAGACATCACTCATGTATCTAGTTAGAATTTTTTTTTAAATGTGCTCATCCTACAAGATATTGCTGGTCTATCAATATTAATAATTTAATTTTTTTAAAATCATTTGTCTTAAAGCAAGTTACTGGTTAATCTAGGTGTGACTATTTCATTCAGTTTTACTGTTTTTTCTCTACTTATACGTCAGTCAATTACCATAAATGTAGATTTAATTCAATTAGTGTTTTACTATGTTATCAAGCTATCATACTCATGTATTTTTGAACAATAAATTACTAGTTAATCTTTCAGTGCAAAAGTATCTTCAGAAAATAAAAAAAAATCTTTTAATACTTGATTGGTTATAAACTGTGATAGTCTTCATATATTTTTCTTTCAAATGATCTTTCATCTGTTCAGTAATAGGTCTACTTGGTAACTGTTTCATTTTTTAAATGATGAACATAGGTTTCTTTTGTTTGTTGAACTCAAAATAAATAAATAAACAAAACAAATAGAAGCAGACATATAATGACTTTCACTTCAGTAAAACTCACCATTAAGCTCCATTCCTCCATATGAAATGAAAATTTTATGTGGTCCAGACTCTACCGGTGTGTACCACACACTGTACTCCAAAGGATTATGTTCATCAATGTTGTATGGCACACTGCGACCAGATGGACTCAGAACACGAATTTCATGTTCACTTTTCCCAGCCTGTGTGCAGTCCACTAAAGATTAATTAAAAAAGAAAAATTATTCATAACAGGAACTTTGATCTTAAAAATTAAATATTTTCTAATATTTTCAATATACTAGATAAATACTGATATATCACTTTCATTAATTCTTAAAAGTAAATGAGTAAAGACTCCATTATAAAGCCTATGAACACCAATGGGTCAGATGAAATTGAGCTAATCTGTTTCTATGGTCATGGCTATTCTATGGGGATGTGAGGCTCAAAACAACTTTTACTTTCCCTAAAGAATGTCATGCACTCATTTGTAAGCTGGGTGGGCTTAAGGACATCAATCATACCATTGAAAAACCTTTGTAAATTCTGGGACCCAAACTCGGGACCTATTGGTTGGCAGTCAAGAGCTCTACCATTCTGCCATTCCATCCCCATACAGTATCTATGGTCTTATCGCTTTTTCAAATTATATTTATCTCCAACTGTTTGAATAATCTTACTTACAGTAGATAGAAAAATAATGAAGAATTGTGTGAACATATGCATAAAATAAGTTGATCAACTAAAATACTGTTACTTACATTTAAAACCAGCTTTTTCATTGACATTGCCATGAAAAAAGTTATTAACACGTATTTTGTGGATATCAAAAACGTCTATGTAAAATGGACTGCCATGAATTTGTTGTCCACCATACATAACATCTACAGAATGTCTTCCTGTATGTGATAAAATAATAACTTTATAGTTTATTACTAACTAAAAAAAAATTAAATCCAATAAATTTTGTTTATTTTCTATGTAAATTATCTCTGATTTTCATAATGAATACCTTTTTTTTTAATAGGAAATCTATTTTTAAATTTTCAAATTAAGATATCTGAGATATGCATATTAAATGTAATTTTTTTACCAGGTTTGTTTGGTGTCCACTCTACTTTATAGTCTCCATCTGATTGCTGAAGAAGACGAGCTGGAATGTTTTCACCAGTTGGGGCTGATAAAAAAAATACTTGTATAATTATTTCAGGACAGGTCCTTTACTAACACATCTTTAACTAATTTTGACATGAATATTGATTCTGTTAATAATTTTTAAAAATAAGTTGTCAGGTGATAAAACTTTCAGATAATAACAATAAAATGTATGAAATGACCATTTTAAGTATTATCATGTGTTATTAAACTTATGGATCAATAATTTATTATAAATGAAGTCATAAAAGGTTGAAATTTTTTTGCTTTGAACTAACCATATTGTTTAAAGTTAAACATATTGTAATAAAAAGAAAAAAAAACAATAAACGAAAATTGAAAATATGAACAAACAAAGTGCTGATCTAAACCCACAGTGTCTACTTTAAAAAAAAAATCAAGATGCATTTATCTACATTTACTCACACATTTTGTTTATACCTCTTTACTGAATGCATTCAAACCAAAATAATTATTTAAAAAGTAAAGTATAAAATTTATTAATCTATCAGCTGTACATTCAAGGTAATCTATATTTTAAATCTCTACAACTATTTATATGCTAAATATTCTAAAATCTAAAAAAAAAACACATTTCTAAACAGTGAAATAATGTTAAAATATTCTAGATTGATCATCAAAATAATTTTAAAAAGACAGTATGATAGCCCATGAATGAATAGTTTATACTAAAATATTTGGAAAAACCAAATTTTTTTAAACCAATCCAATTAAACAGGCATGTCAAATTCAGAGTATTAAGAAGGCTGCATGGGTTGTTTATAAGTGCCACTGATGACAAACAATAGAAATAATCTAATAAAATATTTTGAGGGATATTTTAACTAGGTATATAACTGTACTTAGATTTATAAATAAACATACAAATAAATTAGCAGCAAGCCATGTTCATGTATTAAAATTATTGAAATTAATTTACAGAATAAACAGAAATTTTAAACAGAAGTAAACATTTTTTTGCAACAGAAATAATAACTAGGGTTGCTAATCTATTAAGAACATAAAATGAAGCCCATCATACAATCAAGTAAAATATTCTAAATTTAGATTCCCCGCTCTACACACATACACACACACAGGAAAGCATGCACACACACTGAACAATCCAACTGTTAAAATGTATTAGACAAAAACATTTGGACCATTGTAAGCTAATTATAGCTCAGGAAAAAATGTTGCAATATAATATCCACAGAATAACCCAAAAATAATTAACCCATGTTTGGAAGCTAGAAATAAAAATATGCTTTCAATTCTATAAAAAAAAAAGAAATGAAAATAAATCTCATAAAAAAACTTCAACAAAATTTATGTCAGCTCATGTATATTATGTTTAGGCAACACATGAGGAGACAAAGGGCTGCACTGACATGACTGATGTAAAATAATTTCAGATTTATAAAAAAAATCCATTTTGCAACAGTTAAGGTAAAAAAAGAAATATGATAATGTGATTAAATTTTTCTCATACTCCAATACCTAACATATACTTTTGGAAAGGCGTGCACTAACATTCCCAAATGCAAATATAGTCATACCCCGCTTAACCCAGGGGATACGTTCCAATTATTGACATCTTTAATGTTTTAAATGAATTATTTATTAAAAAAATAAAATATTAATATGAGTAAGAAAATGTGGAAAGTTATGTAATTGGTTTCTATGGGCTTGTAAAAATGTGCATTTATTTCTTTAACCATATGCTTATGACTTTTTAGATTTATCATAACTCTCTTTTTATTTTAATATAAAAACGAAAATTAAAAAAAAAATCTTTTTTTTCTTTAACATACAATACAGTTGCATTTAAGTATGTATGTAGACTTACATGTTGGCATTCATTACAGACTAATAAAAACTTTCAACGAGACTGACTGTTAGTGCTAATGAATGTTAAGTTATGAGAAACAATCATAAGGGTATGTGTGGCTCAGTAGACTAGGGGACATTCATAAGGACCTGAAAAAATCCCAAGGTTCTCTCTTAGGGTTGAACCTAGGACCCCTTAAATCAACATTCAAGTACTCTACACCCCATGACCAAGGTCTCTTGTTCAAATTTTTCATGTCATGGTTGAAGTTCCTTCCATGTCTATTGTGATGCCTTCATGGCCATTACACTCCCAGCTGTGTTGGGATGAAAGAAGGGCACTGCCAAACCTTAAAATTGTCCCATTTAGGTAGGTAATTTTTTTTATAGGGAATGGATGATCATGTGGTAAATTGCTTGGCTTTTGACCTGAGGGTCCCTGATTCAATCTGCTGAAGACCAATAGATCAGGTCTTGGTTTAAGTCCCTGCTTATCTCCCTCGGTACCTCCAAGGCCGTTGCACTATCAGCTTTGGTGGGAATGATAGAAGGGCACCATAAAAACTGTCCCATTAGTGGTTTTATAGGATATAAGAGATTTCATCTCACCTTAACAAGGGACTTCACACATATTAGCAAAACCATCAATCCCTGTGTTTTGTGTTTCCAAAAGATTTTTAAGAAAAAATAATTTGATGAATTTATGAAAATATATATCTCGGAAAATAGCAATAATTGGGTAAAAATGCTAAATGGAACAGAGTTATAGGGGTATTACTGTACATGTTTTTTTTTTTTTAATATTTCTGTTTGTATCTATAAACAGTATAGTTTTCCTTGTGAAAAAAACATGCTAAATATACAAGTAGGATTTCAATGTGCAATGGTATGATTTCTTGAAAAAGTATGATTCATCAGAATCTTGTTAATAACGGTACATGAAAGGTTGAAATTGTTGATTCAGTTAAAAACATTTACAGGGTAAGTCAAATAATATTGTAATGATTAAAGGTAAATTTAATTTAGTATTAATAGGGAGAAAGCTGGTAAAACTGAGTGGTAATGATAAATTAGAAATACATACATATGTTAATGCTTATATCAATTTCTCATGCATGTTATATTTTGAACATGTCTTCAAGGCAAAATTAAATTATCATCACTGAATTAAAAAATTATAGAGCTCATAAAGAAATGTAGTTTTTATGTTTCTGATTCATTAGGCACAAGCCTAATTTAGAGTGTGACATTTCTTAATTTAATACAATATGTGGAAGTTAATCTGAAAAAAATTTCTATGATTATGTAAAAGTATTAAAAATTACAAACTAAAACATTGACAATAAACCTGCCAACTACTCACATATAGAAGAGCTAAATATTTTGCATACATTTAATAGCAGAGACAATTCAGCCACTGACCACAAACACTGTTTTTGAAAGTGTCTCAGAAGTGTTAAGAAAGCATTCATTTTCTATGTTTACATACATTTTAGAACCTATCCACCATAAGTTCATTAAGATATAAATTACATGCAGTGATTGAAAATAAATCTTTGGTAGATTACAGGTGGTGCCACCACCGTCACCAGCTAAACATGCCAGCCATAATCAGGCCATGATACTTAAACAACCTAATATCATCACATCCAACATTTCTCGATCTACTTTGTGTCCACCAGTCTGAAGCAGAAACCAATTCTTCCCCTTTGTATTGATAGCTTCAACACTAGAGAAATTAATTCGTATGAATGTTGGTCTGTCTTCTTCAACTTCTATGATAAGGGGAGAGCCTATCAAATAAAAAGTAATATAATAATAATATAATAAAATAATGAAAAAAGAAAACTAATCAATATAAAGAATTATTATTTAACCTTTTGAAGGTCTATTGTTTTAAAATGAATAAACAAACCTGGAATTGTATCACCATTGAAAGTAGCTTGAACTTCATAACGACCAACTGTTAGTGGCTTAAAAGTGTAATGATACTGCCCTTCATTAATTTTGTTGCATTCTGCTCGCACTGGCTGACCTTTATGCGTAATAATTACTTCCATTGCACCAGCACCAGCAGCTGAGCTGTCAACTTAATGAACACAAATAAATATTTTATGGAAATTCTCAGTTTTCATAATATATAAAAAGATTATAATTATCATATAATTTGGAACCAGCAAATTAGGAATTAATATTTTATGATATTTTTGGATTAAAAAAAATGGAACAATTCTTTCAAAATGATTTATTAGATATACATTAAGATATACATTAATATATATATACATATATATATATATATATATATATATTTATAACTATTGAGTAAATTGGAATTTGAAACTTTTTAGCAGAGAATAGTATATTCTCGATTGAAATAATGCTAAAAAATCTTACTTGTAAATCCTATTTCTCTTTCTTTTTGGTGTGATTTATCCACATCTATAATCCGAACAGCACTTGGATCATAAACATTACAAATAAATGGGCTTCCACTGAGTGGACTGTCACCAACTCCTACATGTACCTTATGAGCTCCGACTTCTAAAGGGGTGAAGTTGATGCGCATATTATTGCTAACATTGTTCAAGCGTGCTGGGACAATATTTCCGCTGGGTGCTAAAGAAAACGAAAATCTTGAATAATTTAAATTCATTTTAATACACATAATATTGTGGAAAAATATACCACTAAAATTTTAGTGAGGTTATATTTCTGTCTAAAATTAGTATATAGAAGGGGTTGTCAAATAAATATGCTTTGAAATTACTATTGCAATTTACCAATAATTTTAATGTCAATATCTCTTTCATCCAGTCCTTGATGTTCCATATTTAGTACTGCTTCCTTATAAACCTTTGCAAGTCTCATGCCTTCCCCTGTAAAACTGATGTTTGTGCTGTCAATTACAGTTACTTCAAACGGTGTTCCTAAAAGTAATGAAAAAAATTATAAAAATGTATTTATTCCTTAAAGTACTACAATATATTGGGATGCAAAGACACTCTCTACCCCAACACTTTCAATAGTAAATGTATTTTTTCCTGGTATTTGATTAATGAGGGAGGGTAACATGGTTTTAAAATGAGAAAATATTTCTGTCATTGAATTCAGCCTACCTGGTACTTGCATGTCATTAAAAAAAACTGTAACCAGGTGTGGTGCTATATTCTGAGGGGTGAAATTTACTTCATATCTGTCATGACCAATTTCTCTGATCCTGCAAGGTACCTCTGTTCCCCTACATCTAACTTGAAATTTTAGCTGACCCTCACCTGCTGCTGAAGTGTCCACTATTAAAAAAAATATATGTTAGTAAAAATTTTACCACTTATTTATTGTACATTAATTAAATTTCATAATGAATAAAGTTTATGTCAATGGTAACTTCAACAGATAGTCATAATATTGTATTATTAAATACAATTTTACTTTATTTTTCAAACATATATGTATAATAAACACCTGAAAAAAAAGATGGTCATTAAATTACAATAAACAACTATTAAAACTTACAATGAAAATGCATGGGTTTGCCAAAGTAAGCTCTTCCAGGGGCATTAATCCTAATGAGTGCAGGATCAAAAACATTACATGTGTAAGGGCTGCCCCTGACTGGACTTCCAGCACAATCAACAAATACTTTGTATAGACCTAGTAATTGAAAATTTAAAGCTATTTTATTCATTTTGCTATTTTTTTGTAATAACTTTTGTTTAACCTTCATTCATTTTACTACCAACGTGTTTTCATAAATGCTGATTGTATAAATATTTTACTGCCACAGTAAGAAGTCAATGTGCCAGTGTCAAACTGCCAGTGTGTCTATGTGCCAGTACATTAACAAATGTAAACTCTGATTGTAGTGGTTATAAGAGTTAGACAAAACGATATAAATAAACACATGTAGGTTAAGATAATATCTATTGAAGTAACTGCTTACAATTATGGTTTGTATTATTTATTTAACAAGCAGTTCATTTTTTTTTTCATGTTTTGTAAAAAAAAATAAATAAGTGTAAATTACCAACTTCCAAGGGAGTATAGTCAATACGAAGTCCAGACTTAGCATTACCAGATAGATGGACAGGAACTTCCTCGCCATAAGGTGCTAGAAAATAATAATCTTATACGTTAAGATATGTCTCTTAATTATTTGACATCAAAGTTAAATTATAATTAAGTCAGTCATGGGTGTTGACTATCACAAAAAAAGAAAAAATAATACTTACAAACAACACGAACATTAATTCTTGCTTCCCCTGCATGTTTCATATTCACATGAAAGCTAGTGGGCATATTGGCTGCTGCCATGTCTATGCCCTTTCCAACAACCTGTACACTCTCAGGATCTACTACTGGACATTGGTGAGGACTACCTAAATAGAGAAAAACACAAAGTCTGTTAATTCTTTTTTTTTATATTTGCTTTTAAACAGGCTCTTAACCCAAGGGAAGTAATTTTGAGAGTATGTCTTGAAATATCATATTCATATACTTGTATAAAGCAATACCTTAGAACAACAGAGTGAATGTAAATTTTGTTAGAATGTATCCTAAACACAAAAATGAGAAAATAAAAATTTAACAAAACAATGTTGGCTATAATTTTAAAATATAAAATTTGTATTAAGCTTCATAAAAAAAATGAGTATAAGTTTAAATAATGCTAAAAATAAAATTTAGCCAAAATAATGTGTGTGCTTTTAATATTTCTGTAAGAAACTCATTTTAGAAACCTTACTCATTTTGTGTGATAAAATAAAAAACTTTTCTCAGAAAATGTTAAGACAATGTTAATTTGTTTAAATATTTTACAATAATAATTAATATGCCTACACTTTTTTTTAGTGTTCTAGCAAATTATATGCAGTAAATATTTAAAAGTATTTTGAAGCATTAGTACAAACAATATTAAACCTCACCTCAAAATTCAATGAAATTTATTTCCATCAAATTTAATTTTTAACTGTTAAAAGTTTTTTTTTTTTTTGACTTTCTAATGGTCCCATGTTTCAATATTACAGGTGTGTAAGCAAATATTGGAGTAGATCTTTCTTTCTTTTCTTAACTCCCCAGAACACATTTAAATTTACTTAGGCAAATCATCAAGGCTAGACATGTAAACAATCTACTGCCCAGGATAGACTCAGACTTTTTACTTTACTGATTACTGTGTACACAAAATGAATAAGAAAATCAAAACCAGAAAGTAACTGTTTTGAACTTATGGGAATAAGAAAGTACATTTCACTGTATTGTGCTTTATATATATATATATATATATATAAGTTAGGTTCTCCTAATTCAATCAGTAGTCGGGTTATTTTTGGTTTCAGACGCATACAATATTTTCATGATTTATATCTTACAATTTAAAAATGTAATATGTGGTAATGTTATGAATAATAAGCCACAACAAAAAATTTGAACAGAATTATGTTATATTTTAGACTTTTTGTTATCATATTTAAAACCACACAAACTATTAATCCTGTGGATTTTTTCCAAAAACATCTTTGGAATCAAGATGCCATTAATATTCAACAGAAACCAGCATTCTTACTTTTGATCTAAAGAAGACAGACTTAAGATGGAAATTATTTATAGATATATATGTATATGATTACATAAATATATAAATGTATATATAATATATATTATGTATATGTATTACATATGTATATTATACATATACATATGTATATATACTCTACATATATATATATATATATAGGCTAATAGATATAACTATAGATAGATATTCTTGTTTTAAGTCTGTATAAGATTGAAAGAATATAATATGAATGTATATGTGTAAATAAAATACATTTTAAAAAAAGTTATAAGTGTCCTAAATAAATTACTTTTGCATACATTCATGGATATTTTTTAAATTTTACTTTTAGCTAACTGGAAAATGTCAGTGTCTTAACATTACCAGTTTGGTACCATTAACTAACATTATGTAGCTTAATATTAAATCTTAACTTTATTACTACATGTTTATTGTGGAGAAACAATATAGTCATAGTTTGATGATGCAATTTGGTAGGCTCCGCCCACCACAGACTCTATGGTATCATTCCGCCATCTTGCCCTGTAGTTTATTCTGAGTTCTAGTGTATACGTCATTTTGGTAGAAATGACGTATACTTCAACAGACAGTGGGGAGCACTTGTTTTAATTTAGCAGTTGAGAAATCAGTCTAGCTTTGGGCATCGTGGTATGCGGATGTATATTGTAGTTTTATCTAGACAGTAGTTATTGTACTCCTTCTGAGTGCACCATTATATGTCAGTTCATGTTCATGCAGTTATACTAAAGAATTAAATATTATTACTTTCAACTGGAGTCAACTTAGTATTGTTGTTCACTGTTGTTGGAACATCTACTACAAGTTAATAAAAGAACTCCGCAACATATATCTCTTACCTTACATAATGTATTATTTTTATTACTTAACAATAGGCATATATTTTGGCCTATAGACAATTTTTTAAAGTTTTTCTTAAATTTTTTCATTTAATATTTGTTTATCTAATATTTTTTTTACTGATTGTGTGAAGGAGCCAAAGTATTTCATCATTATATATATAATGCTATAACTGACTTATAAGATACTCTTCAATTATGAAAAGCAATGTCAGCAATAACATATTTTACAAAATTCTTTTCTATTTGAACAAATTTTTTGTATACAATTATAAACATAATTCTTTGATAGATGAACACAAATACAATCATTTCCAGTGCCAATAACAGGATAAAAGAATTAAAGCCGTTAAAATCAAGAATCGTATCGAATATAGGAATGACCAATATATTTAAGTTATACAAATTAATCGCACATGTAAAATAATTTGAATTCATCCATAAGATATTTCTTAAAAAGGGTTATTATTATGTTTCTCTCAGGCTTTGAAAGGATGGAAGTTTATGAATGAAAGTAAAATCAAGCCGTTGTGTGTGTTAATTGCATTTTGTTTTTATGTTGATGTGAGACATCTGATCAACCTTAGCTTAAAAAGCAACCAACTTTTTGGATCATTCTAAGAATTAGCTTTTGGAGTAAATCTCAAGTTCTGTGTATACAGCTCCAAAGAGTATGATGAAAGCATTTATAACAAAACAAAGCTTAATTGACAAAGAAATTTGCAATGAAGTATTATAAAAGGGATCTGAATGAATTTTTAAGTTAAAGATCAGAGATAAACAATTAAACAAAGCCAAAAAAAACTATTAAGATGGAAAAAAAATGATCTACAGTATTTTGTTTTGAATATTTGTGCTTAAGTATTTTAATTCATTGTTAAAATAGTCAATGTCGTAAAACTATTTAAATATGAATATAACAATTAAATATTTACTACAAAAAAATGACCTCAGGTACGTGTATTAAATAAATTAACTAAGAATTTTAGTATTCCAAACCAGCCCCGTAGCCAAGGGGGGCACACTGGGGGGGCCGTGCCCCCCGCTAGGTGTGGAGTGCCCCCCCCGCTGAAAAAAGAAGAAAAGAGGAAAAAAGAAAGAAAAAGTAAAGATGCCCCCCTTGCTGGGTATTGGTGCCCCCCCTGCTGACTTTGACCTGGCTACAGGCCTGTTCCAAACCCACTAAAATGACCAAGTGATGCCATCAATCAATAAAGTGAGATATATTGTTTTCAATATTTTGCAAGTAATTTGATATTTAAGGCTTATTATTCATCAGCAGATGGGATAATCCTCCAAGCCTCAGTGATATTTTTGTGCTATTCACTTGGACTAAGTTTAGTATGAATAATATGATGGGAAAATTGCAGATAGATATATATCAGGATTGTTAACGATTCTATTAAATTGTATCGTCAATACCAATACTTCATGAAAATAGTATCACCTATACCAATAATAATACTCAAGTAAAAATGTATTGCCAAAATCGATACCAATACAATACCAATACTTTTGAGAACAACCACACATTTAAGTAAAAACAATAAATACAATGTCAAAGCAAAATTTTAATGCTAATCTCTTCACAACTTGGCAGCACGTAAGAAGACCATCATTTCAAAAAGATCATTGCTTATCCTAGAACATAATGGCATAAAAACACGCCCAGCCAATGAAAACAGGCACTCAACTGCAGCACTAAAGTCCAGTGTTCAGTTGCAGGCATAGTTTCCTAATGCTTGGGTAGGGTGCTAATGACAGCATTTCTGATGAGTTATCTTCAAGATATCTATCTTCTTCAGCAGAACTGTTACTATTAAGCAATTCGTCCTGGTTCTGCTGACGTGCAGTAAAACAAGCAAAAAATATATATATATATTCAGATATATGTACTTCTGACTGTACTGAAGCTGCACCACCCTGCCGAGTAAGTTGAGTGGGAACTGCATGCACTCAGTGCACTGCTGGCACTATTTAAGGTTTGTACAACTTCAGCCTTGTGATTCAAGTTGTCTTGGTGGGGAGGTGGGTGGTGTTAATATTGGTAGTGTTGATGGCTATGATTACTAGTAGTAATTGAATTTATGTAGATTACTTTTAAAACAAGGTATTATAATCGTTATTGTTTTTCTGCAAATAGCTAATAGTGGCAATAGAAAAGAATTGGTATCAAGTATCGAACATTTTTCGTTTAAAATGTATCTGTGATACACAAATCAATACTTGATACAAAAAGGATCGGCAATACAGCAACCAATACTAAAAATGTATCGCCGATACTGTATTGGCTGATACCGATACTTCGATACTAACAACCCTGATATATATATATATTCTCTGATGGAAAGCAGATGAAGTCAAATTATTTTGTTATTTATCTCTAACCTATATATAATTTTTTATATATAGAAAACTGCATGAATCTTAAAATTAAATTATTGAAATATAATTGAGGAGGGAGTAACATACTTATAAAGTCATGAGCAAACTATATTCCACACTATTAAAAAATAGCTTAAACATGAACATGTATGATACAGACAACATAACCTTTACAAAAGATGCAGCTTAACTTTTGTAGAGTGTGTACATGTATAATAAATAATTTAAAACCTGTAAAAAAAAAAGAGGAAATATAATTCTATAAAGATAGCAATAACTATGATGACTTTTTTTACCTTTAACTGCTTGTCCATTAAACTGAGTATGGATAAGATGCAATCCAGCTTTTTTAGGTGTAAATGTCACTTTGAATAATGTGCTTCCTTCATCCTGAACATAATTGGGTATAATTTCATCATCACACATGACCAGAATCTCAAGATTTCCATCTCCAGCATCATTAGCATCCACTGTCAACCAAATAAAAATCTACACTAGATATAGGTTACTCCAACATCATGAAAATAAATGGCACACTGTATAATTTTAAGCTGAAGAATTTACTATAAAAAATGCTTATAATATTTTTAATTTTTTTAACAGTAAACCTAGCTTTAAGATGATATATTTATATTCATAGCAGAATTTTAAAAACATTACAGAGTGTAAAATTTTTTTTTTAAATTTAACACAAAGGATTTACTTACAGGTAAAAGAAACTGGTTTATTCACCATTCCAGGATTAATATTAGAGACTCTTACTCTTGCTGCATCAAAAACTTTAACTATATATGGACTGCCTTGTATTGGTACTCCAGCATAATCAATGAAGACTCTGTGTGAACCTCCAGTTAAAAAAAAATGGCACTGTTTTCAGACCCATCACTTAATTTATAGATCCGATGTATTTCAGTTTAGAAATTGTATAATTATAATCTTATTCATTATACCTATGATGACTGGATGCCAATCAATTTTAGCAGTGCCATCTCCTTTGTCAGCCAGCCTACATGGTACAGTAGTTCCATCAGGAGCTAGTTTTCAAAATATACAATATTTATAAATATTATTGATATATTTTAACAAGTTTTTTTAGAATGTTATTTTTTATAATTAAAGAGAATATGAAAAGTACCTATTATCTTGACATTCATTTCTTCAAAAGAACCTATTGGTGAAACCAAGTTAAAGCTGGCTTTCTTATTGCATGAGACTAAATTCCAGTTGTCACCTATCAGTCTTATTCCTCCAACATCAACAATATGTACATTGTATGGACTTCCTGTTGAAACATAGGATCTAAAAGGTATCTCTGAATTGATAATTACATGCCTGGATGAAATTGTTTTATATGATTATAACTAAACAATAATTAATTGATTAATAGCTTACCATTAACATGTAGATTGTTATAAAGAACATTCACTTTATAACTGCCTTCACTGTGACCAATAAAACTACATTCATATTTGTTTTTAGCAATGGCCAGAGCATTGTTGGGGATATTTTTACCATTGTGACTGACACTTATTTCTAGAGTTCCATCCCCTGCTTCTGATGCATCAACTGCATTGAAAAAATAATACTGGATTACTTGAATTCAAGTTAAATTAACCAGAATTAGAAAAAAAACATGCATATAGTTACCAAGAAATAATTGTTAATTCTAGATAATTACTAAGTATATTTACCATTAAATTTACAAGGCACCCCTACTATTCCTTGTTTGACTTTGACAAGTTTAACTTTGTTAGGGTCAAAAGTTCTCACACTGAAGGGGCTCCCTTTTATTGGTGACCCAGACAGTGATGTTCTGATTGTGTATGTACCTTCAATGAAAAATCACAACTATATCCTGTGTATTTTTACATACTAATATTGATATTTTAATACTTATTTAAAAAGAAAATATTTTTATTTACCAATTTCCTTTGGTAGATATTCAACATTTATTCCATTTCCATCTGGTAGTCTAGTGATTCCAGTAGGGACAATATTTCCGTTTGGTCCTTTAGTGTTATTGGTTAAAAACATTTGTATATACATGTACAAAATCAACATAAATGAATTCAACCTTACTAATTCTTAATATATAACTTTCACACAGAAAATGATGATAGAAAAAACATATAATTATAAATAACACATTAATTTGATGCATCATAATAAAGACATTGAAGAGAAACAAGACACTTTTGGAAAAAAAAATTAGTCTCCACTTCTCTGAAATATTGAATGGTATAAAAAGAAATAAAGTAAAAAACACAAAACATTGAAAACACAAACTCTTTGGTCACAAGAAGATAGTCATTACAACCATTTACTTTAGATATGTTTATTATTTATGTTCATATACATGATATAATTTTAAGTTAGCCTTTTCATAAAAGCTCTCAAGACTTTAAAAACTGTGTTTAAAGCACATTAATTATTTTGTTTTCAACAATTTCAATGAAAAAAAATTAAATTTCTTTTTCAAGTAAATTGGTTGTTGATGTATTTTTTTTTTAGAGTAAAAACCACAATAGAAACATGGACAAAGTGAACCATAACATTTTTAGATAAATCTAATTATTAGTGTCAGATATCTACCTTATGAGCAATAGAATGATCTCCCTTCAAGCAAGGCTCACCTCTACCACTTGATATGTCAATTGTATTACAATTTATATCTAATAATCAGCATCATTATAAATACTGTATATAGGGTGTATTAAAATGATAAATTTCATGCACAATTTTATATGCTGCTGACACAAAAAGTTCTGTCATGAATATTTTCAATGATTAAAAGCTTGTTACATATTTTTATTACATGCACATTTTTACAGAAATAATTAGTAGTTTAAAAATACATGTATTTTTGGGTACACAGAATCATGTTCTTATGAACATTCAAAAGTTTTTATTAAAATATTACAAGAAAATATTGTTCAACTTTGCACATAAGGAATTGTATATAAATAAAAAAAATGTGAAAACATTATTTGTGTATTTTACCTCATTCTGCAATTTAATTGTATAACCTGGAAATTATACTATAAAAGCAAAAAAAAACATCATTTCAAAATGTTCCTATCTAATGACCAAATTTACTATAATACCTTCACCAATCTCTACAAAAAGCAACAAACAATCTATTGCATTGCAAGAGTAATTTCTGAGAAAACATGATAATAAAGCTCATGCTTTTTTGTACATTATTTAAAAAAAAATTTTTTTAAAATGTGTCCGAAAAAAAAAAACGTTATCAATGCTTTCCATTGAGATAAACAAAATACTAATAACATTTATGATGCAAACATGTTTCTGATATGTTAATGACATGTTAGAAGGGTTAAAAAGGAAATTATAACATTAAATATAATAAAGAAGGCTTTATATATCTCACTGAGACTTTGAAAAAGCTATGTAAAAAGATTTACTAATTTATAAACATATTAATGAACATGAAAAAAATGCTATCCAGTAATACAAATAATATCAAATACTTCACCAAAATATCGTTTAATCTCTAAATTTAATGGTTTTGATTACATTTCCTAAATATTAACGAAAGATTCTTTGCAGGATAATCAAAACATGTTGAGTAATCGGTTATGAATGTGTTTTTTATAAATCCCTTACCTTTACTTAATCTACAAAATGTCTATAATTCAGCCAAACATTTAGACTTTCAGTTAGTAAAGTAATTAGAGATTATCTAAAATCATATACATAAGTATTGAAAAGATTTTTTTATTTAAAATGTAAAAAAAAATGACTGTCGATCAACCATCATGAACTAATCAGCTGGAATAATTTTTTTAACCGGTGCTGTTAATTTTCATCCGAATAACTTAAAGCCTTAAATTCAATTTAAAATTTTCCCATGTATTATAATAATTAAAAAACTCACCTGTGATAATGACTTCTGATGTTAAATTAGAAATATTAGCTGGAAACTGGAGATGAAAACTAGAGGACTGATGAACTGGAATGATTTGATGCAAGTCTGTTATACTAGCACTGAGCTCTTGAGCTATGCAAGTCAGTGGTGAACCTGGTGATCAGAACAAGTTTAAAATTGTGATATATTGCTGATTGTGAAAAACAAAATAATGTACATAATTATCATTTCATGAAAAAAAAAGTATAAAATTTGATAAACTTGCAAAATGATTAATGTAAAGAAATACTTTTTATTCCTTAATTACAGACATAAAATATTGTGCTCACATGGTAAAGGTTTATCATTAAATAAAATATCCACAACTTGTTTGCCTGGAAATGTTGGCACAAATTTGATCTTATAGTTGCCTGTGCCTTCAGCATCAACATCATTGGGAGTGTTACCATTGTTGACCATTATTTGCAGCTGACCTTCACCTGCCTCACCAACGTCAACTGAAGGATGATATAAGTAATGTATAAATGAAATACAATTGTATAGCAGGTTGGCTATTCATATTGAATCATGAATTATTATGGAATTTAAGCCATACTGCACTTAGCTTGAGTTCTATATGATGATTTTTATTTGTCATATAAAAACACATTACGACCAATTTATAGCATTAGGGAATATTTCATCAAAATTGACTTTTAAGGAGCAGATTTTTATGGCATATTTTATTACTTTTAATAAAATTTTAAGCTCATGTACAGAATATTATATTTTCATTGTGCAGAGCATAGGGGAAAAGTCACCAAAGCTATCAAAGAAAAGGGACAGCCTTTGATTTCATGAGAACGTTGAGAAATTTCACGACAAAACACATAGACACACATTCATACTTGGGGGACACTTAGAGAACAAAAGGGGTTGAGGATTTAGGCCTATAAATACATTAGGATTTTCATCAATTTTTCTACTGATTGTTTTATTTCTTTAATTTGTGTTTGAGCTCATCACATTTAATATGAACAAAACATGTCAATAGTTAATTTTTTAAAGTGCAAATTGGATATATTTCTATGTATTTTTTTAGCATTAGAATGTTTTTAATCATTGCATAATGTATCTGATATTTAAAAGTATTTGTTTGCAATCTCAAATATGCATCTGACAATGGATTATAATTAGCTATCACTAGAGATAAAAACAAGTTTATTTTAAAATTAGGCTTACTTCAAAATAAATATGCAAGATACTAGTTTTACTCTCTCAATCTCTCTTAATACACACACATATATTTATATAATTATATATATATAAGCTGCACATGCATTTTTACTGAATTTTATGTCATATTGTTAATTGTATTGGCTTATCTTAAAGGCATATATTTGCATTTTAATGGTCATATTTTGGTCTTTTTTAGGACATACATATGAGTCCTATTCATTACATATTCATATAATACACAAGATGATGCACTATATATATAAAATGTTTAATATTTTTCAGTTCTTTTACTAATATTTAAAAGTACTTTTCAAAATCAATCATATATCTGTTTCATATTAACAAAGAATCTATGCAATGCAGAAATAAGATACCATACTTTTGAAATACATAGGTTGATTAACAAAGCCATCCTGCAGTGGAGAAACATAGATAGCACCAATGTTGTAAGCTTTAGCAGTGAAGGGGCTACCAGACACATGATGATCACAGTATTTTACAAGGATGGTGTATTCACCTGAAGACATTTTAATATATTGAAGAATTAATAGAAATCATGATATAATTATGTCATATCGACTTATAATTTCAATACAGATTAGTTCAAAAGTGTGTAATTTACCTGCTAAAGTTGGTATATATTCAATGACTTTGTCCCCTGTAGACTCTGCAGACAAATCATATGGGACTGTATCTCCTTTTGGACCTATCAAATGCAGAGTTTAGGAAAATTCAGCATATAATACTATATTAAAATTTATTTAAAATATTTCAATATTTCAAAATACATATTTGAAATGAAAAACTAAAAAAAAGATAAACACTGGCATGAAAAAAAATGTATAATGAAAGAATTCGTTTAGAACTGTGCATGAAATATCAAGCTGGTAAAGCCTATAACAGAAAAAACTAAGTCAAGCGCAATATTAAAAAAAAAAACTATCCGAAGACAATAAAAAAACTTAAGCAAAAGAAAAAAATGATTACTGTCAAATTTTTTATTTCTTTGTTGTAGTTAGAAATTTTTTTGTGAGAGCTACACAATATAAAGTTTTAAAAAATAAAAAAATATAATATTATTCCACCTTGGCATAATGAAAATAATTGATTATATTGGACTTTTAAGTGTTACTGAAATTCTAAGCTTTATAATTATTAAAATATCATCACTATATAAGATAACAGAAAAATTTTCTATAATTTTATTGTTACTAAAAAATAAAAATCATTCTTAGTTCTTAGAAAACTACCAAATCTGCAGCTGAAAACAGTATTATAGAGAAAATCATTAATACTCTTGACAATTTTAAAACATTTTCAGTTATATTTGAAAATACTTTTAAGAAGAGTCCTATAAAATTGTGTTATTTTTTATTTAGTTAATATTGTCTAAGAAAAAGTTATTTACATAAAAAAGTTTAAATATGGTTTTATTTAATTATTTATTAAATGAAATAAAATAAATAACAAAAATTGTTACAAAAATAAAATGAAATAAGATCAATATTTTCAGATTAAATTTTGAATAAGATATTTCTCATCAACTATATTTTAATTGCAGGTAGATGTGAGAATTATAATACCTTTCACTATTATGTCTAACTCATCGTGTATTAAATTTTGGCCATTGGCCTGAATGTAAGTTGAAGCTTTTTTGTTGCACTGTAGTTTTTCTTTGCCTCTCAGTGTTATACTTTTGGGATCAACTATTAAAATAGTCCAGGGACTGCCTAATATCATAGGAAATAAAAAAAATACTTCCAACATTAATCTAACATAAACTCAGAATAAACCATTAAAATACAATTATTTTTATAATAATAAAAATGTAATTCTTATAATTTTTTAAGTATTAGTTTTAAATAATGTTTACAGTATAATTTTTATTTATAGAGGTATTTTTTTTACCTACAACTTGAGTGTCATTAAAACTAATTTCAACTGAATGAGGTCGAGAATTTTCTGGCAAGAAAGAGGCAGTGAAGTAATGATTTCCCTTATTTTCAACTGTACATGGAACTCTTCCTTCATTTACACGAATTTCAATATTTCCTGCTCCTGCTTGAGATGCATCAACTGAAAAGATAAATGAACATATAATTTTTAAATGGTTTGTAAATCATTATATAAAAAGGACATTTCTAACTTCAAAAGGATATTATAATAATTATTACAATATCATAAACACAAAATTATGTAGCCTATATTACTAACTGTGAAATCGGACAGGACTGTCTTTGGTAGCAGTAGAGGGCATCCCACTAACTACTAATTTTCTCATGTCGAAGGCTTTAGTGGTGAAAGGAGAACCACTTATTTCTTGCTCAGCAAATTTCACCTCAATGGTGTATTCACCTGCAGACATTTACAAATAAAAAAAATATACTCAACAAAAAATTGTATAGAACCCATATATTTTATTATCTGGCAATATATAATATTTTTTAAGCAGAGCAGCTCTTATAGAACCTGATACATGACTTAATTTTAAGGAGGGGTCAGAAGGGCCACTGTTTTTAATGATTTTTAGTGCCCAGGAATGGCAAGCAATAACCTAGACAGTATGTATTCTTAGACACACAAGAACAGCTCTGCATGCAAGATTGAAATTAAACTAGTGTAGCATTTTAAATGATGTAACATATGGTAGTGAAACATGGAGAGTGGAGGAATAAGACAATGGATCAGGAAAAGTGGAGATGAGTAGTAAGGCAGGCCAGGGCCCTAAATGGACTGTAGAGAAAAAGGAAGGAGGAGGAAGTAGAAAAAAGAGTTTTAAATGTAGGCTATCTAGCCCAGCTGTGAATCAGTGAATTATACTTTGCTTTAGCTTTTTTTCACTTAACAAAAAGAATAAAAAGAACTGTTTCATCTTTCCTTTGTTTCCAATAGTAATCTATGGCTTTTAATCATTCAATTGGAATACAGCACTAAATATTTTTTTCTCCTATGCAAGGAGATGTATTAGAAATGTGCATTTACATGAATATATGACATAATAGCATGATATTAATTTGTTAATTAGTCGTAAGGACTGTAGCCATAATTATCGAAAATGCAACAACTATGTTTGAGTTGTCTTTTGAAGTCTGATAATTTTGACAATAAAAACAACCATACCAACCATTTTTTTTTATTTGCTATTTAATTTACTGATTGGCTGATTTTAGGGATAGTTTTGACAGCTTTATACTGGATGCATGCAAGTAAATTGTAAAACACAACATTTAAAGCTATAATGACAAAGATTTCTACTGTCAATTAACCAACATTCAAAATATATTTTAAAGTAAATTTGCAAACAATTTTCAAGTACAGTTATTAAGTAAATGATTCAGATTCTATTGTTTACACTACCTTTAGCATTGTTATTGGTTTTGTTCATTATAGGAGGATCAGAAAAAAAATATTTTGGCTTTGATGTCTGTATATAATCAATTATCTTAGACTTTGAATTTCTGACATCAAAAGAAGACAAATGTTGCTTATACTCCTTGTTTGGTAAATTTGAGTTTTGATCTTCCTGTGTTACTTTAGAATATTTTCTTTGTTCAAGTCCAGTATCAGTATCTGGAATCTTTTCATACACTATCCTATCATTAGTAGAGTCTGTCCGAGATACCTTGATGAGTGGCACAGAACTTTGTAATGTGGAGAGAGCCATGCCAGTCGTTGGTGTATTAGATACAGAGTGGGATTTGTGGCTGTGTTTGTTAACCAATGTACTGCTACGTTGAGGAATAAAAGTGCTTGCATCAGTTAGGTCAGCTCTGGACAGAGTCCAAGTCTTTGGGTCAACGCTTGAGCTACTGCTGCTACTTAAAATGATGTTGTTTGTTTCACTTATTTTCGAACTATTTGATTGGTTGAATGAGTTGTTACTCTTATGACTTGTTGACCTTACACTTCCATCTTTGTTATATGTTACAAAGTAAGGAATTTCTGACACAGCACCAGTATTTTCACCATAAATGTGACTTATTTGATCATTTAATAATTTAAAATCCTTTGTATCCAATTGACCATCAGCCATTGTAGGTGACATTGGCAGGTCACCAGGTCCAGGAAAATTAAAAACATATTTTTCCTCATCTCCACCAGAATGATCTCCTTGTAAGCCATAGTCTCCTTTAATTGATAGGCTCGAGTTCTTGAAAGCTTTAGAGAATGAGTGACTTTTGCTTCTGATGGAAGCATAATTTGAAAGATGTGTTTCTTCTTGGTGAGCAAATGTTTCATAATCCGTGGAGTACATATTTGTAAACATAAATTTATTCAGAAACTTAAAAAATCCATCACACTTAGTACTAAAATATTACACCAGCTCAGTAGATTTACTCATATTTATTTAATCTTCTAGTATTTTTTTTTAAAGCTGAATGCATTTAAATGAAACCACAGTACCAGAAAACTAGTAAGTGACAACCTAAAAATAAAAATTGCATATTTGATAAACTTCTTTTTAAAATGTATTCATTAGATTAAACTTATGAATATCCAAAAACTCAATAAATGTGTCTGAAATACAACAAGCTTATTAAAATTACTGAATTTTTTTCCTCTAAGTATGAACAACACAGTGTGAGTCACTTTGGATGCACAAAAAAAATACACCCATGGAGTAGCCAGAATTAGCCAAATCAACAAACTGGGAGCCTCCAGCCTCTTTGATATTAAAATTCAAATTTACAGTGCCTACCACGTTTCACTATTCAACTTGGCAAATATTGACTGAAGGGAGACCACTGCAGTTCTCTTGGGGCTGGATACATTTGTGTAGAGCAAACCAAATTCATGAGAGGGTAGAATTGCATCCATGTATTTCATTGGAAAACTTTATTAATAGAACTATTTATATTTAAAGCAAGTAAGCTTTATATTTGTTAAAATAAACATATTAAAAATTGAAATGAAAACATGCATAAATCGTCCAGGTTGATTATTCAGCTTGAGTAAAAAAAAATATGGAAGTATATTTTAAAAGGTATTAAATTTTCTTTGAAGTAAACTGTCATTTCCATGTTTTTCACACTTAATACAATAACACACAAAAGAAATTAAACAAACACAAGCCTGTGCTAATTAGTCTGACTTCACTCTTTGTTGACATTCCACAAGATCCAATATGAACTCCTCTCTAAACTAACCATCTCACTCAGACATGAATAAAAAAAAACTGTACCAAAGTAAGCATCTCTAAGGAGTTTAATTAAACAAGCAGAACAAGGTTGCTATTTAACACACAGTTAAACATTTCACCACAGTCACAGAAACAGCACATGACAATGGTGTGTTGGGGATGGGCTAGATACTCTGACCTTAAGAAACAGCAGTAAAACTTTTTAAATAGAATTTTGAATAACATGCGAAGTTTTGTATTTATCTATTGATCTTTTTTTTTAGGTTGAAAGGGTAGAAAATGAGACTTTAATAATCAGAAAAAAAGCCTTTTATATTTAATGTTGATCTGATAACTGATAATAAATATGTTAATAATTATAAAATTTAAAACTTTTCAGGCTAAGCATTAGCATTTGGTGGCATTTAGTGGTAAGAGTAAATTTTGTGTGAGATAAAATACACTAAAAAAAGTGTCTTATTCTTATACATATTTTGTATATAGGACTTTCTAAAAATTATATACAATGTTTGTATTACTATACACAAGTACTAACCTATACTTTTTCTTCTTTTTATAATAACACCAATAGCAAACTGCATTTAGTGTTAAAAAATAATAAAAAAAAGTAATATAGCTAATATATACATTGAGGGATTGATTACAATTTTTGTTAACCTACCAGGTTCTTCCAAGGTGTAGTCAACTTGATAGGTCTGTTCATTTATTTTCCTTAACTTGTGACTAACTTTTTTTCCTGATGGAGCTTAATTAAAAAGATTAAAAGGTTTAATAATGAAGATGATCAAAGGTGTTTTCTACTTATAAAATTGGTGAGAAATGATTATGAAAGGGTTAAAAACATGATTAATAAACTGTTTGATATGCTGTTTTTTTTAACTGTAATAATTTTTTTTATTAATACGTTCACAAATTTTGGTTAGACTAATGATATTTTTTTCAATAATTGTATGATTGGACAAGTTACAGATTTTACCAAAAAAACCTTAATATTTTAGGTTCAATAAAAGAAAATGTATGCTGCAATTTAAAATTTTGCTCATATTATATCACACCAAAATCATAAATGTTCTCTAAAAATCTTTTTCTCTGAAGTTTTTCTACCAGTAAATTGTTTCAACCCAAAAATCTACAAATTTTATTTTTTTGCTTAAATTGTTATAATTGCTTTATCATCTAATGCTAAAAATAAAAATATGTTTTCAATATATTAAATAAAGCACCTAATTTAACAATAATATAAACAATTAGAAAACAACAATGTCCTAAGTAAGCTCTGTACATTTGTTGTTTTTTTTAATTTATTTAAGATTGGAAGCCAAATAATTGGAAAGCCTCACTGGGGAAAACCTAGATTGAATTTATTATTGAATTTATTTTAGTATAACCAAAATATATGTTAATAATAAAACAAAATATAACATATCAATTAAGTTAAATTTTGCAATGCAACAAAACAATGTTAGTATTTCTTTTACTGACTGTTATAATCTAACAAACATTTATTTCATTTTAAAAATGCATTTGGCTTTATTTTGTTTATCCAGAAAATGTTAATACCTATTTACACTAATATTATAGAAAACTATAATATTTTCTTCAGGTAAAAAATAATGTTAATGTAATATCAAAATTAGGATTATGTGTGCTTTCAGATAAAAATTAATATCTAAGTTTTATAAAAAAAAAAATAAATAAAACAAAAAATTGACCTGAAACAACTCAGCCAAGAGATAAAATTTGATGGAAATAACTAGTGATAAAGTGAATCACCATTGCCCAAACCATGTAATATCAAAAATTTCATTCAATAAAAAGAACAAAAAAAAATGTTAATACATGTAACATTGTTCAAAGTAATATTGAAAAAAGAAAGTTTTTTTAAACAAGTATTGTATGCTTATAAATGTAATATTTAGTGCATGTCTTACTCTGAAATTTAAAAACAATGATAATATTTTTTAAGTCTTAAAAAATTATATTAACAACAAAAAATCAAGATGAAGTAATTTATTTTCAATACATAAATTATCCATTATATTATGCTGCCAAGGAGATAAAAAAAATTATGCCAAATCAAAGAACAGAAAAATAGATAATAGATTTCTGCAAAATACATTTAAAAGAAAATAAAAAAATAGATAATAGATTTCTGCAAAATACATTTAAAAGAAAAGTATATATATAAGCATCTGAGATGCAATCTTTTTCATAAACAATATTTAGGCATCTGAAAAGCACTTTATTCTTTTAGTCTAATTACTAACACCATAAATAGTTTTTTCTCAAAAAGAACCCTACAATTTGAAAACTTGAAGTATGTAGGATACTGAAACACTGCAATGAAATTATGTCTATTTATATGACATTAAATGAAGTCACATATTTTGTACAACGCCCCCCCCCCCGGACACACACTTCTGTCCAAGCTAAGTCAACAGTGTTGTAAAAAATAAATAGTTAATAACAAAGGTTTATACATTACTAGACAAAAAAAATATGACTAACTTACCTGTTTATGCAGAACAGCATTTTTCAAGCCTAAACCCAGTTAAACACCAAGAGCATGCTGAGTGATAAAACTTGTCACAGTGATAAAAATTTTGTGACAAAGAAGAGTCTTTGTCACCAACAAAGCCATATAAAACAATCATTAACCATAGTATCTATTCAAACTAATTGTAATACCCTATATTACAATTTTAAAATTTTGCTGAAAATACTATTCTCACAAAGTGTTAAATTATTGCTATTATTTTATAGAACTGCAAGTTTCTGTATTTTATTATGCTGATGTGTGCAGATTTGGCAGTATTTCTTACTATAAGATGTAATATAATTTCTAAAAAAAATGTTCAATTAATTTGATATTTCTATTGTTAGCTTTTGTCTGTAAAATTTATTTTTTTCTTATTTATGCCATATAAAAAAGGATAGTAAAAGCAAAGTGAAAAATAACCACAAAATCTTTCAAAAAGCTATTATCTTGAGCAGAAATGTAAAAAAAGCCAAGCAAAAGTATACAAATATATTTTGGTGAAGTTGATTATTAGTAATGATAATAAATAGCTTTGGTAGTGCAAATGAAATAGGAGGACTTTTAAATATAACCTTCAAAGTCATCCTAATTCACCATAAAGATATAGTTTTGAAAAATTTGTTTACATAAATGTGCTATTAAAGAAATAAAAATAATTAGATGTATATTGATAAAAAAAATTATACATCATTTTTATTATAATCTAAATAATCAATGGCGATTGTGACACATTTAAAAAAAAAGGTTTACATTTTTTTCACAAGTGAAATTATTCATTAATAATTTGTTAAAAGCAAAACCAGACAATACATAGTGTTTTAAGAGTAAAAAAAAATTGTTTTTTTTTTTTATGGCGATCTTTTTATAATGTACAGTAAATTTAAAAAGAAAATAAGTAGTAGTTAGCAATACACCTACTTTGTTATAGTTCACATTTACAATATTTCTTGATAAAAGAATGACAAAAAAACAACAGAAAAACATTTCACAAAAAATAAAAACAAGTGACAAATAAAAACACAAAAATCAAAGTATTTATTACTATACATGTAGTCATAGATCACAATTCAGAACTTCGATAAAAGCTTAATAAAAATTGTTTCTATGAAAAATCAAAGTAAATACAAAAAGGAAATATAATTTTTGACTCACTTGAATTAAAGAGTACTTACCAGTTATATTAACATCAACTTTGCCACCACCAGCACCATTGGTATGGATGGTAAAAACTGCAGGGGTATTAACTGGAACAAGACTAAGACCTTCACCAGTCACAGTTACCCGACTTGTGTCAATTATGTCAACAGTATAAGGTGAGCCTTCGGCCAAAGTTAAATAAAAATAGATTAGAATATTTTATAGCATCGAAGAACTTTTACTATTCTTTCATATAAGAGTAATGAGTGTGATGTAAAATTATATCTAGCTCACCTTTAACTTCTACATCATTCATGTATGCATGCACAGTGTAGGTGCCAGGTCCTTGAGGAGTAAAATCTATTGTATATTTTCCATAGTCATCTTTCTTCATGTGACATGGAACCTTTGAGCCACCATAAAATACTTGACAAGATACATCTCCTTCACCTGCATCTCTTGAATCAGCTGAAAAATTAATCAAATTTGTATTAACTTGTTTTATTGTTACACATAAAAACTTTAAAATTGTACAACTGCTTCCTATGTCTACCTGTTAATAATTCTATTTAGAAACATATTTCAAATTGTTTAAAAAGCTGAATGTACAATTAATCTTCGGTATTCACTGATATTTCATATTAAAATTATCTCTCAGTGTATTAGTGTATTAATGATTTTCAAAGTTTTCAAGTTAATTATATATATTTTATGTTAGTTTCATTACATTGTATTCATTATACGCTTTTATTTAACTTCACTTTTGTTTATTTGTCTCTGTCAGATCTCACAGTTCATTTTCTCACCTATTCTCTTTTTACAACACAGAAAATAAATGAACATGCGTATATTCTCATTGACATTACACTGTTTTTATTAAGTCCATTACTTTAATTCTTGTAGACTTCCTAAGCTAATTACATTTTTTAGTTATGTTATAAAGGGTGAAGATACAAAAATAGTCTTTACTGTTAAAGTTAATAGAAAAGAATAAAGTGAATATCAGTGTAAAAGTTTTAAGCCTTGCATTTGCACACTTAAGATTAGCAAAAAAAATTTTGAACACTAAAGAGTATACTAAAAAAATCTCCTTAAAAATATCCTTTTATTAAAATATAAATTATGTCTTAGAGTGTACAAATATTTTGTATAAATTATGACTTAAAAATAAAGTGTGGACACCATATAGTTACCTCTAGATATTTTGACATGATAAGATTACAAAAATAAAACATTCTGGACTTAGTATGTCTTCCATTTACAGTTCAAGTGATGCTTTTTTATTTTTGTTTTTAATTACAAATTTTCAAGAATTTCAGAATACCTCATGTGTCTTTATGAACTGTATAATTGTTGTCGTTATTTTTTTTTCCAAAGAATTTTATGTGGCGTTCAATGAATCAGATTTTTTTTGGTAGAAGAGAATTCTATAGTTAGGCATGACAGAAACATCAATACTAATAAAAAAAAAACAAAAAACAAATATGGCAATGTTGGGATAATGGGATTCTGTACATTTCATGTACTAATTGTACTTTTTAGAGTCAGAAAAGTTACAAAGTCTTCCAGCTACTTTAAATTTAATTTAACATGACAGTTCCTTCATCTACATTTTGTTACTTAGTTGTTCTGTTTGATTGATCTTAATGAGATCAAAATTATTTACTACATATATTTACTATATATTGGTGATTAATCAACAACACTACAGGCGGCCCTCAACTTTCGCACATAGTTGATTCCTGAAAGTGTGTGCGAATGTTGAGTGTTCGAAAGTAGAGGGAAATATTTATAACATAAACAGTACATAACCAACTAAATCACTTTCAAAATGGCAATCATGACATTACAAAAACAATTGCTTCGCGAACAACAAAGGCGGAGAAAGACCGGGTATAGACCGAAAATTCCGTAGACCGGGTATACGGCCCGGAAACAGTCAGAAATTACTGAAAGTGCTTCACTAGCGCTTTTATGGACGATTCTAAAAAAACATGTTTAAAAAAATATATTTTTTATAAATGTTTGAAATAGCAAATTGTGCGATAGTAGAATGTGCGAAAGTCGAGGGCCGCCTGTATTTATAAATATTTGTTCAATAATTTTTTTAATTTTTGAAGCTTTAGCTTTGTGGTAATAAAAATATTTTTTCATACAATAAATAAAAATAAAATGTTCTTTGGTTTCAAATAGATAAATAAAACAGCTCACCATAGAAGGCCAGCTGATGGCCCACTGTGCCTCCATGTAGATTTGAGATGTGTACAAGAGATGGATCAAAGACTTTGATAGTATAAGGACTACCATTTATGTGTTCACCATCATAGATCATTGTAATTAACCAGTCACCTGGTTTAAATAGAATAAAATAAAGGCCTGTGTAATTTGAAAGTTAAACATTTAAAAACATAGAAAAACAGGATTTATAAAGAATTTTACCAAAAATTCCCAGGAGTATATAGCAATAATTAACTAATTTGTTAATCACACAGTTGTGTAATACATACAATTGCCAAATTTAAAAAAAATTTCAAGAATCATTCTTCATTTGATAATTTATAGTTTTTACCTAAATTAACTTTTACATTTAATTTCACTTAACACTTTGAGCAAAACAATTTAAAACATAGGTCAGTCTTTAAACAATTAATGTTCAAATCCATTGCAAAGCAATGCACCTAAATATTTATTTTACAGCATAAAAACATTAAAATGATATTTGCTAACTACATAATGCTGTTTAAGGTTTGTTATCATTCTATATTAGGTTATTGCTCACCTAGATTTTTTGATCTATCAAAGAACCAAAAGTAAAGATAAAGTTTTTGTGGAAAACGCATGTGTATTGGCTTTATATATAAATGTGGGTGATTGGTTAACGAACAGTTTGGACAACGTACATTTTGGACAGTGCACAAATCGGACAATGAACACTTTCAGGAAAGATTTTTGTCTTCGAACAATGAACAATATCTGGATAATGAACAAAAACTAATTCTAACGAAAACCTTTGGCTCTAGGAACCCCCAACACCAGTCCTCAATTCAACCTAAAAATGGATGTGCGTGTGCACATCATTCAAACTATGTAGCAGTGAGGCATGTACGGTAGTGCGCAACAACACTTTGTCTATTTTGTACCATAGTTGGTTTCTGTCCTTTAATTTTCATATCTGCTTCTCTAAATGCCTTATAAAAAACCCTGAAAAATTGGCAATATTATGGGACCTAAAAAGAGTGGAGTGTCAAGAACTGTGCTCACCATAAAAACCAAGCAAGAGATTATAACTCAAGTAGAGAGTGGACAAAAAATGACTGATGTTTCTAGGCAGTACGGCTTGAACTAGTCTACAGTAGGCACAATCCTAGCTAAAAAAGATTTCATCAAGAAGACTCAAGCCGCTAAAGGAGTAATGCAAGGTACATATGAGAAGCAAAGAAATGCCATCCATGAAAAAATAGTTTGCTTTTAGTTTGGATAAATGAAGGGGTGATGAAAAGAGATGTAGCTAGTATGGCCATCATTCAAGAGAAGGCTAGAGACATTTTTGAGAAATTGAAAGAACAAACTCCAGGTTTGTCATCCGAAAATCTAGAATTCAAGGCTACCACTGGCTGGTTTGCAAAGTTTAAAAGGAGATCTGGCATTAAACATGCTGATGTCAATAGGGTTGCTGATCTCTGCAACTACAGAGAAAATCCTGAAGGAGAGAAAAAAAACAATCAACATTGGACATGTTCTTTAACGCCCAAAGAAAGGAAAAGGACTGATTAATAAGCAAGACTATATGTATGTATCATATTTGTAATAAATAAACTTACTAAGAAATTATACATGTACATGACATTTTTTAAAATTTAATTTTTAGGATCTCCAGAATGAATTAATCGAATTCCCATTAATATACAAGGTAAATCGGTGATCGGTTAACGAACAATTCGGATAGCAAACATAAATTTGGAATGGATTATGTTTGTTAACCAATCACCCACTGTATTAAAAAAAAAACATAAACTTAATGTCATCAAAACTCACCAATTTCATTTGGTGTAAAGTTGGCTGCATGAACTCCACCTTTGTACATGACAGGTAAATTCATGACATGACCACTTGGTGATGTAGCTTCAATGCGAACATCCCCTTGACCTGCTGCTGATGTATCAACCTGTTATAAAATGAGTTTAAACATAAATAATCAAACAGATTTATGCTGTCATTGAAACTAAGTATCACCTGTATTTTTTTTCTTAATTCAAAAATACTAAATTGATATTAGCAAAAATATTCACTCAAAAAAATTAATTCATAAAAAGTATATGACTGTGTAATTCTTTTTGGTTTTTTTTCATTACATATATGTTTTTACAACAAACTTTGTTTATTTAGATTTTAGTGAATGACCTGAAAAAGGTGTTAGAATTTGTTCAAAAAATGTGAAATTAAAAATTTCTTTTTTTGAAGTAAATTGGAATTTTTTGGGTACTGCCGTGGAAAAGCAGGAATACTTTAATGGAAAAATTAGGCATATGACAGTCACACTGGCATAACTTATTAAAAAAAAAAAAAAGGAAAAGATTACAAGTTAAATTTTTATAAATAAAATAACATGGTAATTTTAATCTGAGAACTGACCTTAAGTTCACTGTTGTGACCGACAATAGCTTTGTCCACTTGGTTGAATTTCACTTTTGAACGATCAGCATTAACCTTAAATGTCACAGGGCAGCCAGGAATATTTTCATTATCACAGTAAACATTAAGCTACAGTAAGATGAGAAAAAATTTTAAGAATAAATATATTTTTTTTTTTTTTAATACTGATTAACACAATGAAAAAAAAATCTTCTTTGTTTCTTATTCAAATAATACATTTTTTACCTTGTGTTGCCCAGTTTCTGTTGGAGTGAAGTAGCAATCACATCTGTTTCCATTCCATTTTGTCTTAACAGGGACTATGGAATCTGGTCCAATCACTTCTGGTCTAATGGACTCATGAGATGTACCATTCTCAGCATTTATGACAAAATGTCTCTGTAAAAAATATTTGATAGCTTTAAATTATGCAAAGTTAATGTTCATACTACATACACATTTTAGAAGATTACATTTTAGTTCTAGGAACATTCATCAGCTTATATTTGTATTAATGAGTTAACAATATTGAGCTATAAATTAGTATTTTTTAATTTATAAATTTTTTTCAACACACTTAGTCACATTTATCTTTTTGCTGTATCAATTTTTAAATCAAATGTGCCTAATATGGATTAATTCATGTGATATATTTGTTACACCTGGGTAAAAAAAAAACAGGATGGGGAGGCGACTTGTATTTCTTTTCTTTTACTTAAGTAAAGACTACCAATTAAACAAAATTTCTGAGTCACAGACTTTTATATTGAGAAATCAAAAACATACACACATATTTAGACATGTTGAAACATAGTGGTTACTGCTGGTTAGTTTTACAAATATGTTTTTATTGACTAAAATTGGAAAGGGAATAGTCAGCTATATAAGTATGATAACAAGATGAGCTGATACATCTATTTTACTATAATGTATTAGTAATATTGATGTTATTAAATTGATTGATGTTCTTTAATTGATTCTTTATTTATTTATTTTTTTAATGACTTTGTGTGAAGATAACAGATTTTCTGTTAAATACAAAGCAATTTTCATGTATTAAAGGGAGTTTATAAAGCTTTGCAATCCATCCCACCTCCCAGCCTCTCAGAATAAACAAAATGCTGGTAAATGAGAAGCCCTGTGCCTACTACTGAATATATGAGATTCTTCCTAATATATATATTTCAATTTATACTACTGAATGTTTCAGATTTTTACCAATATTTATATGAATATTTCTATTTCTCTTTACTATATGATTCAGATTCTTAATGATAATAATTGTAATTTTTTTATATATATACACATATATTATTGTAAGTGGCAGCAATAACCATGGTAATACCAGAGAGGCTTAGCCCCCATATCTCCCACATGACAACAACACAGGGGTAGAGTGTGACACTAGATTAAATCTTGGACTAACATTATGTTTGCTAGGTCCACAACCACATCACCATATAGCCCCTCAAATTTAAATTTAAACCTTCAATTATAACAGACCTCTTGCTTAACATAGACGTTGTTTAAATTGGCATCCATGGTTGCTTTATTTTTGACTATCTTGACAGGTTTTAAATGTCTGAAGTGTGCAGCATATGCCATTATACCCAAGTGTTCCACTTCTGGGTCAGCCATTTCTTTGGCAGAAAATATGGGGTCAATTCCAAGTCTTTTAGCTGCATCAATACCTGACAAAAAAATTATGAAGAAGTAAAATTTCATATTTCTTCTTCTAATAAATCAAAAGGGTGAATTTTACATTTTAAATTAAATATGTTTAAAAATGTAAATAGAATTTGGGGTGTTAAATATTTGGACAGCCAGAATTATATTTAATACATTTTTTATTATGATTTTATTTAAATGGTGTTGTAGCCTATTTTTGTCGCACTGGATGATGAATCAATATCACCCAAATTATTTTCTCAACATCAGAACCTATTCCAGTAATATAAAAAAATATGAGATGAGATAAAGGGCTCAAACTATTTGAATATGTTTTTTCTTACACAAATGATGAAATGTTTTTCCTCTTAGTAACCACTTATGGAAAGGTTTTTGTTATGCCCTTCTTTTATCCCCACCATAGTCTAGAGTGCAATGACCTTCAATTACCCAACTAATGTCAAGAGCTTATACTAAGCAGGGTGGACAAAGGACAGAGACTGAAAAAAATCCATGTTTTCAAAGTAGGTGACAGTCATGCACTTTTATTGTAATACAATCCCTCTCCTGCTTGAAAAATAAAAATCTATCAAACCTGTCTGTAAATTTGTCACATGATCTTGGGTCAAGTGGGGCCATCCTGGCACATCTCCCCCAACTGATTTCACCAGGTTGCATAGAAGATGGCCATCATTCCAGTCAGTCTGAAAAAACAAATAAACAATTATACTTGTATGTATGTTTGTGTAATGAATATATCACTAATCATTTCTGTTTTTTTATTTTGTTTAAAGAAGAAAAAATAATCCATTTTTCAAATTCAAAAGTTTTTTTTTTTAATCTTTTAAATACATATTTAACAAAATTGAATTAATCGTTATTAATTTTTTAAAAATACGTTTAAAGAAAAAAATATTAATTTTATTTCCCTTGAATTTAATTCATGGTCATTTATTTTCCCTATTTACCTGAAAGTTGTCAATGGTCCCTTGCTGTAAAATGGCTCGAATTTCTCTGCGAGTTGCGAGATATCCAGGTGAATCTATCATCATATAATAAGACAGGTAGGTCATTCCAGAAAGTTCATCGAGATGTGGAGAGCTGAAATCTTCAGGTCGAACTATGATGGGAATGCCTAGCTCTTGATTAGCGATATTCATGGCATCTTTACAGTTTTGTAATCTGGAATGTGGATATTTGTCAAATTAAGTCGGCTGGCTGCTTAATTGATGAGACGAAACATCTCTCGTATAAAGTCAACGTCTTTGTATTGTGTTGTCTGTGTATGACGTCTTTGTATTTGTGTTGTCTATGTATGACGTCTTTGTATTGTGTTGTCTATGTATGACGTCTTTGTATTGTGTTGTCTATGTATGACGTTTTTGTATTGTGTTGTCTATGTATGACGTTTTTGTATTGTGTTGTCTATGTATGACGTTTTTGTATGACGTTTTTGTATTGTGTTGTCTTTGTATGACGTTTTTGTATTGTCATTTCTTCACTTTCAACTAGTCTATAACTATGATGGAGCGTCTTTGTATTGCCTTTTATCAACTAGCCAAGGTGCAAGTAGAAGTACAAGTACACACCCTAGTAAAATAGCAAGTAAGACGATGAGTACAAAATATCCAACTTGAAAGTACGAGTACAAGTACTCCGAAATGTACTTCTGTACAAGTACTTAGTAATGAGTACCTAGTACACAATCTCCGCCTATTCATCCCCCCAACTATAACTATGATGGAGTGTTTTTGAGCTGCCATTTCTTGACCCCAAATATAACCAACAGTGCATTGACTACGAAAGCAAGCTAAGAACCTATGTATGTGAAAGGGTTCAGATTCAACACAATAACCATTTTAACCGTCCCA
>JAGDYQ010000040.1:5835595-5869632 GCA_021962125.1 Bulinus truncatus
ATATATATAAATATATATATATATATATATATATATATATATATATATATATATATATATTAGGGCTGCTGATTAAACTGCGTTAATTTGCGATTAACTTGCGTCAAAAAATTTCCGAATTAAAAGTTTTAACTTTCAACACTTAAATGCGTTAATTTGATTAAATGCGGAAAGTTCACCAAAACGATAAATAACAGAATTTCGCCATTTTGAAGTTTAAGTTCCGTCCACTTAGTAAGTAGATCTACCACACCCACCCTGCCGCAATTCGCACATACCCTCACCTCCAGGTATGTCGACTGAAGCACCACTTGTTATATATAATGAAGATGTTTTGGTTATTTAGCCCTTCGACAAGTAAACTCCTGCTCCCTTCCCGGTCGATGTAAAAAGAGAAAACTTTAATTCACTAGTTTACATTATATACTGTAGTGTATTGGTGGATGTATAATGAACCCGTTTATAATTAGATCAAAATAACGAGATGCTAGAAATTTTGTATCATCATTTTTTTTGCGCATAATTTTGTATCATTAATTTTGATAGTATAACAACAGTTTGCTAATACATCTGTACCCGAGACAGTGGTTGTATTTTTCATAATTATTGTGATACTGAGTTAAATTTTATATATGGCTGTTGATTTACTGCAATTAAAGCGTAATTAATGCGTTAAAAATATGCGATTACATTTTTTAACACAAACACCTAAATGCGTTAAATTTTACCCAAATGGTGTTATTTCAGAGTTTTAGATATAATAAAAAAATCAGTAAATAACCCAATTCTATAACCAGATCAGACGAGATTAAAAAAAAAAAGAAGAAAAAAAACCCGAACACAGAGTGTCACGTTTACATAAATCATATCATCTATATGACCATTGTCGGCTTTAGGTGTAGGCGATATAGGCAGCTGCCTAGAGCGGCATTATTTCAAGGAGCGGCAAATTCCAGTAAAATAAAATATGAACACTACATTGGATTCGTAGGAACTTGAAAAATCTACAGGTGCAAGTATGGTGGAAATTTTACTTAAAGAACTGTCAGATTCGGGTATTTGTCTAGATGATATGAAGGGCAACGCTACGATAACAGAGCGAACATGCGAGAAATACATAATGGTGTCCAAGCAAGAGTTAAAAAGCTAAATCGAAGAGATTTTATGTCTCATGCAATTCGCATTCGTTGAATTTGGTGGTGAATGATGCCGTAAACTGTTGTTTGGAAGCAGTAAGGTTTTTTGAGGTAATTCAAAATATATACACCTTTTTTTCTGCATCAACACATCGCTGGAATGTATTGTTAGAATATGTCAAAAACAAAGAGGCAGCAGGTTTAACTGTTAAAGAGTTATGCGCAACACGTTGGGAAAGTCGAGTTATTAATGCTGTGAAGGTAATTCGATACCAAACAGTTGAAATTTACGATGCACTCGTTTCAATTGCTGATGACATTTCACTTTCTGGATCACGTGGAACCCAGTCCCTTGCAGAAGCTAAGGGAATTGCACAAAAAATGCTCGATTTCAAGTTTATTTGTTCCTTAGTGATTTGGTATGATGTTTTATTTGAGTTCAATATTTTTAGCAAATCATTTCAAGAAAGAGATCTTGATTTAAAGAAACCAATTCAACAATTAAATGCCACTAAAACTATGCTCCAGAATTATAGAACAGATGAAGGTTTTGCTAAAGCAATTACAACAGCTAAATCATTGGCTGAAGAATTTGGTATTGAGTGCAATTTCCCTGTGGAAATACAAATAAGATCTCGACTAAGAAAGATACAATTTGACTATGAAGTTTCAGACGATCCAATTCTCGAGCCAGAAATGAGTTTCAGAGTACATTTTTTTAACCAGATATTGGATACCGCAATTCTTTCAGTTAATGATCGATTTATGCAGTTAACATCTCATAGCGATTTATTTGAATTTTTGTATGACATTAAAAAACTGGAGATATGCGATAAAGAGAGGTTTTCAAAGATTGCATGGACCTTCAATTAGCTTTAACATCTGAAAACGAAGATTCAGCAGACATTAATGAAACAGAACTGTGCGATGATTATTTGCATTATCAGGGAGAATTACAGAAAAATTAAGCCCTAGAGTTATATTAGACTATCTATGTGGAATGGGCTTGGTTGCTCTTTTTCCGAAAGTGTAAGTGGCACTGCGAATTTCGTTTACACTCCCGATAACAGTGGCGAGTGCAGAGAGAAGCTTTTCAAAGATCAAACTCATAAAAACATATCTTCGTTCTACCATGTCTCAGGATCGTTTGGTTGGTTTAGCTACAATATCTATAGAGAAAACGATTGCAGAAGATTTAGATCTGACCGAAGTAATTGAAGAGTTTGCCTCTGCAAAAGCTAGAAAAGCATATTTTTCTTGAATTCTCTTCAATCTGTTAATGCTTAATAAACCTGACATTTCATTTTTTTTTATTTTTCATTACTTTTTTTAACTTAGCAAAAAAAAATCTTCCTAAAATACACTACGTATACTTAAAACTCTTTAACTTTTATAAAGTTGCCAAATTTTAAAAAAATTGTTTTAAGAATGAAGATCAGTAACAAAACTATAAATATATCATATTTTTATTTTCATAATTTGGATTTACTTCAAAATAAATAGCATTTATAGAGTTTTCTTAGAAAAATGAAACTAAAAAGGGTGGCATTTCTGTCCTTGCCTATATCACAAAAATATCTAAGGCCGGCACTTATATGACCTTGAAACAATAGGATTGCCATTTCTTAATTCAAACTTATGACCCTGAATGATGCAATTAATGAACATCTGCACGTGTTATAGTTTGATTGACAAGTGTCATGGCTTTGAAACAATCGTAGCTTGTGGTTGGTAAGTGACGTCATCTACCAATATTAACATTGCCCACCTCCCCCCTGTGCCCCAGTCAGTGAGTTGAAGGACCAATTTACTTTTAATCTTCTTTTGGTTTTTTTGCTTTGCGCACGTCACTTATATAAATATTATTCTTATATTCCTGTTCATTTATACTATCAACTATTTGTTCAATGTTTTAGTGAACAACAAAAAGTAATTTTTTTTTTATCGGTCGGTCAGTAATATTAATAAAAAAATATTGATGTTATCGGTCGGCTTTTATTTTTCATCTTCTGTTCTTTCTTTCCTGTTGACGACACACTTTATAACAAGTCGCGACCATAGATATATAAGACTAGATCGCTTATGGGCTATGCATTGACATATACTTTAAAAAGAGAAGAGTACAATTCTGTATAACCTGATGACGTAGTACGCATAGAAACCTTAAGTAACCGAAATAAATAGCAGAAGACATTTTGCATTGTTTTCCTTGACAAATTTTCAAAAACTTTTTTTTTCAATTAACTTTGAATAAAATGCCTTCGTGTTGTGTACCCAGTTGTTTGATTATATTATTACTAACCGTCAAATATAATTTTTTCGGACACATCAGTAGATTTTAAAAGCGCCAACCTCTAGTAGCATGAATGGGGATTTTTTTTTTAATTAAAAGGAAGGAAATCTTTTTCGGTAAAAAATAAAGAACTGTACAGAATTGTACTCTTCTCTTTTTAAAGTAGGGGTCTCGAATACAACACTTTTTTGGTCTCTATTAAATAAGCATAAGCGATCTAGTATTATATATCTATGGTCGCGACCCACATGTGAGACTGAGAACAAATGAACAAGGATGCTTACTTGCTCGCGTCACACACACACACACGCACACACACACACACACACACACACAACACACACACACACAAAGGTTTAATACTCAATTGCTTAGGCCAAGTAAGTGCGAAAAAATAACATGCTTGTGCTTGTTGTCAAAATGTTTGAATTTTCAAATGCATTTTTATGTCAATATAAATAATTAATGTTATACTTAACTTGAATTTAATTAAAAAATGGACCTGTAAGGCATTGTCAGTTAAATTAAAAAACGTGTTTTTGTTGCCCTCCCCCCCCCCGGAAAAATTCCCAGCGACGCCCATGCCATCACCGACAGTTCCTAAGCTTTATTTAGTTGTCGCAAGGCCCTAACCCTGACTTTCTGAACTTACCCACATCGACGCATCTCTCTGAATTATATAATGAAGCTATTGTTTATTATCAAAAGTCCCTCTTCTTTGTTAATCTTAACGGATTCTGTCTCCATCTCTGTCCATCCGTTTCATATCCAATTATGTTAAAATATCCCAAAGGGGCCGTTCATAAAGTATGTCACGCTATTTTTGACCCCCGCCCCCTGTCACAAAGTGTCACAAATCTCGGGACCCCCCCTCCCCCTAAAGTACGTCACACTTTCAACAAAAAAATTTAATGAACAACTAATTAAAATTTAATCGATAACATAAAACGCACTTCATTATTAAACTGCCTTAAAATATAAATATTAAAAGAACTATCAGATTATTATATGACTTTACTAGTAGAATAACTAATTGCAGGCCCGTAGCGTTTTGTCTGCCCCCCCCCCCCCTGTTTATTTGTTCTACTTAGTAAAATGTATTACCTGCCCCCCCTGCTATTGCCTGGCCCCTGCTGTAGAATGCCTGGCCCCTCCTGTAGAATTTCCACGCTACAGGGCTGACTAATTGTCAACAGTTGTCTCATTTATTCTTTAAAACAGTAACTCAATCAATTGAATTTTAAAAAAAAATTGCAAAAATTTGACTTGACAATTATATGATAAACATCATTTATCTGCTACCTTTTCATTAACAATGGGTAGGTCAACTTTGAGATAATCTTCCGATTATGCATTCTATTGACACAGGATAAGACGTAGATTAGCGAAACTTGACCTCAACCAGTTATTAAATAATAAAAATGGGAACAAAACAATGCGACTAAAAAAAGGACTAGATTGACAAATTGTGTGAGTAGCTCTTGTGCTATATAGAATATGTTTATAGTGGACCCGTAAATAATGTTTAATAAAAAATAATAACTAGACATCATCCATCCATAGTGAAGTGAAATGTTCATCCATAGTGAAGTGAAATGTTCATCCGTAGTGAAGTGAAATGTTCATCCATAGTGAAGTGAAATGTTCATCCATAGTGAAGTGAAATGTTCATCCATAGTGAAGTGAAATGTTCATCCATGGTGAAGTGAAATGTTCATCCATAGTGAAGTGAAATGTTCATCCATAGTTACGACTGACATAAATCGTTCCCCATCATCGTTTCCTTGAAATCCTCATCTAGCCACTCAACTTCCTCTGGATGAGCATTTTCGATTCTGCCAATAATTGCCAAGAGTTCTCTTTGCCTTCTAGCAGCGATTCTCAAATGGCGGAGGCGTTTCTGGAAAATTCCTAGGGATTTGGGGGCCCCGGGGGCTTGACCTGTTTGGGGGTCCCTGCAGTTAGACATACAATATCATAACATGAGATAATGTACTTAATAAATATATGTCTAAATTCAAATTAGTACAGTATATCAATAAAATTAACAAAAAATAATCATTAAAACTCTTTTAATGAATAATTCCATTGTTTAGTGACGAGATAATGTACAAGTGACAAATCTCAATTCATACCGACTTACCTCGTGCTTTCTTTGCAGCAAAGGCATCTATAACATCATCTAGATCAATGTTGTCTAGTATTTTTGACTTCACAGACATTAAAGCCATGCTGCTAAGTCTTTCTTGCGTCATTGTGCTCCTGAAATAGTTTTTGATTAACTTGAGTTTTGAGAATGATCTCTCACATGATGCAACGGAAGTGGCCTGAGTTAGAAGTATTCGGATGGAGGTTGCAAGGTTTGAGCACACATCATTACCATATGAAGCCAGCTTCCTCAATAAGTCAATTGGTAATTGTGGTACTGGTTTGTTGATGAAAAGTGTTCGCGCATTAATGTTGATGAAAAGTGCTTGTGCATCAATGACATCATTGAACAAGTGATTTGCCTGTATGTCATCATACAAACATGATAAAGTAACACAGTTTTTCATCAGTGTGTGAATTCATAGAATTCAACAGGTATATCGGTTCAAGAAGAAACCCAAAGGTGTCCACATGGTTTTGCAACCTTTGGAATGACAGTCCTACATCAGAACTTAACTCCCCAGCAAGTCTTTTCTTTCTTCTGGTTGTTTTGCCGACAAGAAATCCATAGCATTCATTGCCTTCTTTTGCTCTTTCGGTGGATTGGGTGATCAGTTTCGTCCATTTCTCTTCATTTTGCAGAAAGCATGAAAATGTCTCTTCAGCAACTTTGTCAAGATGTAAGGAAACTCACGACGTAGCTTCTCCTCATGAGGACCACCTTGTACTACTCTCCTTTTTTAGTTTCCCGGCTCCAGTTTATTTCAGTTCGGCTATCTCTGGGGTGAATTGGAAAAAAAAGTTGAGCTATTCAGTTCCAAAAAAAAAGGTGACAATAGCTGAATCTGTCAGTTCAGAAATGTTATGTTTGGATTTATGTCTAAGAGACGTTTCTGCTGGCCAGACCGACGGTCACTCATTGTGGCTGCGTTATTATAGGTTTGACCTGTGCACAGATTTAAGTCTAGTCCAATGTCTTAAAGAGTTTTCAGAAAAAGTTTTTCATAATGATGTGCATCTGGCTTCACAATTTCAAAATAACCAAAGTTCACTTCCTTCGGGGCAGATGAAGTGTAGAATTCATCAACTTTAAGTCAGGTACCCATTTAAAGCTGAGTGGACTTGTGGGACGAGTTTGCACCAAATTTCACCTGGAAAAATTCCATGGGCCTCACCGAGGATCGAACCTAGGACTCTCAGGTCGACAGTCGAGTATCTACACCACTCGGCCACCCGTCCCACTAAAATAACCAAGGAATTACTCTTTTATTTCAAAACTCTCGAATCCAAGTAACGAACTTGTTCTTTGTGAGAAACATCAGAGAAAAGTAACAAACTTGCTTGACTTTCCCAACAATTGATTCCCTATTTTTATTGCCTATCAAGTTTATGAACTCATTTTGAATTATTCAAGTGATGTTACGTAACTTCATCAAATTCTGCAAGAAATTTCAAAGTTTCTATGAAGTTCCCAGGACTGGGAGAATCCAGTTTTTCTTTGTGGCCAAGTAAGCTTGCCTTGATTTTTGCTAAGTACTTGACAGCTGCTGCTACACTGCTGTATCTTTGCATGAATTATCTAAATGGTGATACTTTTCTTCGCCTTGTTCATGGTCTTCTTTGTTTTCAATGCTATTATCAAGTTTCTTCTTAAAAAAAAAACCTTCAAAACTTTCCTTGATTTTGCAGTCTCTTGTCTTTCTGTAGCACGCTTTTTCCGTTTTGTAACCTCACTCTGGTAAACTCGTTCTTTCGACATGGGTGAAGTTTCTCTATAAAGAATAACATTCTTTACATTTCACAAAAAATATAAAAAAAAATTATGAATAGGCCTACTTGTTTCATCCGCTATGATTGTGAGATTTCGTCAGACGAATAGACATAAGTTTACGAACTATGACCCTTCTATTTATGTCTATGGACAGACGAATTGTAGTATGGACAAAAAATGGAAGATAAAATGTCGTCAAGATAACGTGTTTTACAACAACCGAAACTATGTTTTGACAGTTTTACTAAACTTTTTACCAGTTTTTATTTGCATGATGATACGTAATTTTGAAATCCTTAATCTGTGTGGAATACATGCAACAGTGTCACGAACTCAGTGGCGTCACTATGGTTGGTGTCACCCGATGCGGACAATTAGGGTGTCACCCCCCTCCCCCAAGACTTCCACCATGAACAATGGTACATATTTCGAATTTTCCTGCACTTGACGGTCTTGGCCTTCGAGAATTTACTTTAAAATATTTAAGCGATAAAAACGATAGTATTACTGACTGTATGTTAGAAAGATGTATATTACTTTAATTAATACGTCTCATATTTCATAAAACCAGGTGACTAATTCCGTCCCTTTTTTTAGCGCGTTTGCAAAAAACACCAGAGTGATCCGAGCCGCCTTGAATTAGATTCATTTACCTAAACTCCAGATGCTCTGCATGATGGCACCCTGTGCTACTGCTCGAAGGGGACACCCTGTGCCAGTGGCGCAACTAGTCCAAACTTTCGGGGGGGGGGCAAAAAATCACTTGTATTAAACATCATGAGATACAACTTACTTACATGTGTTGAGCCACTGTCCTGTGCTACTGATCATGTTTTTGACTACGATCGGTTATAAAACTGACTATGCCGAGTTCTTCCTGCTATGAAATTTAGAATTGTTCATTTTGGTGTCACCCCTATGTTGGTGTCACCTGGTGCGCCCTGCACCCCCAAGTGACCCCACTGCACTAACCTTGTATAACAACGTGAATAACAAGATTATCTATATAAATAAAAATGTAAATAGGTTTCATGCCTAGCTAAAAATTTTGAAAGTTCTTCATCAAATGCCTTGAAATTTATGCAGTAAATTAATAAACTGAATTAGAAACGAAATTTTTCTCAATACTTACTTTTACATTAAAGTAAGTGTCATAACTACTTGTATTATTAGTTACGCATTGTGAGTTCTTATGATGATCTGCCTCTGTCTTTTCTTCTCTTGTAGCGATTGACACTTTATTTAAGTGTGTTCTCACTCACATACATCACAAATTAATGATATAAACGGCCAAGTCCGATTCATATACTTTATTTGACGATTACACACAATATAATTTCAAACTATAAGTAAAATGAAACTATACACTGCAAGATACATGTTCACTGAAACATCACTACTCTATCCTGTGTGCTGCTTATTTTTGGCGAACTGCATGTCTGTACCTCTCTGTTCTCCTCCTCTATCCTCCTAATTAACTAACTCATCCCTGAGCCAATGATCCATATTCTTGTAAATACAATGCTCAACCTAGAAACTTTGGGACACTGATTCTTTGTAACATTTAATCAAGCACATGTAGAAGTTTGGCGCCATGTATACGAAACCAGACAGTAGATAATTAGCTTATCATGACATTTGTCCGGCCATTCTTAAGTGTGTTATAAAACATTACCGACTGTGATCGTTACAGTAGGCTTAGTCACGACAGCGCGTGGCGGTACAGCCAGTATTTAATATTTAGTTTTAAAATAAAAATTTTGGAAACTCGTTTGGGGGCCCCTTTAAGAGGGGGCCCGGGGGGACGTTCGAATTTGGACCCCCCACCCTAGTTACGCCACTGGGGTTGGCACATTCTCCTATGCCTGAGCTCTATGTTTTCCTGTATGTTTCTTCAACATTGTTTGTGAGGTAAAGTATAAGTGACACACTTTGCAAATTCGATCATGTAAGCTGGTCTGCAAATATGGACGATAAAGATCATATGGTTGTACTTTTAAAACTCCTGTTAATCTTGGCATAATGTAATCGAATTTGAGAGTTTGTGCCACAAACAATGAAGAAAATGTATAAGCATCGGCATCTGCTCTTTCTGAAGCTATGAGTCCATCAGTTCAGGGCCGTTTTAAGTTTATCGTAGGCCCTAGGCAATTTCAAACTCATAGGCCCTCTCCGTCTTCATTTTTAATATTTTTCAAGAATGCACCCGCACTTCTTTGCGATTTGAAATCTAAATAAACTTTTTGAGGACGTTATATGTGACTTTGCTAAGACAAAGAACCGAAAAGTTAGCATACTGTAATTTACAGACCAGCAGCTTGACGTGCTCATCTCACACGGTTATATATAGTTACTTTAATACAAACATTATTACATTTTATAGGAATTCTGAATTTGTTTTCACTTTATGTTCTGGCTTTCGTAGGCCCTTGAAAAGTCCGTCATTTTACATACAGGAATAGCTAGCTACTTATCCAAATAATGAAACACTCACCGAGTGTTTTTATTCCACTGGTATATCCCTTACACAGTTGTCTGTTAAGTGGTAAGGCTGTGCCTGTTTTGCACTACAGAGTTTGTCCAAACATGGTAGTATGCGTGATAAACACATGCGTATTTCATGTTCAATGTCCAGTCTGGGCATGTACTTGTCTTCATCACAGTAACAGCAGAGAATGCAGTTTCACACAAGTACGTCGTAGAAAATGGTAGCAGGACATTGATGGCTTAGTCTGACAGCAGCGAGTACTCCTGGAAACATGCTAGTCAGAACGACAAAAGTGACAATCTACTGAACTTCAAGCACAGTGTCCTGTCGGACAACAAATCAACCAATTGTTCTTGTTCGCGACCAGTTAAATCGGTTAGCCCGCTGTTGCGTGCTGGTATTTACTTTTGGTTTGGCTGGTTACAGTGACGATGTACAAACACCAAACAACAGAAGAGTCAAATGCAGGCTTTATATTTTCCTTCTTTAATTTTAGTGTTTATTTCACAACATCAAATCTTTACATCAAAAGTTCATAACATAACATAATCCAATAGTCTCTAACGCCTTTTATATATATATATATATATATATATATATATATATATATATATATATATATATATATATTGCTGTCTTTTACTACTAAAATTATGCTCTGACTAACTACAAGAATAATAGAAGACTATAGTGGACTTCGTTATATCTCACGTCCACTCTCTACGCTTGCCTCAGCACCACTCAAACTCTATCCCCAAATCTACTGTCCCCAATCTCTCGCTCCCCTATTGCCCCATCCACTAGTCGGATTGGCTAATTAAAACAAGCAATTTAAGTCTTTTCCGTTTCGGACAAAGGACATTTTAGAGCATTTTCGTGTACGCAGTGGCTACGGTTACGCCGGACGAAATCCTTATTTTTTTCCGGGTTACAGCCATAAGTATTGCCCCACGCGTATGGATTTTGATAAATTTAGAGAGGGAAGTAATCATGTTGAATAACTATTACAAAAATAAATAATGATTACGCCCCTTTGATTAGCTTTTATTATTTATATTTAAAATATAAGCAAAAACGGTACATAAGAAACTCTTATATTTTGGCCCTGAGAGGTCAGATCGCGAAATGAACTTTTGCTGCACACATGGCAGGCCAAGACCTACAAAATAATATATACATCATGGGTCTAGGACTTATGGTTGTTGAGATCTAGGGTGACGGACAGACAGACAGACAGACACAACGGGGACAATAGAGCATTTTTTTTCGAAAATGATCTAAAAACCCATTAAAAGGTTAGCGCCCTTTGCCACCTTAGGTTGTGTTCGGTGATTTATCTGTTTGTCAAGAATGCCAGTTGATTCTCTCCACTCTCGGAACAAAGCCTAAGGTATCATATGTCACGTCCCTAACCTGGGTCGCTAGAAAATATAACGACTCTACCCCCAAAGATTTAACCCTGAACTCTTGACTTAACCTCTCAAAGATTTACTTTACATATTATCGTACATTCTAAGTTTCTAACCAATGTGTGAGAACCTGTTCTCCACATCTCTCCCCATGTCACCAAGCATGATGCAATCATGCAAACAAAAAAACAGCAGTAGATTTTTTTAAACGGAAAAATATTAACTAATGACATTGTGGAGAAATAATATAGTCTAAGTTTGATGACGCAATTCGCTAGGCTCCGCCCACCTCAGTATCTATGGCGTCATTCCGCCATCTTGAGTGTAAATATTGGGAGCTTTAGTGTATACGTCATTTGGTACAAATGACGTATATTAACCGACAGTTGGGAGCACATGCTTTGTTTTATAGTTAGTCTAGCTTTGGGCATCGATGTAGATGGATGCATATTTACAGTTTGCTATTGTACTCCTCCTGGATCTACCTTTATGTCAGTTCATGTTCAAGTATTAAATGATTGTTTGATGTTACTTCACTGGAGTTAACTTCGTGATTTGTGTTGTCTGATTTATTACACCTTCTACAAGCATCATCATTAAAAGGATCCGTAACATATATTTGGCACCTCCGACGTCGAACTGACTGACTTAGCTGGATTCAGGAGCAGCGGAGTGAGTACATTAAGACTCGTTGTAATTACCGGTTAAGTATTCATCGGTGAATTACGTGGCGGCCACCACCCTGGGTGTGCGCCGTGAAAACTGTGTTCTGTAGTGGCCAGCGTTGTTGTTTACTGAAGTGGCCAACGTTACTGTTTGCTGAAGTGGCCAACGTTACTGTTTGCTGAAGTGGCCAACCCTATTGTTTGCTGAAGTGGCCAACGTTACTGTTTACTGAAGTGGCCAACCCTATTGTTTGCTGAAGTGGCCGACGTTACTGTTTGCTGAAGTGGCCAACCCTATTGTTTGCTGAAGTGGCCAACGTTACTGTTTGCTGAAGAGGCCAACCCTATTGTTTGCTGAAGTGGCCGACGTTACTGTTTGCTGAAGTGGCCAACCCTATTGTTTGCTGAAGTGGCCAACGTTACTGTTTGCTGAAGTGGCCAACCCTATTGTTTGCTGAAGTGGCTGACGTTACTGTTTGCTGAAGTGGCCAACCCTATTGTTTGCTGAAGTGGCCAACCTTACTGTTTGCTGAAGTGGCCAACCCTATTGTTTGCTGAAGTGGCCGACGTTACTGTTTGCTGAAGTGGCCAACCCTATTGTTGCTGAAGTGGCCAACGTTACTGTTTGCTGAGGTGGCCAACCTAGCCGTTTGCTGAAGAGGCCTATCTTGCTGCTACTGAAGAGGCCAACCCCACTGTTTGCTGAAGAGGCCAACCTTGCCGTTTGCTGAAGAGGCCAACCTTGCTGTTTGCTGAAGAGGCCAACCCCACTGTTGCTGAAGTGGCCAACTTTACTGCTTAAAGTGGCCAGAGTTGCTGTGTACTGACGGGGCCGACGTTACCGTGTGGCTGGGAATCACCTCCTCATCGTCAGAGGACCCCACCATAGGATCACCGAGGATCAACAAGGGATCATCGAACATCGCGGACAGGGATCACCAAGGATCAACCCGTGTGTTAGTCAACCCCACATCGAACATCGCGGACCGGGATCACCGAGGATCAACCATCGAAGTCAAGGAACAGAATTTACTATTGTGTATTTCTTTATATGTAAGTTGGCATATTTTTTTATATATATATTTATTACTAGAATATTGAAATCTGGTGTAATTATTTGTTTGTTGTTCTTGGTGGAATTCTGTATTTAATACAGTAGAGGTTAAAATAGGGTCCACCCTGAGCAGCCAAAACATTTAATTTGCTGGTTTTTTTTTTTTGAAAAGGAATATTGTATTTATTTTGTTAATACTCGTATGTTGAGGACATAATAGAATATTTTTTGTGTATGATATATAGTATCAAACATTTTCACTTATTAGTTATAATTGGTTTTGGTTACTGCCATGTCATCAATTTTAAATATTGTTGAAGCTGGTAAAGCACTTGGCCTCACAGGTCAAGAGTTACAAACCTGGGTATCTGTAGAGAGAGAAAGGGTGGAAAAGAAAGAGATGGAAGAAAAACAGAGAGAGAGGGAAGAAAAACAGAGAGAGAGGGAAGAAAAACAGAGAGAGAGGGAAGAAAAACAGAGAGAGAGGGAAGAAAGAAAGGAAAAGGAACAGAGAGAGAGGGAAGAAAGAGCCGCAGAACGGGAAATGAGGAAGGAAGAAATCGCGAACGAAAGGGCGCGCTTAGAGTCTGAGAACAATAGACAGTTAGCTAACCCCGGAGTTAACGGAGCAGGTGATAGAGTGACCACATCACTTAAATTACCTTATTTTACAGAGGGCGTTGACAGTATGGACACATACTTGTCTAGGTTTGAAATGCTAGCTACTAGCGCGGGTATGCCGAAGAATACATGGGGCCGCGTCAATTTTAGGATTCATAAGAGGCAAAGCTCTGGATGTATGTTTAAAACTAAATGAAAATGAAATAAAAAATTATGATGTTGTGAAAGAATCATTAATGAAGATTTATGGTAACACATGTGATGGTTACAGGGAAAAATTTAATAATATTCGCCCATCACGAGAGGAAGACCCCAATTTATTTATCACCAACCTTAGTTTGTTTTTTGATAGATGGATGGCTCTGTCTGGGGCGAAACAAGAGTACCATGATTTAAGGGAACTGATTTTAGTAGATAGGGCAATTAATGTGTGCCATAAAGATTTAGTGGCATTCTTGAAAGAAAAAGGGCCAAAAACTTTAGAAGATGTCACTGATTTATTGAGAAAGTATAAGTCTGCACATCCAGAAAAACCCATATCTAAGTTAGAACCAGACCATAACCAGGATGTGCTGTGCTTTGCTAAAGCTGTACCATATCCTAACCGTGGCCGTAGCTTAAGTCCTGGGAACAGAAATAGGTCCAGTGACCGACATGACGGGGACAAATTATGTTTCTCATGTGGGAGAGCCGGACATAGATCGCGAGACTGCAAAAGGGGAAATGGAGGTAGTGATAGTTTATGTTATCTGTGTAACGGGAGGGGACATTATGATAGGAACTGCACTTGGTCCCGGGGAAATAGTCAGGGGAGAAAAGGACAACAGACCAGAACCATGGACAAGACCAGACAGAGACAAAGAGATAGGGTACAACAGGCAATGTTAGTTCAGGGGGGAGGTAATGGTTTACATTTTTACCCTGGGTTCGTTGGTGATGTACCTGTGAAGGTGCTACGTGACACTGGGGCAACGTGCGTGTGTGTCCGTAGATCATTGGTGAAAGATAGTGAATTCACGGGAAGAATGGGTCTATGTGCGTCATTTGATGGGACGGTACATGAGTTACCCATAGCCACTATTAATCTTAGAAGTCCATTTTACACAGGGCTAGTTGAAGCATTAGTCATCGAGAAACCAACTTACGACGTTTTAGTGGGCAATATTGAGGGCGTAATAGAGTGTGATCCCATGGAATTGGATAAATGGAAAAAAATTAATGATCCTACTTGAAACTGTAATGCTGTGACAAGGGCTCAGGCTAAGGAGGAAAACCTCCATAATCAGTCATCAATTAGTAGTACAGATAACTGCTTAATTAATACTCAGGAAGTAAAAATTATACAAAGGGAAGAGAATGTAGTCAACTTTCCTAATCCACACATGACTGACAATGTTAAATCTAGTGACATTCCTGTGGGTGAGATGTCTGACAGGGTCACCATAGATGGAGAGAACTTTTTTACCGAACAGCATAATGACGTGTCATTATCAAAATTAATCAACCGGGATAAAAAATCATTTAGAGATAGGGAAATCATTCAGTTAGAGGAAGGTGTTTGGGTTAGAAAGACACAGTACATGAATAAAACGGTGAATCAACTTATAGTCCCAATGAAGTATAGGAAATTAGTTCTTAGGACAGCCCACGATTCACCTTTAGCGGGTCATTTGGGGGTTACTAGAACCAAGTATAGGATCTTAGGAAAATTCTTTTGGCCCGGGGTTACCAGAGACGTAAAGAGATATGTTAGGACGTGTGACCTGTGTCAATCAAAGGGGCCCAAATGTACCAGGGGGAAGCCCCATTACAAACAATCGATGTAGTTGACAGACCGTTCACAAAATTAGCTATTGATATAATTGGACCTATGCCAGTGCTGTCCAACAGAGGGCATCGCTTTATCTTAACGGTGGTGGATGTATGTTCCAGATGGCCAGAGGCGGTGCCTCTTAAATTCACTAGGGCTGAGGACATAGCACAGGCACTAATGACTATTTTTTGTAGGACAGGCTTCCCAGATGTTATCCTATCTGACAGAGGTACTCAGTTTGTATCTGAAGTAACCAACCATTTTACCTCTGTATTGGGAATCAAACAAATCTTTACATCGCCATACCATCCCCAAAGTAATGGAATTTGTGAGCGACTGAACGGCAGTATAAAAGAAATGATCAGTAAAGTGTCTGATGACAATCCGGGAGACTGGGATCTCATGTTACCCTGTGTGTTGTTTGCGTATAGGGAAATTCCACAGGAAACAACAGGATTTTCACCTTTTGAAATGGTGTACGGTGCGAATCCAAGGGGTCCACTGTCCCTACTTAAGGACTTAATGATAAGAAAATATTTATCCCCTGACGTAAGAACTGCTCATGAGCCAGTGATTGATACAAGACAGAGACTGATAAAGGCCTGTGATGTGGCTAGATCAAATGTTTTAACCAAAAATAAAAGCACATTATTGAGGGTTAATAGGGACAGGAAACTCAGACATATTAGGCCAGGTGAGGATGTACTTGTTTTATTACCTGACAAGACCAATAGATTATTTATTAAGTGGCAAGGACCTTTTAAGGTTACTAGAAAGGTGACAGACGTGGATTATGAAATTAATATTAGAAATAAGTTAAAGGTCTTTAATATAAACATGTTGAAAGTATACTATAATAGACCAATTGAATTAGTTCAGACCGCTGAGAGACAGGTTCAAAATTGTTTCATGTTAAGGGAGGAAGATGTACCTGACGCTGACATTCAGACATGTGAGGGACCTGAGGTTGGAAACAAGGAAACATGGGAGGATATAGCATTAAATAACTTAACTCATGACAAAGTGGTTAGTATTAAGACACTTTTGGGTGACTTTACAGATATTTTTTCTGATAGACCGGGTAAAACTGATATAATACAACATGACATAAAGCTGTCAGAAAACAAGGTTATCCGTCTGAGACCATACACCCTCTCATTACATCACCGCGACTATATCAAGAAAGAGTTAGAAGGGTTACAGAAACAGGGTGTCATAGAACCATCAGATTCACCATATGCAGCTCCCATAGTGTTAGTTAAGAAAAAGACAGGTGACATCAGACTGTGTGTAGACTATAGACAGTTAAATAAAATAACCATTATGGACTCGTATCCCATGCCCAATCCTGAGGAGTTAATGACCAGGCAAGCCGGAGCTAAATATTTTTCTAAACTGGATTTAGCAAGAGGGTATTGGCAAATACCACTGACCCCTGAAGCCAAACCATTGACTGCATTTATAACTCCATTTGGGTTGTTCCAATGGAATTTCATGAGTTTTGGGCTAGTAAATGCACCAGCCACCTTCAATAGGATGATGGCCAAATTATTTTCCCATAGACAAGACACTGTTTGCTACCTGGATGACATTTGTATTTTTCATGAGGACTGGGATAAACATGTTAGGAGTCTAAGAGAAATTTTTACAGTTTTAAAGAGACATAATTTAACAGTGAGACCGACTAAGGTAGAGATAGGACTGAAGGAAGTAACTTTCCTAGGACATAAAGTGGGAAATAATATAATAAAACCCATAGGTAAATCAGTGTCAAAGATATTAAATATTGAAAAACCGTCATCAAAGAAACAGGTGCGCAGTCTTTTGGGCTTATGCAATTTCTATCGGAAGTTTATTCCGAATTTCGCTCATATAATGGAACCTCTGGCTAATCTAACTAAAAAGGGAGAGCCAAACAAAATCATCTGGTCTGATGAATGTCAACGGGCCCTGGAGATTATTAAAACCGCCTTCGCTCAGGGGCCCATATTAAAGTTACCTGACATAGGTAAACAATTCGTTCTGGCCACAGATGCCTCGGCCGTTGCGATAGGGGGGCCCTGTTACAGAGCCACAATGGTGTGTTACACCCAGTGCTATATGTCAGTCGTAAATTGACCTCACCAGAGACAAGATATGCCACAATAGAGAGGGAGGGATCAGCCATCACATGGTGCATTACAAAATTGGCAAGGTATCTGTTAGGTGCCCAATTTATTCTTCGGACTGACCATGCGCCGCTGGCATTTATAAATTCCAAAAAGCTAGGGAATAATAAAGTAGCCAGATGGTCACTCCTACTGCAGGATTTTAATTTTATCGTCCAAGCTATACCTGGTAAAGAGAACGTTATTGCTGACACGTTATCACGTTGCATTTGAAATGAGCTTAAGTTCTCAACAAACCTATGTCCTGGCAGTAAGAAATCCTGTGTACCATAATGTCTATGTTACATGTATTATATGTTTATATGATGACATGTTTGCACGTATATGTTTATATGATGACATAATGATATTTAATAATAATTGATGATTATGATAAAAAAAAGAGAAGTCACTGAAAAAAAAAATAATGAAGAATAACTAGTGACATGAAAAAAAAATAAACAAAAGTCACATGAAAAAAAAAAATATTGAATGGAATAACAAGTGACATAAAAAAAAAAGTAAACAAGTCACATAGAAAAAAAAAGATAATAAAATAATAAATATCAGTGACGAAAAAGAAAAATGATGAGGAATTTGAATTTAATTCAATATGTTTATGCATATATAATTGATGATATTTATTATATTGTTTGCATGTATTGATTTATGCTTCCATGCAATATTGATTTGATTAATCATTGGATAATTTATTTTGTTGTTATGATGATTTGGGATATGTTCTATGATTGAACTTTGTTTCATGTGGCTTCCTTTTGTCGGTATTAGTATTGGGTTTTACATGATTACATCATTCTTAGGTAGAGGGGAGAAATGTGGAGAAATAATATAGTCTAAGTTTGATGACGCAATTCGCTAGGCTCCGCCCACCTCAGTATCTATGGCGTCATTCCGCCATCTTGGGTGTAAATATTGGGAGCTTTAGTGTATACGTCATTTGGTACAAATGACGTATATTAACCGACAGTTGGGAGCACATGCTTTGTTTTATAGTTAGTCTAGCTTTGGGCATCGATGTAGATGGATGCATATTTACAGTTTGCTATTGTACTCCTCCTGGATCTACCTTTATGTCAGTTCATGTTCAAGTATTAAATGATTGTTTGATGTTACTTCACTGGAGTTAACTTCGTGATTTGTGTTGTCTGATTTATTACACCTTCTACAAGCATCATCATTAAAAGGATCCGTAACAGACATCTTTAACGCTAACAACACATTGCCCATTAGCCTATATAGCAGAACTGGACAAACAAATACTTTAACATGATCCACAATATCAAAATAAAAGGATAATTGATTTCAAAGATGGAAAGTATAACAACTCAAACACATGAAATACAACAGTAACAGATCCCCTTGGTCAGACACCATACTATGGCTTGCCCCTCCCTCTCCATTGTAGAATATCTTGTTTCAGGCGGTGAAAGTTCCGACTGAGGTATGACACAGGTGTAGCGTCCCATTGTGTCCTAATGACAGGCTGTGGTAACAAAATAACACTAGCCTCAATTGGAATAGGGTGCATTAAAACACGTGAAATTCCAAAATTTACACATACTGATAACATGCAGCACAAACATAAATGTTTACATTTAACTTGGCATAGGTATTTATCATTCTCCATCATAAGTAATTGTTGGTTTTCAAAGTACATTTTAACTGTTACTGTTAACAATTTCATGAACAATAAACCACAACAAAATACATGATTAAAAATTCAACTTACTAGCACTTCAATATTACTATTAAATTCCAGTGTTACAAAGACAAAAAGCTTTTGTCTAGCGCAGTAGGTTACTAATGCACACCATAAAAAAATGGTAATACAAGGAAAATTACAAAAATTCCATCACCATAGTTAACTATATTAATATGAAATGAATATATAAAATATAATACACCAAAGCCAATTAGTACCACATAAGATCACGAGCAAAAATAATTCCGGCTATAACAGAAGCTGATCTCTTAATAGAATTACAGTAATTCAATCGAACACACATTTCAAAATTTACCTGATTAAAAAAGACATTGTTTTCACAGGTGATTCTACTAAACATTTTTAATGAACCATCAGTTATAAACTGTTTTAGAAATAACAGACATAATAAACAACTATGTCATTTCGTTGCAAATAACATCAGACAAATCTATTAAAACGTCATTAAAATTAGGTCAATTAAATATGTGTGATTCCTACTACAGTTTTACGTAATAAAATGCTAGGTAACCATAATTTGCAGCGCAACAAAATCATCATCTATAACATACAAGTTACATCAAGCGATTCTGAATTCTTCTAAACAAACAACAAAATTATTGTCAATTTCAAAACAACATACGATATTTTCCAATACACAGAAAATCATCAATTAAAACGCTTAAAAAAAATTACATCATATTTAAAAACATTAACCTTTTCAGGTACATCAGTAATCGAGATGCCACATGGTCGAGAATCAAACTATTTTACAAGATGTTCTCGCCAGTTGCTATTTATGTCCCTCTCCCTGCATCGAAAGAACCCAAACTTTGATTGTCTCTTTTGATGAAAATTATTATGAAACTCATTATTTGTAGGTATAGGCTTCAGAGTATAGTAATGATCTTGGTAGTGGGGTCTAAAACAAGACGCTACCCTACGACTACTGTCTCTGTCTTCATACACACTTCTGTTACAAAACCTTACATTATTATTTTCAAAGCATTTCCTACCCTCATGATATTGTGGGTCATATCTACCCCTACACTGTAAAACATTGTTATCACCCTGCCTACACTGTGTGTTCATTTGCCTATTATTCACACAACATTGCTCTCTCCCAACCAACTTCCTTCTACTTCTGTACTCACACTCACATCAAACTGCTTTCTACTTCTGTACTCACACTCACATCAAACTGCCTTCTACTTCTGTACTCACACTCACATCAAACTGCCTTCTACTTCTGTACTCACACTCACATCAAACTGCTTTCTACTTCTGTACTCACACTCACATCAAACTGCCTTCTACTTCTGTACTCACACTCACATCAAACTGCCTTCTACTTCTGTACTCACACTCACATCAAACTGCCTTCTACTTCTGTACTCACACTCACATCAAACTGCCTTCTACTTCTGTACTCACTCTCACATCAAACTTTCTTCTACTTCTGTACTCACACTCACATCAAACTGCCTTCTACTTCTGTACTCACACTCACATCAAACTGCCTTCTACTTCTGTACTCACACTCACATCAAACTGCCTTCTACTTCTGTACTCACACTCACATCAAACTGCCTTCTACTTCTGTACTCACACTCATATTTGCGCTGCCTAACTAGCTCTACGGGCATGTCACAATTATAACCAGGGCTGGGGAGTCGGTGTCGGCATTTGTACTTGTCCGGAGTCGGTTCGGTGTCGGAGCAAAAGCTCCCCCCCCCAAAAAAAAAAAAAACTAGAACTTTAATTAAATAATCCAGAACAACGTCAGATAGTTCTTAGCCAATCTTTAATTTAAAAGTTTCTCAAGTTCTTCTTTTCTTTTTAAATAAATACTTGGTAAATCTTTTTATCAACAAATGTGTTATTTTCCAAAGCGAGATTCTCTACATTAGAACAACTTATCAACATTAACAGAATTGTGACTGAAAGCAGATATGAAGGCTAATGGCTATGTTCACTCTGTTTGTTATTCACTCAATATTTGTCTGTAGCCCTTGCCGTGATTTTATTGCAGCATTCTGCATTCTCTGAATGACCACTTATAAACTTCCAAGCATCATTGCTCTAACGTTGTTGGATATGTCTGTACTTTGCAGTGACTTGCTGACTTAGGCAATCGTTAATAATAATCTTGACCAATATTTGAGCATAAGCATAAATGAGAACTTATTAAAAGTAGCGAATCGGCCGCTTCAGGTTTACTATAAAAATAACATCCCGCATACTGTGGCATATCTTGAAGTAAACCATACACTTTTGTTACTTCAATGTAATCACTGCAGCTACTCTTGATGTCCATATCTAGTGTTTTTCGTGACCTTTCAGTGTTACATGTACAACTGATAACTTTTTTTTTCATCGTAATGGACATGCTGCAAAATCGCAGAACAAGGATGTAAATTTATAACTACTGAAGAACCACAATAGGTTCTTAAATTTGATTGAAGGGCTGGACCAAGAGCAGATCACTGGGGTGTTTATAATACTTAATGTGAGTTAACATAAATGTAAATGTTATAAATGTAAATGAAAAAAGGGGAGTGTACTGCGGGTCAAATCAAAAGTAGATTGCCCATGTCTCGTTTAGAAGCTGAACATTGTTTTCAAGATTACTATTTCGGAGTCCCGGACACCGGTGTCGGTGTCGGCAGACGATAGAAAACCGACACCGGTGTCGGTGTCGGCAAATATTTCGGCCGACACCCCACCCCTGATTATAACTGTTGTTCTTCCTTACAACAATTATTCTACGAGTATGATACTCCTTAGGTCTAAATCTCCTTCTCTGCCATTGATCACATTCTCCCACTGACTCACTTAGACCAGCTAAAGGTTTACTAACACGCACAGGAAAAGTTGGTTTTTGTTGTGGTGTCTTCCCAAAATGATCATTTTGTTTACAAACAGGCTCTATAACAGGGAACTTTATTCTATCACATTTCTCCTTAATTATTGTTTCTTTATTACTACAACTTTTGGTCGGATGACTGGCTTCTTCAATAAATTTAACTTGACCAATGTCCTTTTTACATATTTGATCTCAACTATTGAGCTCACTAAATCTATTTTATTAACGATGGCTTTCAAACCCTCTTCTATTTTAGGCTGTGATGCGGCGATTGAATCTATCGATTCTAATTTGAACAGGATATTATGAAATAATTTCTCTACCGAACCTAGTCTAATTGAAAAGTTGTCTATTTTTAAATTTGTTTCTAGTATTTCATCTCGTAATCTATCTCTGTTTTCTAACTGCACATTTACCTGTTCTCTTCTCACACTTTCATTCTCGAACATCAACTCGTCATTTGTCACCTGTATTCTATCATCATTCTTCGATCTTTCCGTTTCTACGTTATTTTCCTCGAATAAATATGACCCTAATACACTGGGCAACAGCCAAAAAATCGTCAGGGGTTTTCAACTGATTTAGACTAATTTTGGTGTTCTGAGTCCGAATATCACATTGATTTTGCTCGGTCAGGTCAACTTCTTGAAATACAGCCATAGACCTACCTGACGAGCTATACGTATTTTAATATCAGGGGTTTTGAGTTAAATCATTTCTCTAAATTAGCTGCATAAAAATTAGCCGCAAAATAATCACAATTAAAACAGAGATAATTATAAGTTATTTATAAATCATCAATCTGGATTTTCACTTGATTATTTAATGCATCAGCACTTGATTGGGTACAGCCTCCAGTACCCCGACCTTCCATCTGACCGTCGTCCAGCTGCTCACTGCGAAGAAATTCCTGTACCAGCGTTCAGAGATCTTCCTGACAGCGACGATGAGGCCACCACTTTAGACGAGGGAGGAGATACAGAAGAGGAGTATGAATCACAAGATGGTCCGCAGCCGTTCTCACAATGTGAGCTTAATGATCTGGTTCGGGATCTCAGCTTGTCGAATAATTCCTCAGAGCTGTTGGCCTCCAGATTCAAAGAGAAAAATCTACTTGGCAAGGACGCTCGTATCACTTTCTTTCGTAGAAGGCATGAGGACTACATGGGCTACTTCTGCCAGGAGGAAGACCTTGTGTACTGCCGAGATGTCGCCGGTCTTCTTGATAAACTCAGCGGTCCTAAATACGATCCGATAGATTGGCGACTCTTCATTGACAGCTGCAAGCGCTCTTTAAAGTGTGTACTACTCACAACGGGAGCCAGTTCGCCTCAATCCCTTCTGCGCACTCCACAACTCTTGAAAAGAAATATGAAGCAGTGGAGTATGTGCTCGACAAAATCCAATATAAGCAGCACCAATGGATCATCTGCGTCGACTTGACGATGGTGAACTTTCTACTTGGTCAGCAGTCCGGGTTCACGAAGTACCCATGCTTTATGTGTATGTGGTACAGTTGCGACAGAGCCCAGCACTATGTAAATAAAGAGTGGCCGGCGCGAGAGCAGTTGGTACCTGGGGCGAGAAACATCATAAACGAACCTCTTGTTGACCGGGAGAAGATATTGATCCCACCGCTACACATGAAGCTTGGGTTAATGAAACAGTTTACGCGCGCTCTGGACAAGGATGGGAGGTGCTTCAACTACATGTGCCTAGCATTTCCTCAACTGACCATTGAGAAGCTGAAGGCCGGCATTTTCGACGGCCCACAGAAATGGCAGCTCATAAAGGACACAGAGTTCCAAAACTCTACGAACACGCTTGAGTGCGCCGCCTGGAAATTGTTTGTGCAGGTGATGAACAACTTCCTGGGGAACATGAAGGCAGCAAACCACGCCAGACTCATCAGCAGCATGATAGAGGACTGCCAATATATAGAGTCGTTATATTTTCTAGCGACCCAGGTTAGTGACGTGACATATGATACCTTAGGCTTTGTTCCGAGAGTGGAGAGAGTCAACTGACATTCTTGACAAACAGATAAATCACCGAACACAACCGAAGGTGGCAAAGGGCGCTAACCTTTTAATGGGTTTTTCTTAATTAGCCAATCCGACCAGTGGGTGGGGCACTAGGAGAGCGAGAGATTGGGGACAGTAGATTTGGGGATAGAGTAAGAGTGGGGCTGAGGCAAGCGTAGAGAGTGGACGTGAGATATAACGAAGTTCACTATAGTCTACTATTATTCTAGCAGTTAGTCAGAACATAATTTTAGTAGTAAAAGACAGCAGTATATATATATATATATATATATATATATATATATATATATATATATATATATATATATATATATATATATATATATATATAGGGTTGCCATATTTTTTCACGGACCAACCGGGACAGTTCTGTCTTTTTTACTTTAGGTTTAGGGATGTCGGTTCCGGGGGGGGGGGGGGGGTATGAAAACAGTAATGTAAAAAACACTTAAAATATAGAATAGATAATCTTTGTTATTTTATTCATAATGGTACACAAACTTGATATTTGTACAAAACAAAACAGTTTTCTTCTTGTTGTACCACTCGTATTTTTCACTTCTGTAAATTTGTATTACTGTGTTACTTACCAAAATGTTACTGATCACACAAGAGCAGATTAATCATTATCTGATCTAATAATTTTGCTCAATTATTTCCAAGAAACTGTGCCCTGAATCTAAACCGGGACAGTTTCAACAACCGGGCGGGACACCGGGACAACCCAGTATATCCGGGGCTGTCCCGGCCAAACCGGGACGTATGGCAAGCCTATATATATACATATATATATATATATATATATATATATATAAGGCGTTAGAGACTATTGGATTGTGTTATGTTATGAACTTTTGATGAACAGATTTGATGTTGTAAAATAAACATTAAGATTAAAGAAGGAAAATACAAAGCCTGCATTTGACTCTTCTGTTGTTTGGTGTTTGTGCATCGTCATTGTAAATAAAAGTAAAACCAGCAATTAAATGATGACTTTTGATCACTGCAGCTTGAATGGCTATGCAACCATGCAAATTATTGGGGTTCTTTGCAAAAAAAAAATCCCCTTAAAATATATATTTTTTAATATTTTACATCCAGGTATTTTAAACACATTTTATAATAAAAGTGGGGTTTTTGACTGGATATTGTTCTTATATATATATATAAATGCCTATTGGCAAACTTGGCGGTTATCTAAGGGAGGGGGGACCTTGGTATGGACTTTTTTAAATTCCCTTAACCGATAAGGTCGTTGGGGGAACGAATGGACACATCAACAGGTGTACTTTCATACGTGCTTTCTGTGGGCTTATAGACTTGGTAGCGCCCATCTCCTCTCCAAGTCAGCGGAGAATATTACGAAGGATTGAACCCGGTACCCTTTGCATGTGAGTCGCTATCCAGCCACTTGACTTTTATTTTGGCATAATTCAACACAAATTCAGAGTTTAATCTGTTGTAATTCCAAAGTACCTATTCTATCCTGCTTCTCAAATTGTGTTTACCGGCCTTACTGAAATACTTTAATTTACTTTCTGGTATACCAACAGTCAAGGCTTGCCACAAGTGATGTGCAATCTTGACAATCAGGGGCCCAATGATAAAAAACGACAAATAGTTGAGGAAGTGAGAAGGGTCTCAATTGTTAATATTATGAGGACGAAAAATGTGTAAGTGGTGGTCTTGATTGCATCTCCGCATGAGACATCAGAAAACGTAAGAAAACCTCTGATAACCTGACATCCCATGGATTGATAGGATAGCTTTCCTAGATGGTGTGCAGTACTGTGCACTCACTTTATTGGGAAATGTTCACATTTATCTTTGAATCTACTTTACACAGTTTATAAAAACACAAACATCTAACAAAGAATTTTTAGAGCATTTTCGAAAAAAAATGCTCTATTGTCCCCGTTTTGTCTGTCTGTCTGTCCGTCCGTCATCACCCTAGATCTCAACAACCATAAGTCCTAGACCCATGATGTATATATCATTTTGTAGGTCTTGGCCTGCCATGTGTACATCAAAAGTTCATTTCGCGATAGGACCTCTGAGGGCCGGGCTTCAGGGCTCCTAAGGGGCTTATATATTATTATATATACACCTTGTACGTTCAATAACCCGTTCATTTGGTGCGAAATACTGCAGCACGTAGTTTCGCCAAGATTTATTAAGAAACTCATCAAATGAAATAGTAAGCTTGTGTTCTGAGTTTAATTGAAAGTATCAGAGCTATGCAACAATTGACGGAGTTTTCGGACGATTAAATGACTATAATTTCGAATGTTTTCAATTATGAGTCCTATTTCAGTAACCACAAACCACTTGTAGTTAGATTTAAGAGAAAATAGTTTTTTTTTCAAATATAAAGAAACGTCTTTATAATATTTTTTTACAGATATATGCATTACACAATTGAATTTATAAACATTTCCAAAATTTACAAATATTTACTGAAAGCTAACAAACGTACTGATACATAACATGAAAATGCGCTAACACGTCCTGTGTCCAGAATGGAACAGGCTTAATTGCTTGTTTTTAATGTTTATTGAGTTGCAAAAAAAAGTAAATATTTTTTTCTCAAAAATACAAAGTCATCAGAATTTCACTGAACATTAAATCATTATAATGTAGAATGTTGAATCATTATAATGTAGAATGTTGAATCATTATAATGTAGAATGATTTATTTAGACAAAGAGAAACTTGATTAAAGATATAATTTAGTTCAATTTGTGATCTATTGTTTCTGATATAATGAAAATAAACAGTACATTGAAGATAATAAAAATACATGTAGTATCTGTAAAGATACATGAAATGTTAAAACATTAATAGGGATATATCATGAATATATTCATTTTAATATTATGTATTATTTGTCACATAACATAAGCACAAACTTGAAATTATATTCTTATAAAATGTAATTAGAAATGTATAGTTAGTCATTAGTATAAAAAAAAGTTTCAACTTGAAATAATAAATAATTCTAAAGAATCTTTTGTTTCAAAAGGCAAGTATATTTTTCTCTTCATGATTACATCTTCCTTTATCAAAAAATGATAGGCCTAGTTTTAATGAATTTATAGCTAATAAGATATTCATAATTTAAAAGATAACTTTTAAATAAAACAAGCCTTAAGTTATTACAGTCTACTAATGTTTATTACACCCAAAAACGGCTACTAAATTTTTAACAGCTTAAAACTTTTGAAAATAAAATCTAAAAGTAATGAAAGTTTTTTAGGTAGAGATCACAATGTTTTTTTTGTTCCCAACACCTATTTGTATATTTTGAAATGTCTGAATAATTTCCAGACCACTATTATGATTATGACACAAGTCTCATTTAAAGAACACAACAAAAAAAAACATTTTCAATATCTGCTGACTGGTTCAAATAACTCATTACATCATCTGAGATTTATGAAGCATGTAGTTCATTTTGTTTTGAAAAAAAAAATACTTCAGTTTTTATAGAGCTTATTTAATGTAGCAGATTTGTTAAAAAAATAAACAGGAAATTACAACAAATTTGATGCATTTCTCTTGAAAGAGACATGAGATACAACTCAATGAGTTTATAGAAACTCTTTGAATGATTGTTTATAATTATGAAATCTACTACGTTTTAAATTTATCATCTCATGAATCAGTGTTTAGTTAATTTCAGAAGTGTATACATATTTTTGTCTCTGAACATGGGAAATCAATTTAAATGCAGCAATAAAAAACAACATCAATTAAAAAAATATTATGAATGTTTAGTTACATAGGTTCTATAGCACCAGTGCCTAGTAGAAAAATATTTTTAAGTTACCTGAAATAAATAATTGAACTTTTGATTGCATATTTTAATACCTAGTTATTTTGATTTAATTACACTTGCTAGTATATTTGTAGTTTAAAAACTAGTATTAATATAGGCTACATTTTTTGTATGCTTTATTGTAGTTTTTTTCTAAGCAGACAACAATTGTGTACCATCAAAATAAAAAATCCAAACTTTCAATAACATATACAACATTTTAACATTTGTATGAATATAATTGTATCAGCAAAATAAACAAAAACTATTAAAGTTTGGTTACCCTATTTGGTTCATCAAAATTATCATCAAATTTGTGCATTCTTTTCAAATTGTGAATTTATTTTTAAACTGTTAAATAAGATAAAAATATAAATAGCTATGTAATGATATGTTAAGAGACAACTTAACAAATGCGCTTTGCATGGAGAGGCTATTTTTAACTGCAGTTTATCTTGTTCATGGTCATTACTTAAAGCTCTTCTCTCCACTGATGATAGTAGCCACTAGAACGGCTCATATTGTGTTGCTGGCCACTGTGGGGCCCAGCATACCTCAGCTGGCTGGAACTATTCAAACTTGTATTGTGAAAACTGTTGCTGGGGTGAGATCCCAGGTGATGATGACTACTACCACTAAAACTTTGATCGTGAAGAACTTGTTCTAGTTCTTGTTGAGTGTCAAGTATCTGAACATGGAATGGTGACCCTGGCACATCAACACCTGACCACCTGATAATTGCAATGGATAACAAAATTTATATAAAAAAATGTTTGAAATTACTTTAAAAAATATATTAGTAGAAAAATGGTAATTTTATGAGTATGAAGGTTAAACCGTTTAATTCCTATAATGGGTAACATACCTGACATTGATTATATACAAGCCAGTGACTGATGGATAATATCTACACAGGATTGTTCTGTCTTTCTGACTCTCTCGGTACATCTCAACTTGAAATGCACCTGAAAAAAAAACAGTATTAAGAGAATGCAATGGAATTTGCCATCTTTATTTAAATGACATATCCCAGAAAAAAAATTATTTCTTTAAAAGTATTATTTTCTTTTAACCCATTTTCTTAATAAAATAAAACATAAACATGGATTTAAAAACATGAGCTACTAAATCATCACATAAACTTGGATTTAAAAATATGAGCTACTAAATCATCACATAAACTTGGATTTAAAAACATGAGCTACTAAATCATCACATAACAAACCTTTAGGTCCTCTTATTCTGACTGTTAGCTGCCCAGCACCTGCACCTTTAGTCTCCACAATAAACTGACTTTGAAAGTTAGCCAGGATACCATGCTCAACACCTGGGCCACTGACTCTCACTTTCGAGGCATCAGGCTGAGCAGATACTTTAAAAGCAAAAGGACTTCCTGGAATAAATGTGAAAAATATTTGTGAGTTAAAACAAAAATGAACAAAACAAAAAAATATTGGAATTTTTTCAAAGTTTTATAAAATAGGGAAAGTTTAGAATAAAAATGCTTTAAATTTTTAAGATTGCTGAAATACACTCTGCATGGAATCTCAGCGTCAAAAAGACAAGATAAAAACGAGTTTTTAAAACTAATTGTTTTCTAAGATATATTTTTTTTTATATTTTGCAATATTTAAATAAGTAAGTGTTCCCCTAAACCCCATTTAACCCTAATAAAGCTTAAAACAAGACTTTTGGTTTACTTTTTCAAAGACACTGCCGATTAAAGAGATAGAGAGATACAGTGTAGCGCTATTTGTAAATGCAAACGCGCGTGCTTGCCGCTGCTTTGACCTACTAGCACGCAATTAGTTTTAAAAACTCGTTTTTATCTTGTCTTTTTGACGCTGAGATTCCATGCAGAGTGTATTGCATCTGAAACATGTCGTATTATTGATGCAAGGGAAGTAGCCCATTTATTAGGGTTGTTTGTCATAATCAAACACGGTTATATCCCTTAATAAGTTGTGAGAATTTTAAAAATCGTATTTATTAAAAATAAAACAAAATACATGTAATTGACTAATTGCAAAATTAATTATTGAATCATGCATTGTCATGGAGCAAGAATATGTATGCGAAATTTCAAGAAAATCTATCACTAAAAAGTGCCTCAAAAATTGATTCCAAAATGTTGTCCAAATAAATACTGTATACATGTAATTAAATAAATAAACAGAAGTTTTGAGTTAAGAAAACTGTTAGAAAAAACAAATTTAGTATTATTTCCTAAATATGTTCTAACAGTGATAACTACATGTATATTGTTTGAAAAGTTATTCAAGTTATGAAGTCATTTAAAAAATCAGAATAACTTTTCTTTATCTATGCATATTAAAAAAGGAAAACAAACTATATCTATAAGATAATTGTATCGTTTTCAGGCTAATAATAGTCTCAATTCAACATAATTAAAAAAAAAATAAATTACAAACCTTGAACATTTTCCCCACCATATTTAATCTGCAATACATGTTTACCAACTTCTTGTGGTCTCACCACCAAGCGATAAGTTCCATCATGGTGGTCACTGAGTTCACAGTAAGCCACTTTTGAAGGTCCCATACAATAGGCAGTAAGTTCACCTAAGTTAGAGATTTTTATAATAAAAAACTAACAAAAAATAATACTCATCATTAACCAAAAAAAAATTAATTAACCATTAAGCACATTTTTTTAAGTTTATACATGTAGTAACTTTTCCAAGAATATATATATATATATATATATATATATACAATTAACATGATAATAGTTGACAGAAAAAACTTCAATTTCCCAGCCATATGACTGGTGGTGTAACTAAGTGGCGCTTATGGTAGACTTTAGATGCCACCCTTTTCCCATGTTAAACATTTCTACAACGATGTTTCAAAAACATGTTGTACTATATTGGAACCCAAGTCAATTTGCATAGATTTTGACCATTATATCAATAATTATGTATGGAAACCGGCAGAAAATCAAAATACAAATTTTACCAAAACAAACATACAAAAACACAGACAAAATGGCACATTAAATAAAAGCCATATAAGAGGTAAAGTATGCTACAGCATAAAATAAAATATGAGAAAATCATAATTTAATTCTGGAAAAATAACTATTAGAGTTATGTTATTCTTTTAGGATGCTGTTTAGCTATCAAAACATTTGCTTTTCAATTTGTATATTGAAATAGTTTACTGAAATATACAGCATCTTAAAAGTATAATATTTTATCAAAGATATTTTAAAATTTGTAAAATTGACAACACAGAAAAAAAACATCAATGGCAACCACTTCCCAAAACTGTGTTATAATCTATATTAACAGACTGACTAGTTAAACTAAACAAAAGTGCACGATACACATGAAAGTGTGCTTCAAATCTGAAAGCGTGCAATAAAAAAATGATATTAGTTAACAGCAAACTTCAAATTTCCTTGTCTCCGGATCATTATTATCATAGAAATATCTGTTCAATATCAGCTCAAATCTGCACTTGCTTTGTTTAAAATGTAATTAATGTTTTTACATGAAATTACATTTTATGAAAAAAAGTAAAACAAAAATGTTTGAATGGCACAAAAAATTTCAGACTATTACAATTAAACTAGAACAACAAACATGCATAATTAAATACACTTTTACCTGGCCCTGCCTTCCTGGTATCAATTTTGAAATCTAAACTGTCACCAAACAATCCACCTTTAAGGCCTTCTCCATTAACAACAACACGATTTGGATAAGATGCACCAATAACATTCACTTTGTAAGGTGCCCCACGTAACTGAAGCACAAAAAAATTTAATAAGAAGGTGAATAATGTATATTAAACACAACACACAAAAAATGAAGTGCCCAACATAAACAAATGTAATGAGGTGTCCCGTTATGTATATGCAAATAATATAAATACAATGATATAACCCATGTAGCTAAATCACAAATCTACCGTAGATTCTCGCGTATAAGTCAAAAAAATTTATGTCTTAAAATTCACTGAAAAAAAAACAGGGTCAATTTATCTGCAGGTAACACAATACATGTATTCCTTAGAATTTTGGTAACGACATAATACATAAACACCTCAAGGCAATGTGGGCACAATAGCTGCATACCGGAAACATTTTTTTGGCACAGCATTTTGCACCTCTTTATTAAATTTGCATTCAATTGATTCATACCCAAATCAATTCTAATTTTCTAATAACATCTGAACTACAATCTAAATGAGGCGAAGTGGCTGGATAGCTCAGTTGGTAGAGTGCTAGCAATGTGATTGTTAGGGTTGGAAACCGGTCACCCTGTGTGCTTATCCAGTTTACTAGTTCACGTGATGATAAAGCACATTAAAAAATGCAAATATAAATGAGAAATTATGGTAAAAGTCCGAAGCTGCATAACATAATTATGAAATTTAAAGAGAATATGATAGTTGTCAAGTTCTACCCTTGACTTATACATGAGTCATAACAAATTTTTAATTTTCGAAAGCTTAAAAATACTCTCGATTTATTTGCAAGATCGCGTATATGCGAGTATCTATGGTAGTTATTCCTTTTTAGTAAAACATTCTATTTCAAAAATGTCTACAATTGAGAAATAACCAGTTCTTTACCTGTCGACCATTCCATGAAATATTAAGAAGATAAGCACCTGGGATAACAGGTATGTAAGTACATCTGTACTTTCCTCCACCCAGAGGAGTTTTAAACACTTGAATTTCAGCTCTTACACCAGTTAATTCAATTTCAGGCTCTACCTTTTTGTATAGTAAAGTTGTTTGTTTTAAAAACTTAGCATACATTGACAATAGACTTATCCAAAAAGTAATGAAAAAAAATACATTGATGCAATAATAAAAAAAAAGTGATAAACTTTGTGAAAATTTTTCATGATTTCAATGTTGAAAATTTAAAAAATATAATTATCCTACAGTTAACCATTATAATTAATATTCATTTTTAAAGGTAAAAAAACAAACAAAGGAAGTTGGACACATCAAAGCATTAATATACATGGCAATAACAAGAAAGATCCTTTTTTTTTATAATAAAGTATTTATAGAAAAAGTGAACAATTAATTATAAAAAAATAAGGTCTTAATAATGGTTCTTAAAGAGAATAATTGTAAAATCTTATGGAATGATCGTCTTTTTTTATTGGCGAATTAAATATATTCTGTAGATAATTACTTCAACAGTAATGATCAAATGTATCTTAGACACCTGAACAGAAGATGATGCATCAATTATAAGTTGCCCACATAAAAAGTTATTTATTTTTTAAATTATATTACTAGTTATATTCAAGCCTACCTGGACCAGCTTGGCTTCCCATCAATGAAAAATTCTGCTTCTTCTCCTAATTACAGCCTCTTTCAAACCTTGACCACTCAGACTTTTACTAGGATCAGCAGCAGTGATAATAAAGCCAACATATGAGTGATTGACCAAAGTCAGACCAGTACAAATGGATGTGATGAATACCTAGGTGTAAATACAATATTTAAATAAAAAATTATTTTATATAAGTCATGAATATATTTTAAGAGATGCATTCACAATTTTTACTTTTTATATAAGTTTACAAGATCATTTAAAATAAATAAAAATGAAAATATAGTACATCAAAACACCAACAATGTTAAAACAAATATTATTACTGGATTGGTGGATTTTCCGAATTTTTTTCTTACCTTCCTCTTTTGGCACAAATTTAACAACACTCTTCCCTTTATGTTCATCATACTACTACTACAGGAATAAATGCACTTGGACTTTTGACTTCGGCTCTCATGTGACCTAATTAATTACACAAAAAAGTAACAATCGGTTTCTCAATCTATAACTGCTTTACAAAGAAGTAGAACCAAATTGTTACTTATTTAAACAATCTTAAAAAAAGAACATATAAATAATATTTGCCTTTAGCAATCTTTTAAAAAAACACATTCCTGAAATTGATTAAAATATATAGATCTTGAAGAAAGTTAATATACTTTTTGAGATGTATGTAAAATAACCCAATGAAGAAAGGGATTCAGACTAATTAAAAA
>JAGDYQ010000040.1:5870132-5952174 GCA_021962125.1 Bulinus truncatus
AAAGTCCCTCCCCCCTTAACAAAACATGTAATCATTCCGTCTTATCCAATCATAAACTATGTACACTTAGATTAATTATGAGCCGTTGACATATTTTGTAAGGTAATAATAATAATAATAATGAATCCTGCCGTTATTACAATATATAACAAAATAAAGGACCGTGCTTCCTGTAGTTATATAAACATTAGGGGTATAACTAAAATATAAACCTATATCCCCATATCATATTTGGTGGGTAATTTTTGCTTTGCATAAAAAAAGTTCAACCTCCAATCGACCCAAATATTTTTAGAACATAAAAATTTCAAATTTTTCGATAAAAGTTTCACCATTACAAATAAAAGTTACATAAGAATAATATTGATAATTGTTACAATGTTACAATGCAAATTTCTATTGTGTATTAGATAAAAGAAATTTAATGTTCAATTTTTCAATGGACTTGTAAAGTGGAAGTAAACCTTGCATCACTTAAATTGCACGCTCTACACATATATTTGAACGCTGCGTTGTTATAGGTGCTGGATCTGTGGACCAAAATGTCTTTAATTACTTCACAGCCTTTGGAACTTGCTTACAAGCTTCTGATAAATTATCAAAGTCAGTTGGATTGAAGCACTTGGGAAAGAACCAGATGTCAGCCCATGTACCACTGATGAAATCACACGCTGCCTTCCTTACCTGTTAGTCGATACCCGGTATCAGAACAAATGATAGCAAACAATAAATTGCCTTCGAGTCCCATCTCGCATTACTGATGTTAGGAAGTGATCAAAAATTTACTTTTAGTTTTGAAAATCATGGAGCATGATAATAAATTATCAAGAAAAGCCACGTTATCTCGCCAGTACTCTTGTTCTGATTTCTTTAATGGTGCTCCAGCATTATCAAATGATGTTTTGAGTTGTTCATACTTTTCTGTTATTGTTGAAACAAACGAGTAGCTGATGTTTGGTAAAGTCGTTGATGTACTAAATGATCATTCATGACGTGTTTCAATATTGTATCTAGAATGTGATGTTGGCATCCGATGTATATATTTCTTTTTCTAATCCAACATCTGTAATAGTGTGACTGGACTAATTCCTCTTCCTGTATTTGCTGCAGTTGTGTCAGAGACAATCATTTTTATTGAAGGCCATAGTTAGAGTTTTCCTTGAAATTACTTTTTAATTTTTGGGTCTTCCGTGTACTCAGTTTTGTTGCAGTCATTAAACGCACTGCAGAAACAGTTTTTGTCTTTTAAACTTTAATGGGTTTCTCATTATCTTCCTAGTACTGGAACACTGTTCTTCGCTCACAAAATCTTCTGAATCCTAAATTGGTTCAACATTTTTTTCAGTAAAGCTTTCTTTGACTGTTTAAGTAATTTCATTTTTCTTGGGGAAGTCTTTTGTGAATCATCTTATAAGGTACAACAGCCTACATTTCCTTTTGTTGAAATCGGAAGTGCATAGAACTCTATCTTCTCGGCACAACCACTCCCCTTTTTCAACTGTTACATTAAACATTGCTGTGAAATCATAGTTTCCAGGTCTTCGATTATGTCTTTCAAATTTTTCTCTCAACTGTTTATTTACCTTGATGAATGGGCAATGTCATTTTTTTCCAGAACTGTTTTACTTCACCCGCAATCAATTTGATCGTCTTTTCTGCTTTTTACATCAGAAGCTAATGTTTTATATCTGTTCACGATATGTAGATCCATTGGAATTTTTCTCATTTGATCAAGACTGTTAACAGTACCATGCTCTCGTGATTTAATGCCTTTTCGGAACTGCACTAGATTTAAAGACCACATTCTCTTCTTCTCGGAAGCTGGAGCATTTTTTGACATAACTGCTGTGAGACAATCGGGTAACTACACAAATACTAATTATGCGTATAATAGTTGCCAAGTAAATGCTGACGGTGCATGGAGCAACAAAGAACAAAATTGCAGTTAAAATACTGAATGCAAGCATGACATACGATTTACTCGGGGTGTGAAGGGTAACATTTTTTAACATTTGAAGGTTGTTATTGATATTTTTTGTTTAGATATGATTAATGTCCACTTGTGGCAGAATGGGGGAATAAAAAATAATGAAAACAATTTTTTAGTCATTTATCTAATAAACATAACCATCCCTCACTATCATACATTCTGTTCAACGGAAACTTTCAGAATTTGATGTTATTCTTATAATTTAATAATAACCGCTTCTATTTAACGGGTCATAATAAAAAAAATGGGCCTACACCCACCATCAAGAGTTGCATAATATTAAACGGTTTTCTTAATACTCAGAAACATTCTTACGGATAAGCAAACTGCCCCGCCCCCCCCCCCCCAAACTCCTTCCCACTGCCAAAGGGTTACCTTCCAGTATTAAAAACAAATCCAATTGGAGATTGGCATATTGTCTGGATATCTCTGCCTAGGCCCCCAAAAGACATAAGAACTTCTCTGATTATACATTTGTTAAAAACTGTTTTAGAATTGAGTTCTGGTTTACATGTAATACAGTACACAGTGGCTTGTCATAAATTATCACATTCGTAATACTTAACAATTGAGCTATGTAGTTATATCTAAATATGATTTATATATCTATATTATATAAATGTGATTTTTTACACTTTTTATAATTTAATCATTCATTTTAAGTATATTAAGTTAAAAATATTTTTATGTTTCCTTCCATTGGTCCCAATAATTATACAATGTGTAGTATAGAGTAGTATAGACCTACATACATTTAATTGGGACACCACCACATGAAAGTCAATGGAGCCCTTAGAGAATAACAACTAGTTAAGGGAGTGGGTCCGCCAAAAGGAGTATTTCTGTATGATTTATACCCCACAGATAATCTCTAGACCCTGCATGTGATACCCCCAAGCATTAAGTCGTAATGTCATGGGTGCCTCTGAGATTGTGGTCTAGTAATATACATATCATATTCATGTGATATACATATCATATTCATGTAATATTATAAAAATGATCCGAGATTAATTGTTTTAAAATTTCTTTTTATCATATCAATTTGAGGCAGATAGACAAAACAAATTGTGTATAAACTGTATTATAGACAACAATAGGTGTGTATGAACAGTGTTATAAAGATCATGAATAAACCATCTATGCTATGCATAGTTTCTTTTTTAAAAAGTAAAGGAAATAAAACAATTATTTGTCTAGTGTCAGTGACAATTTTACGAATATATTGTATATTTAATTTCTACAGTCCAAGAGAATTCAGCGGCTAGACTCACAATTTTAATAAAATAAATTTTAAAGTTAAAAATGAGCATGGAATACGAGGAAGAATCGAGACCATTGGACCAAGTCATTGACGAGGTTTGTACGTACATTATTTCAAACTGATATTTCAATACGACTTGTTATTGCAATGTCACTGGGCAAACAATTAAGATAATTACAATAACACTTTGATAGTTGTTCTTGACATCTTTATTGAGTTTCATGACACTCCTTCATCCTCTGAAAGTGTCATCACACGCCCTCCTACTCAATATCTAATAAGTACTGAAAATGTCATCACACGCCCTCCTACTCAATGTCTAATAAGTACTGAAAGTGTCATCACACGCCCTCCTACTCAATGTCTAATAAGTACTGAAAGTGTCATCACACGCCCTCCTACTCAATGTCTAATAAGTACTGAAAGTGTCATCACACGCCCTCCTACTCAATGTCTAATAAGTAGGCAGTGGTGGCCTATGGGCATGCCAACTAGGTCGACCACCCTTGGCCCGGCCCCCCCAGGGATGGCCCTTGATAGGAGATAGTGTGATGCGGCTTGTAACCTAAAGTTTTTGCTCTCGCCCCCACATTTGACATTCACCAAAGGCCCAACTGCTGGTGCGTAATAAAAAGCCCCTTTTGATGTAAGTCTTCATGTCCATTTTCGGTCTAAGTTTCTTGTTACAAAATACGTTTTCAGTACACAGAAGGATATTCTGCTACAAACATAACTTACAAAAATAGTTTTGAAATTATGTTTTTTTTTTACTTCATTGCAAGCGCATTGGATTGTTAATGAATCTAATGTTGAATATTTAAACAAGAGAAACGTTAGACATTGAAAAATACTTAAACTGCCTTTTAGAATACATTAAAAAATTCAATATATAAATTATGAAAAATTAATACAATGAGAAACTGAATACACCAAAAATGATTTATAAAAATACATAAACATTTTAAAAATGAAAATGTTTAATGAGAACTTTTTGAAATTGTTGTTCACTTGACTTTGTACCGCCCTGGAACTAATGCAACAGTTCTTGAAATGATTTGTTCACTTGACCTAGTAACGCCCTGAAACTAATGCAACAGTTCTTGAAATGATTTGTTCACTTGACTTTGTACCGCCCTGGAACTAATGCAACAGTTCTTGAAATGATTTGTTCAGTTGACTTTGTACCATCCTGAAATTAATGCAACAGTTCTTGAAATGATTTGTTCACTTGACTTTGTACCATCATGAAACTAATGCAACAGTTCTTGAAATGATTTGTTCAATTGACTTTGTACCGTCCTGAAACGAATGCAACTTGAAATGATTGGTACAGTTGCTGACGATTTATAGATGGGAAAAAGAGCTCAGATGTCTACACTCGAACTGCATTTCATCGCTAGAAGATAATACATGGACAAAAAAAGTTCAATGGAAAAAATACTCGTTTATATAATAGTTAATAGGTATATGATCACGATTGCAATATACAATGCTACAAATATTTCTATTAAGCATCTATCATATTGCAGTATATTCTGTATTATTGTTGCAATAATGAAATTTTTTACGGTATTGACAGGTTATCTACCGCTGCAAATAGATTATCTTCACCGCAGATAGGTTTACTTTGATATCTGGTATATAATAAGGTGGAGCGAAGTCATAACTTTTGTTATATAAACCTAACGTTCAAAAGGTGGTGATGCTTCACTTTTTTAGATCATCATTTGCGTTGCGTTACAGAATATTTGAACACCAGCTTATCTTAGTTTAACATTTTAAATAGTATAAAGCATTATTCAATAATTTTTTTAATGTTTTAAAACCAACTAATAAACTTTATTTTAGACACATGAACAGACGAAATATCATGAAAGTATGATGGTTCAAAGAGTCTATGATATAACACCGGACACTTTTTATGATTTTAATAAGTCAATGCTATTTATCAAAGTAGTACCAAGTAAATAAGTAAAGTTCCCTTAACCCTACAAGGCAGATGAAGTGTAGAATTCATCTGTTGCCGTAACCAATGCATATAAATGGATTGGGTGATTAGCATAGCGCCCATTAGCCTTTACTCCCCCAACTAAAAGTCACGTAGACAATCCATATGAAGCTGGGTGAACTTGAGGAACTTTTAACCAGGACCTGGAAAAATTGACTCATATCTAAGATCGAAACAGGGACTCTCAGGTAGTGTTGTTTTAGTCCCAGGTCATATTTTAGTTTCAGTTTTTATTTCGTTTTTTCTGTAATAATTTTAGTTTTCGTCTAGTTTTAGTCTTGCTTCTAATTTTAGTTTTAGTTTTATTTCTCATTGACGAAAAGTCAACATTTTCGTTAACGAAGAATTTAGTTTTAGTTTTCGTGAACGAAAGCAACACTATATTTTAGTTTCAGTTTTTATTTCGTTTTTTCTGTGATAATTTCAGTTTTCGTCTAGTTTTAGTCTTGCTGCTAATTTTAGTTTTAGTTTTAGTTCTCGTTGACGAAAAGTCAACATTTTCGTCAACGAAGGTTTTAGTTTTAGTTTTCGTCAACGAAAACAACACTACTCTCAGGTCGAGTGATCTACACCTTTTGGCCACCTGTCCCTGGCCACCTATCCCTTATTTAAAAAAAAAATGTCAAATACTAAATTTGTGAGTGCAATTTAAACTAATATTTTTTTGTATTTCTTTTTTTTTCAGGATTTTAAGCCCATTTTCAAGGATGTAAGTTTTAATAAATATATCTTGTACTATTTGGTCTGATTGCTATTTTGAAAATGTATTGCTATAATAATCACAGATCTAACTGATGAGTTTAGTGGAAATAAAAAAAACATTACTAAAATTGTTTGAAAACTGGTAAAATATTTTCAATGATTTTAAAGAAGCCATTTATAACTAATGGGTTTTAAAGCAATTAAACATGTTTGTAGAAATAAATATAATATTCGTTTCAAGGCTAATTTTTTTTAATTGATTTTTTCTGCTTCGTCTGCGAGAGTTGGCGCATTTTTTTTCGCATATACTATTACATAAATTTCCTGTTAGAATTCATCCGGTGTCCGTGTTTTGAAGTTCATTAATTCTATGCATCGCCACTCATTAGGATACAGAGAAAATTAGTGGAGACTCCAATCTTCATATCATAATACTTTTTCGGTTGGCAATTCTGTACAAACTTTCATGTGAAACGGCAAATAATCGTGTGATGTTGCTGATTAATTTCTCCCAGTTTTCTAGCAATTTCATTGTCACTTAAATGTTTAAACTTTTTCGGCTGTCTACCATATCTACCTCCCCAGACAATTTATATAAAACTATTCTTTCAATTAATTACTTCCATATCTGTCTCCCAGACAATTTATATAAAAATATTCTTATATTTAATTACTTCAATGCTGGCTCTCCGTTACCGTGTTTGATTACCTCAGAATCTGAGATTAACCCTTCGAATTCCAATTGTATTCCTATTGTAAGAGTCCACCCCCCCCCCCCCCATTTACATATAATCTTAATTTGTATTAAGTTTTCTCAATTTCAAGCATTGAATCAATGTTTCACCTTATTACATACCATTATACAAAATAGAAAGGTCTTTTTTCGACAGCTATTATTTTGACATCGTAAGAAGCGATAGTCTTCCGGGCTTAAATATAATAAAACATCCAAGTCACTAGATAAAAACATCCAAGTCCATAGATAAAAACATCCAAGTCCATAGATAAAAACATCCAAGTCCATAGATAAAAACATCCAAGTCCATAGATAAAAACATCCAAGTCCATTAATAAAACTTCCAAGATGGATGGATTTGTTGCAGGATCACAAACTAGATTTTCAAGGCCGGTACAAACACTACCACAGAATCCCAACTTATTCCGTTGCAGGCAATCGTTCGAATCGCAAATTGTTCTAGTTTAGACAAAAAAATGTCATATAATATGAATTGATCCATCTGTGATACTCACAATTTTTTACCGTCAACCCAGGCCCTATGAGAGGGGGTGCAGCCGGTGCGCCGCACCGGGGCCCATTAAATTTTAGGGGCCCATCATGAGCAGTAGATATAAATTAAAGTAAATATATTGAAAATTAAAAAAAAAATTTTTTAATTTATATTTTACGTCATTCGTATCAAATTGACGCCTGTCAATGCAAGAAGGTATTGAAAATCTACTAGAGGCATCTATCAGAGTGGAATCTGAAAAATGGTACAACATTTTGAAACGAATTATTGATGTTAACCCTTTTTTTTAGGAGAACGTGGTCTTGCTTTTCAAGACTCTTCGCAATGCACTGGTAGCTCAAATAATGGACATTTTTTAGGTTTGATAGAGTTGCTTTCCCACTGGGATCCTATTTTAAGAGAACATATGTTAAAAATAGAAGAGTCGCAGAAAAACGGGGAAAGGCTGCGAGTACATTACCTCTCTAAATGATTCTCAAAATGAATTCATTGCAGAATGCTCTGACCTTGTAATGCAGTACATTTTAGGTGAAAGGCAAACGGCAAAGTACCATGCAATAATCGTAGATTCTACACCAGATTCATCTCATTTCTTTTGCGTTACTTAGTTTGCCATGAATCAGGATATGAAATGGCAGAACGATTTCTAAAATGTGTTAATTGCAGTGAAAAAAAATGGATCGAAAATAGCGCAACTAATTACTGAAACATTGGGAAGCCATGCTATCCCCCTTGCTGATTGTAGGGCTCAAGGTTAAGATAATGCGGCAAACATGTCAGGCAAATTCAAAGGAGCACAAGCGATAATCAAAGAACAAAACCCTACCGCCTTGTGGTTGCCACACACTAAACTTATGTGGTAAGCAGGCCCGTAGCGTGCGGGGGAGGCCAGGGGGGCCGGGCCCCCCTGCGTTTTGTCTGGCCCCCTCTGCTAATTTGTTCTACTTAGTAAAATGTATTACCTGGCCCCCCTGCTATTGCCTGGCCCTCTGCTGTAGAATGCCTGGCCCCTCCTGTAGAATTTTCACGCTACGGGGCTGGTGGTAATGATGCTGCTGAATGTATTCCAGAAGCAATCACATACTTTGGAACTTTACAAACAATTAATACATTATTCAGTTGCAGTCCAAAAAGATGGGAAATATTGTTAAAACGAATTGGCTGTTCGCTTCATGGCATATCTGGTACCAGATGGTCAGATCGAGTTGAAAGCGTAAAACCGTTTGTAGCTCATCTTCCAGGGGTTAAGTTGGCCTTAGAAAACCTGCTAGAACTCAATATCACTGCAAAAACTAGGAACGAAATCACTGGAGCTCTGTTATGTCAGTTCTTTCACCTGCATCATAATGTCAGTCATATGGTACAGAATCTGAGTTCCCATTGGTTTTTGTAACAAAACCATTCAAGCTAGTAGTGCAACTTTAGATGTGGAAGTTAAAAACATAGAAAGCTTGCTTTCACAACTACAGGCATTGCGAGAGAGTTGGAAAGCAATGTGGACTGAATCTAAACTTGTTGCATCCAGCCTTCAGATAAAAATAAAATTGTTTAGGAACTATGCCAGGAAAAAAAAAACATGTTGCCACGATGAGGGTGTAACTGATGGAAATTTAGATAAAATGAATAAATCAGATGAATCTATTGAGGAAGCACACTTTCGAAAGCATATATTTTATGTAATTTTGGATAATGTTATTGGAGGGCTTATAGTTCGTTTTGGTGCAGCAAAACTGATTTCTGATAACTGCAGTTTTCTTTGGAATTATAAAAAAATGTCAGAAAAAGAATAAAATTGCAAAGCAGCGAGACTAGCGGAGACATATTTTAATGACATAATCTCTGAAGACCTTAAACAGGAAATGAATCACATAACAATGGTTCACAATGCCAATTTTGGTGGAAAACAGTTGGGCGCTTTGGAATTGCTAAATGCTTTATGCGAATACAAAGTAGAAAGCATATTTCCCAACTTGACAGTCAATTTGAGAATGAAAATATTCCTTACAACACTAGCCACAGTAGCATCTGCAGAAAGAAGTTTCAGCAAACGTAAACTCATCAAAAATTATCTCAGGTCTACCATGGGTCAGGATCGCCTGAACAACCTAGCTAGGCTCAGTATTGAGTTTGAAATTGCAAAGACACTGTAATTCGTAGTTTTGCCCAATAAAAGCTCGCAAAGCGACCTTGTTTTAACAATATTTGTTTATAAAGTTTTTGTTATCATTTTTTTTCTTTTCTGTGTATTTCTGTTTAATTTAGGTATATTTGTTTATGATATTTTCTAGTAATTGAACAGCTGCACTCAGCTTTTATAGCTGAAAAATTTAAGCCATTTTTCAAGTTTTTTTTATTTTACTTAATATAATATGTGATAATTTTAATTATTAAAGTTTCAACTTTTTTACATACACGTTCTAAAGTAATAAACTGTGAAAGCTGAGCTGCCAAAACTAATTTTTGCTTTATATAAGAGGGGCCCCGAAAAATCTTGCACCGGCACATTTTACTCCTCTCCAGGGCCCTGCGTCAACCTGGGGGGTTTGGGGGGGGGGCTTCTGTTGTACTCACGTAAAGTATCACAATATCAGTTTTCGAAATAGTTCGAATTCTTAACAGTAAAAATGCCAACTTGAATAGATTTATAGCAGGATCTTCGTTTAATAAATATTTTTTTGGTCGCCGCCCAAAGCGGGCATTTACCATACAAAAGTACAGTTGGACGCAAACGTTACATGGCAAGAGACATCAAAAAAAGTTGAACAAAACATCAATAACATGCTTTATTTAGGTAGATTTTATAAGTATTAATTTGTGTAAACAGAGGCGCATCTGTTGTACGTGGGGCCTAGGGTGGGATCATTTATTGGTCTGTAGCGAATGTCAAATGTTGGGACTGAGACAAACATTTAGTTTTTCTACTTTGAGGTAACAATAAAACTAGGGCTGCTGATTAAACTGCGTTAATTTGCGATTAACGCGTCAAAAATTTTGTGATTAAAATTTTTAACGCAACACCTAAATGCGTTAATTTTACATTTGACCAAAATGATGAAAGTTCACCAAATCGATAAATAACAGAATTTCACTCAACAATATGTACTTAAGGTCCATTGACTTATTAATAAATCTACCACCTACTCTGTCGCAATTCGCTCACACCCTCACCCCCATTTAAGTCGACAAAAGCCCCACTTGTAATATAATATGAAGACAAGTAAACCTCCTGCTCCCTTTCTGGTCAATGTAAAAAGAGAAAAGTTTCATTTACTCGTTAACATTATATACTTTAGTGTATAATACGCTTGTTGAAGATAAAAAAAAAACAATAAGTGTATAGTGAACCCGGTTATAATTAAATAACAAAAATGAGATGCTAGAAATTTTGTATCATACTTTTTTGAACATATTTTTTTTTGTATTTTTTAGTACAGTTGTGGTCAAGTCTGCAACAACTGCATTAATAGTTTCATACACATGGCATTAATAATTAATGTCTAGACAGTGCCTAGACATGGTCTGTACACGAGACAGTGGTTGTATTTTTCAGAATAATTGTGACACTGAGTAAAATTTTATATAGGCTGTTGATTTACTGCAATTAAAGCGTAATTAATACGTTAAAAATATGCGATTACATTTTTAACACAAACACCTAAATGCGTTAAATTTTACCCAAAGCTAGCATTTCAGAGTTGCAGAAAAAAAAATTAAAATCAGTAAATAACCAGATATTCTACAACCAGATCAAACAAGATTTAAAAAAAAAAAAGCCAAAAATAAACTTGAACACAGATTGTGACGTTGACATAAAATCATAGCAGCTATATGACCTTGAAACGATAGGATTGTCATTTCTTAATTCTAATTTATGACCTTGAATACAGTTAGTGAACATCTGCATAGTTTGACACGTGCCATAATGTAACTTGTGTAAACTTGTTTTGGGACAGAGGGGGTAAGGTGGTTGTCAAGCAATAAGCAACGTCATCTTTGTGGGGAGAGACTGCTAAGTGTGTCAAAAATGCAACTGGGTTGGCAAGCGGGAATATTAAAAAAAAACCGCGTTAATAATAAGTAAGCAAGTACTTTCTGGCCATACTATTATTTAATGAAGGGAATAGGCACATATGAGATATAAATGACGAGTGTATTTTTTTTGGGGGGGGGGGGGGAAATGGAAAGTGGAGGGGGGATGGAAAGTGGTGGGGGGTATGTACGATAGTGGAGGGTAGGGTAAACAAGACTTCGTGGGTCGAAGTGTAGCAAAATATGACAGGGAAGGGGGGAATTGGGGTTGACATACGTCATTAGTTCGGAAACTACACTACGAGAAAAACACTTGTTTGGCACTGTTGTTGATTAAAAAGAAAACAATTCGAATCACTTGACGTGATTGATATATGTCAATAAACTGGTCTCAATAACTAATTCAATATACATATATGGCATTGTATGCTAATGCTTAATAAATATTTTTACAATTTATTATACCCCTTTCGTAAATTAATCTGACTAGCTTATTATTCCAATATTGAGCTATGATATAATGACATACTAGTTTGAATACAAACAAATGTATAATATTGTGTCGATTAAAATGTGCGTTAATTTGCGTTAAATTATTTAACCATGCGTTAATTTTGATCAATTTTTTAAATCGAACAGCATCTCTAAATAAAATATTTCAATTCATGGACCCCCTGAGGCGCGGAAGTCTCCTCATTTCTCTGGTCAGGCCAGCGACTGACACATGCTACATGTGTCCACCATATGTATTCTAAACGGTTTGCCAGCCTTAAGTCAACAGTATAATGATATTTCTATGTGTTCTTTGAAGTGTGGTTTTGTTTCGTTATGGTGCGTTGTTATGCTTTTGTCGTGCAATGTTTTCATTGTTTAGTTTTTAAATTATTTAATGTAGGTGTGTTTTTCTTATTACGCTCCAGCAGGCACGCCGAGAGGGGGGCAGGGGGGTCATTGCCAGGGGGCCCGCATCTGTAAGGGGGCCTTGCCACCCCGACCATGTCAATTTTTTCACGACTTTTTGTTTATTAAGGGGCCCGCAATGCTGTCCTGCCCTGGGGCCCGTGTTGGTTCTCGGCGCCACTGCGCTCCAGTATATCATTCAACTAAGAGATGTTTAAAAACTTGAGGAACATTATACTGTGTGTTGTTTGTCTCAATGCTATGCCTTATCCTTTGCGTGCTCTATTTCTTAGAACATCAGACAATAGGTATGTTTTACAAACACCTATATAGAGTGACAAGAATGTTGTGTTAAAAGAGAGTTATGTAGCTTGTCCGTATTATGACAAATCTTAATAAAAATTTAACTTAGTACTTTTTTTATAATACAACTCAAGTTCCACCCATGCCCCCATTAATTATACTATTGACATTGGTCTTCTGTGCAGTCTCATACGCAGACACACACACACTAACACACATTCTTATTACATTCTCACACATTCCATCTAATTACGTAACGCCATTGGTCGTTGACTATCGGTTATTGGTATAGTCAAACATAACTTGTTTATGTACATGTGTTTTCCTTATGATGATCGAAACAGTGCAGCTTTACATCACACAACATAATGCCTAATTAGGATTTTAAAGAAGTCTATCTTTTTTTTAAACATTATTTTTGCGCCGCAACTGCCAGCATGACAGGGTATCATGTGCCTGCCATGCCAACTGCTTTATTGGTGGTGCTGAATGACAAGGCAATGTTTTTTCCTGTCACATATACAGAGGGGAGGGTGTAGTGTGCCTATTTTCTCTGCCAGAAATGACAGGCTGCGATAATGCGTTTGAGAGGGACAGAGTGTAAGGGTGTTGTGTGCCGACTCCATCTGTCACCACCGTCATCTGTGAATACTATGGTCTCAGATTATCCTCATTGACCACAGTACCTCTATCGTCGCAAAAAGTTTTTTTTTACCCGGCAAGGAGACCTCAATGATCTTTTCCCCACAGGTCATGGTATATCTCCCAGACCATGTTATATTTGGTTAGATGTTAATGCTTTTCATGCATTTTATTTTTACTTTGTTTGAGTAGTTATTTTGATTTTGTGTACATTCTTTTTGATTTGGTATACATTCTTTGTATTTTGTGTGAGGGCTGAGTCATTATCACCTATTAGCAAGGCGGAACTTCGGGAGCCTCATTTTTTGTCAGGGCGCCACATTAGACCCTTTCGCAGATAGGGTGGGACCATGACTATATAATAGTTTGTTGATGCCATGCCACCTACCTCTGATACATGTCCCTTTAGATAGTAGGGTTCAGCTGCACTTTCGATACACGAGGGTTAGGTGTGGTACTAGAGGAGCCCAGGGGGCCCTCGAAACCTCGCAACACGCCTCGTCTGGCGTGGCCAGCATTGAGTTTTCAAATGATTGAGTGGATCGGGATTGAGGTGAAGGGAATTAAGGGTGTATAGAGGCGCGGCATACTCATTCCTTGTGTAAGCTAAGAGGTTGTGCGCTACGGGCAGGCGGGCCTCATATTGATTAGGTGGACACCGGGCAGGATGCTTGTAGACATTCTGACGGGTCCCTTAAGTGAATGAGTGGCTGGCTTGAGGGTTTGATATATGAGAGACCCAGGGGTCTGTTGTACGACGTAAATCTATAGGTGTCACCACCCTGTGTGAGGTATGCTGTCATGCTCAACAGCTGTGGGACAACCAGTGAGCAGTTATGACAGTGAAGGCGAGGGACTCCGTGAGAGGGAAGTCTAGAGGTCTGCGCATACTGTTGTCGTGAGTGATTGTTTCTTTGTTAGAGGCGATTCGGTGGTTGCCATTCGTTTCAGTCTTATTAGGCAATTTGTTGTACACCAAAGCCGGCGCAATCATTACTTGGGAAGTTAAAAGATCGTTTCGCTAAGGCCATTCGGATCGTATGATTAGGTGGATGACGGGCTGGATGCTTGCAGCCATCCTGACGCGTCCCTTAAGTAATGAGTTGCTGGTCCTATTGTTCTTACAAACCTAAGTGTTTAGTCACCTGTACCGAAAACTACGCCAATTATCGAGTTTCGGCAGTTTGGGCGGTCCGATTCCTCATCCCTTGGCAAAGTTAAAAGATCGTTTCGCTAAGACCATTCGGATCGTATGATTAGGTGGATGGCGGACTGAAAGCTTGTAGCCATACTGACGCATCCCTTAAGCGGATGAGTGATTGCTTTTGTTTGAACTAGGAGTGTCCGTGTAAGTCCCAACCTAAGGTGTCAACGATTGTCTTGTTGTGACAGGTCGCGAATTGTTGATATTGGTAGAATTACGCTGTAGTACATATTTTCTATTTAACGTTAACCGGGTATCTGTGGGATAGGCCGGAAATATTCAGGAAATCAGAGACTTGAAATTAAATTAATTTACATGTGGCAGACACTCACAGGTCAGAGAAGAGGAGGCTTACTCGGCCAACTCGGAGTGAGTGAATGCTGTGTGAATGAAACTATGTAATTAACATTTGTTAATGCGATTTTATGATTTTGATCCATGTCCTTATAGATATTAGCTTTTGGAATTTGATTTTTTTGGTCGTCTTAGTACACTAAGAGAGGCGCCAGCATTCATTTGTGTATTAGACGCAAGGGGATTTTTATAAGGGAGGTAGGCATAATTATAATGTTATCATTTAGATAATTGCTCAAAGGCTAACCCCCATCCCCTGTTTCAATTACCCGTGAGGTCTTACAGTGGAAGAGTTCCAACAAGACTGTCAAACCAAATGGCAACTTAACTGCTATATATTGATGTGTGTGAGTGATTAAGTAGTTATGTGTATATTTAATAATTATGATCACGCTATGTTTCTTACTTCAGATTTTTCCATTTTAATGTTGCTATTAATGCTATTCGTTGCTATATTGGACCCCTAAGGTCAACTTTTATAGTTACTTTGATTTCAAGATGATTATCACTATTATAGAGTGAGAAATTGTGTGTTGCAACACATGCATTTTGTTGGTAGTGAATGGTTGTTCCTTCACCGTGTAAACAATTGGCTGGGTCTAATAGGTTGTTACGATGTAGGTTATTTTTAGCACAATAGTTTATAGGTTTTGGAAAACAAAGGAGTGCTTAAGGGGGGGGGCGGTGCATCATTGTGACCAGATAGATAAATAATTTACGCGAGAGCAGGCCCCATCCCCCCCCCAGTTAATTGGTTATGAGTCGCCGGTGGTACTGAGGGCTCACGGAGACAATTTACCTGGAGAAGAATGCTCGTGACCGTGACACGTAGGATGAGGTTTGGGACCGGGCTGCAAATTGCAGTTGATACTGCATCTAATTATGAAAGTCGTGGGGCAGAATTTTCTCACGAGGGATACTGAGTTAGAAAGTGTCATAGGTCCCTTGTTTAGATGTCAAATCACGTTCCCACCCCCACAGATCCGTCACATAAATTACCGCGAGTGTAGAGTTGGTTTGGCTAGGAATTTATTGGAAGTAATCAATCACCGATGCCAAAGCCAATCGTTTACTGTATATGAGCAGGACGTTTTTCTGTGTAAGACAGAGTCGGAGAGAGACAAAGAGAGAAGAGAGACTGAGGACTAGATAGCAGAGTCGGACAGAGGAGGAGAGAGAGGAGGAGGAGAGAGACAGAGAAGAGAGACTAAGAACTAGGTAGTCGAGTGAGATAGCAGAGTAGGACGCAAGCTGAAGTACTGTATGTGAGAACTGGCGTCAACATATCTACATAATAAACTTGTTTTATCAGCAAAGAAACCGGTATTTGTTGACTTATTAGCGGAGACTGAACGTGAGCTGTGAAAATAAAAACATTGTCACCAAACCATCTACATCTACTCTCTCATACTTCTAGACAGCGATCTGTTCGTGGTCAGGATTAGCATTAGGACTATCCACCAACGTAACACCTATGTATTGTGTTCCTAGAGGACTAGCAAGTGTCACAAGAACTTTCATTGCAAATAAAACACCTAAAATAAAATGGTAAGAATATGCAGCTCAGAAGGAACACATAAGGCATGGTTAACATATAGTGTCTGAAATATAAAATGGCGAGGATATATATTTGAAAATAAACATAAGATAAGAGGTCTGAAATATAAAATGATAAGGATATATATTTGAGAGTGAACATAACATACTTAAAAAAGAAATAAAAGTACTTAGGATTTAGCTATGTAGGATTTCAAACCACAAATCCATGCATTCCTCTATTGAAAGCAATCTGACATTGCCAGTTAAATGCTTGTTGTTTTATAATTTTTTCTAAACAGCCAGAGCAATGTTTAACATTTTAACTTGACAATATTTATTTCATATTTTTTACGAATGGTCACCTTTCTAGAAGTCGATCTTGATCAGCTTTGGAAAGATCATGAAAGTAAATACATGTGGGAATAATATAACAGAAGAAAAAGAAAGTTTTCAACGTAAATAATAAAGACTAACCCAACATTTTGTGAAAGAAATCAAAGAGATAATTATTATTTAATGCTAAATTCTGTTATTTTACATGTCTGTCCTTCTACTAATTGTCATCTCAAAGTAAATGCACTCAATTGTGGTTAGTGACTATCCTTGAATAAAATCAATAATCAATGAAACATTCTGACTCATGAGTACTAACAAAAATAACTAAACACATCTTTCATTATCATGGCAGGACAGATGGTTGAACCATGTAGAGCATTGACTGTCGACCTGAGAGTTAGAACACAGGGAGTTTTTCCTGGTCCTGATGAAAATTGGTTAATATATTCCACCCAACTTTATGTTGGGTAAGTACAGAAAGCATCTGAGCTTTGTGCTAGCCACACAGAAACAGAAGAATTCTATACTTCAGCTGTTCAGATGAACCTTCAAGGTTAAAGGAACTTTTTTTTCATTAGGATGTCACTGAATTATTAATTAAATGATACATTTTATTTTTTTACTGAAAAACTAAAGAAATAAACTTACCTGAAAATCCCACAGCACAAGTTTTCATGTAGCTTTCATCACCTGTAAGATGACTGAGTAATAATCCTAAACCAACATAAGTGGCGCTGGTGAGGCAAGTAAATGTGCCCATCATGTAAGTATAGTACAGGCTGCCATAAGCTCTCTCTAATATTGAGCCCTTGTAGAGTAAACTAAGCATGTTAAAATACAGATGCATATCATCTCCATGATACAATGCACCTTTTATCATTCTCAGCCAACCCTTTCTATGATAGACTGTTAGAAAATAAAAGGAAATAGTAAACAGTATTTATAAAACTGTAAAAAAAATTTCACTGTTCGTTAAGAGTTTTACAATATGACAAATACAATTTTCAATATCTTACTCATAAAAATGTATTCATATACCTACCTAAATAAGAACTCATACAAACGTCCACTGGAGATGGAAATACTTGTGGAAAGGCCTCCAAGAAAACTAATGTCTGACCAATAATTAAAGCCAAGGTAACTGGGGGTACATTTTCCAAGCCTACATGAGCAAGCTGAGAGCCCAGCAAAATAGTACCCCACTGAGCCCCCCTGCTTCTTGGATTAGCCATCTTTATATTGCCCTGAATATAATTAGAAGCAAAAAAACCACTGATTACCTAACTTTTTATGGCTTATAGATATTTGGTAAACTCTCAACTATATGGCCTATTGGAAATGATATAATTTACACAAAAGAATCAACTGTACACCCATACCTCGCTTTACGGCCTAGATACGTTCCACGAAATTTGGCCGCTAAGCGAAAAGCCGTATAAGGAATCAATTATTCTAGTACAAATCCATACAAATTCAACGAGATCAGTTCCAAGTTTTTAAAAAAAATGTAACGTGGTTTATCAATCAAAATGTATTTTCTCTTTTTATTTCATTTAAATTAAAGCTGCATACATTTGTACATAAAATAATAACAAACTCCAACAATCAACAATAATCTATAAACAAAAATGAAATAATTTCATGTTACATAAAAATTATTATTTAAAGGAAGACAATGAAGAAATGGTAACCTGCAGATCAATGACGTCATTATTTTCCGCTGGTAATGATGGGCCTGGCCTACAAAAATTGTCAACGTTGTTTGTCTTACCTTGTCTATTTCGTTCTTCAATGAGTTATAACAGCTAAGGGCTGAGTTAATTCCTCGAGAAACTTAAGCGCTACGTTTGACTTCATGATCGTTTTCAAGGAGGATTTCTTGTTCGAAATAAGAAAAAGTTTTCGACAAATTTTGGATGTTAGCTGTTTGGATACAACAGGCTCTGGCTCTTCATCAAGTGCCGATTCTGCTTGCAACTGAATGAGTTCCTCATATGAAAGAGGTTCCCTATCAGCTTCAAGTATATCAAGCACATCACGGTCGTTCAAACCTTCCAAGTCGAGATCTTCTACTAGATCCAAAATGTTTTGCCTAATTTCAGGAAGAAAATTAACTTCTGTATTCAGTGCCGAACCTAGGGATTTTAGGGCCCCTCTTTGGATGCCCCTGCATTGTGACGTTCGACAACATGACATGAGATAATGAACTTTATATTTAATGTAAAAAAAAATGTGTTGGCCCCCCTCAGGGTAAGGCCATGGGGGGACTTTTGAATTTGGACCCCCCCCCCCCACCCTAGGTACGATTCTGTCTGCATCAGTACTTTTTACACATTCTGGCCATATTTTTTTCCATACATGGTTCATTGTTGTTCATTTTAATTCCTTTCATCATTCACTGATGCTGTCAACAGTATCCTTGATGTTATAGTTTTTCCAAAATGTTTTAATTAAAGATTTACCATCGGTTTCCTTTCTGCTAAGTTGTCGGAAAGTTCTGTGTAGGTAATGTGCCTTAAAAGTGACTATTGCACCCTTATCCATTGGTTGGATCAGAGCAGTTGTATTTTTCGGAAGGTACTCAATCATGACATTTTCAGATAGTTCGGATAAATTAGTAGGATATCCTGGTGCATTATCCAAAATTAGCACATTTTTTCATTTGTGTACAAAAGTATTTTTTTTTTGGCCGTTATAGCGAAACATTTTAGGCCGTATATTGAAAACGTGCCTGAATCGACAAAGGCCGTTACAGCAAAATGCTGTATAAAGAGCGGCCGTATAGCGAGGTATGAGTGTATTCAAAAATCACACAAAATGTCTTATGTTAAAAAAAAACAATATTTTTTTACAGAATTTATAAATTATTTAAAATCAAGGTAAAATAAAAACATTTAATTATCAATAAGAAATATTATAAAATACAAATTATTTTCTAATTTGTATTAAAAAATTTGCTTCAGATTATTATTCAGCATTTTTATACCCATTTTATTTTTTAATCAACTTTTACTTTTAAAATTAGTCTTTACTTTAAAAGAAGTTTTATTACATTGTGCTTTAATTTTTTTATTGAGATTGTCAATCATTGACTCAATTATTACAGTGAGTTACACTGTACAGTGTACACTAATTAGATTAATTGACATTAAAATTTAGAATATAACTCATATTTATAGGCTGATACTGCGTGTGGTTAATGATTCTAATACTGTAATACAAACATTCACATAATATAAGATTCATGCGCCCAACGTTTTTCATTTTTATAAAAATCAGAAGCTCTTATAAAGTCTATTACTATTACCATGTTACCAATTTATTCAGAAATTATTTTCGGCTTTTTAGTCCGCAACGCAAACCTTGTTTTTTATAAAATATTTTTTTATAATGTAATTTTGATTTTTCACCATTTTCAACTCCAACTGTGTGCCTTTTAGTTTTTATCAAGGGTAATAATAAAAAACACGAAATAGTGACCCAAGAAACACACAAATATTGAAAGTAGTGATTCTGAAGAAGAGCAAAAAGAATTTTCAACAGCGTTTCTAAAAAACCAGTTTGACCACTATAACAGATATTATGGACCAATTTATTGAAAATTACCCAAAATTTGAAGAAGTTCAAAGGCACGACATGGTGTTAAGGATGCCTTATCCACTTACCAACAACTTCTTAAAGAGCGCAAAAGGAAAACGCTAATAACATCAGATATACATTCTTGATAAAAAGGCAGAAAATTGGAATTACAGAAGAGACTGAATGATCAGAAATGTAAACATACTGACTTAGAATTCTATTCGACATTATTCGTTTATTATGTTTCTATATTTGTAAGAAATAAATTTTTGTTTTACTGTTATAAAAAACCTAATTAATAAATTTAATGGTAAAATACCTGACCAATTATCTACCATATTCCCCTAACACCATTATTTACATAATGAGATAACCTCGTTAAGGCTGTCTCATATCACACCCTACTTAGGCTACTTTGATGGAACATATAGCCCGCTTTAAGCCGGGTCTTACTATACGTCATTAATATTATCAAAATAGTTTCTGCCTCTAAAATAAGATATTATACTGAGGACCTTTTTTACAAATTTATTTAATGCATTTAAACACAATTTTTTTCTTATTCTTTTAATAAATAACAATCAATACTATGATTTTTGAATGTTTATAGAGTAATATAGAGGTAAAGTATCAATAATATTTATCAAAATACTTTTGGTCGGTAAAATAAGAGATTACCCCGTAATTTTTTAAAATAAAAATATTACCTTAAAAATAATAGTTATAAAGCGAATTATAAATGTCTTTAAATAAAAACCTTGCTTTCAGTCTTACGTCTGCAATTTCATGTTCTTGTTAGTAAACAACTATGTAAGGGAAACCACTAGGATAAACTTAGCTAAGCTTTCAGTTTAGATATTGCAACAATCTATTTTTAACAATTGAATCCATTAAAATTATTGTCATTACATACAGCCAATGAATTTTAGCTACGTGTACCAACATAATTTGAACTTATTTAACACAAAAGTCAGTAGTTGGATAATTTCTTATAAGGTTACCCCCCCCCCCCCCCAAATCAGGCGATTTTGTCAGAGCCGGCCGTAGGCAGTTTTGTGATATACTATAGGCAAGACAGAAATGCCGCCCTCACCAGTTTCATTTTCCTAAGAAAACTGTATAATTTTTTTTAAAGTAAATTTTTAGTAAATCCAAATTATGAAAATATAAATATGATATTTATTATTATATGAACTTGTTTACTTGTCTTCATACGTAGCTTATTTTGGGAAGTTTTTTTGTTTAAAAAAAGTAATGAAAAAAATTTAAATGTCATGTATCCAGTGAATCCACCAAGACGAAATTCCGGTATATAAGGGCATTGCGAATTCCGTCTCTGTTTCGCTGCAATGCTATTCTAATGAGAACATATACACCGGTCCGAATTTCCGCTGCGGTGCAGCGAAAGTTTTTAGTTTCGCTGCTTGCAGAGTTTATTCCGGAGAGTAGTGTTGTTTTCGTTGACGAAAACTAAAACTAAAACCTTCGTTGACGAAAATTTTGACTTTTCGTCAACGAGAACTAAAACTAAAATTAGCAGCAAGACTAAAACTAGACAAAAACTAAAATTATTACAGAAAAAACGAAATAAAAACTGAAACTAAAACATGACCTGGGACTAAAACAAATTTTCCGTCATGATAAACAAACAAAATGGGTGTTAGAAACGTTGATTCGAATAGAAAAAAATGATTCACATGAGTGTATATTCATTAAAAACAACAACAACAAAGTGAATTTTAACAGAAAAACATGAATTACTATAAGTTTTGGCCGGCAACAGTCTTTATATATGAATTTCTGACAGGAAAATATACATCGTCTATCTACATATTCTACAAATGAAATTTCTTTCGATCGAAGCGCTGTCTGAAAACATAAATGCTATTAAATAAATGTTTGGCTGATCATGAAAACGAAAAAAAAAAATGAACGGCTACTGATCGAATAAAAAGTTAAAAAAAAAAGTTTTCCATTTCCAGCTAAACAATTTATGCAATAAGAAAATAAGGCACACGGGATGCAGTATTTTCTGCTTTTCAAAGTAGCAAGAAAAAGTGCGAAGTAATCATTAAAAAATCTTGTTTCCGGTGAGTTGTTTCGGCGCTCACCGTTTCGTCCCGGTGGATCTACAAGAGTTTCGCTAAGTCGGCACTTCCGCGCGAAAGTGTTTCGTCTTGGTGGATTCAGACCTTTATTAAGCATTAAACAAGTCAAATTGAAAAAAAATTCAAAACAATATGCTTTTCTAGCTTTTACAATTTCTTAGGTCAGATAGTCAGATCCAAATCTTCTGCAATCGTTTTCTTCATAGATATTGTAGCTAAGTCAACCATACGATCCTGAGACAGTAGAAAGATGTTTTATTTTTTATTTTTGAATACTACTCAACAATTTGCAGCCCCTTATTTCGCGGAGGCCCTATCCCACGTCCCAGTACGGATATCTGTAAATTCGGCCCTGATTGCGATATCCAACATCTGGTTAAAAAAATAACAGTGAAATTCATAGTCAAATTCTCTTTTGCTTCGTCGAGATCTTACTGTATTTCATTAGGGCAGTGGTCCCAAATCCCGGGCCTCTCAAAGTGAACTAGATACGGTACGGTCTGTCGTACTGCGCTTCAAGAGAAACATTAATTTTGTTCTTTTTATTTACAGTGGTGTATTTCTCTCGGGATTGTACAATTTACCATGGACGAGATGATAATCAGGAGCTGAACGGGTGTAAATTGTAAATAACAATCTAAAAAAAAGAATAATCACCCCCCCCCCCCAAGCGGGCCGGGTTGAAAATGATCAAACTTTGACGGCCGTGGAGAGAAAAAGTTTGGGGAACACTGCCTTAGGCAAAGTGCACTCAATACCAAGTTCTTCAGCCAAAGATTTTGCTGTTGTAATCGCTTCGGCAAAACCTTTATCTGCTCTATAATTCTGGAGCATAGTTTTAGTTGCATCAATTGTTGAATTGATTTGTTTAAATCAACATCTTTTTCTTGAAATGTTTTGCAAAATATATTGATCTCAAATAATAATATCATACCAAGTCACTAATGAACGAATAAACATGAAATCGATAATTTTGTGTGCAATATTCCAAGCTTCTGCACGGTACTTGGTTCCATGTGGTCCAGAAAGTTAAACGTCATCAATAATTGAAACGAATTCATCCTAAATTTCAACCGGTTCGGTATCAAATTACCTTCACAGTATTAACTCGACTTTCTCAACCTGTTGCGCCTAACTTTTTAACAGTTAAACCTGCTACCTCTTTCCACCATACTTAAACCTGTATATTTTTCAAGTTCAACGAATCCAATAAAATGTTCATTTATACAAACTTCTGAAGGTTTTTATATTAGTCGCTTCATTTGTTGTAACAAATCTAACAATTATTGTCATCTGTTCTTTATGACTGACATCTGGTGTGCAGTCGAGAATTATTTATAGCGTAATGTTTTGCTTTTCTTAGATCATTCACCCTTTCTGTTTGACTTTCTTACTCAAAAGTCTAATAATCTCATTGTGGATATTTTTTTCCGAAATAATATAGTAATTTATGCAGTGTAAGGATATAATAATAATAATAAACAGTAACCAAATTGAATACTAGTCATATACATATGTAAGTCTATTTTATACAGCGGCGTCACTAGGGGGTGCGGGCCGCACCGGGTGAAACCAACATAGGGGTGACACCATTCAGTTGTCATTTAAGCATATCATTGATTACTCCCCACCCCCAGACCGATGTGAACACTCTATATTTCAAAGGAACAAAATATAAATAAAATCAATAAGCCCACTATAGACTTACTTTTGTGAACCTGTGCACATGCTGAGCGAATGCTTCTGTAAAAACAGACCTGGGCCCAGCATTGATTCCAAGTTTACTAATAGTGATCAATGATTTACAAGGCCGAGGTAGGCATTTAAAGATAGGCCTATCTAATTGGGCACATAGGCCACAGCACAGACTATATCACATCTAATCCGTGGGCCACACTCGTTAAAACATTATGCCCACCGTATGTTCAGGATTGTGCTTATTGGTTATGTCGAGTTGCGTGTGATAATCACTTTTGATAAGTTATTGGGATTTTCCTTTAAAAAAAGTGCTTATAAGTTCTAAAAATAAAAAATTATGGAGAAAAAACAACGCGTACTTAAATAAAAGCCAACATTTATAAACTTTATTTTGAAAAGGTTGGATAGTTTTGTGTATTGTCTTGTATGAATGACAATTTAACTCGCAGTGAACCAAAAATGAGGGACTGGTCATTTAGTGGACTTAACAAATGGCAAGTGGTTGTGGTATGGGGGGGGGGACTTTAACAGTAAGCTATGAAACCTCCAGACCTGTTCTTATTGGTTAACATAATCGAATTATAGCATCCTAGAATGGGTCCCAGCTGCATGCTGACAACCAACATTTACAGCCCCCCTTTTCGCCCCTGTCCCTTGAATGCGCCCATCATCGCCAGGATCCGTCTGGCTTTATGGGTCCAGTGTAACACAATGCAGACCGTTGTTTACCCCACATTAGGGTGGCCCAAAAAATCCAACTTCGTGCCACATATCGGGGCACCTTTTTTAAAGTTCCTATTGCCTTAGTTAGTATACTGTTAAAATTTTACAACTAAATTCCTAGAAGGGGATGCTCACATGTCTCGTTGTTTTACCTTTTACGGCATTTTACTTGATTTTGTTGACTGGTGGAAGTACAACGTTTTTTCACACTTATGAACTATTCCATGCTGACCTAGTTCTCATTTTAGATACATGACTTCCTGTTGTTTTTATGAACATTGTACAGACGGAAAATCAACAAATATAATGTTCATGAGTGGTGAAGATAAAGAGATGGCAGCACAGCAGGAACGAGTCCATCACAAACAACAGAAACAGCTCCTCCGTAAACAGAAAGAGAAAAATGACAGCAACAAACTATAAAAGGTGAATCAGGTGAAAATGAAACAGACAGCTGTGAATCATCCAATAAATTTGAAGTCCTAGATGAATATGAACCGTCCAAGCTCAACTAAAAAACGGACAAACAAGACGGAGATTGGGTATCATACTTCATTGTTCACTAAGCATGTTACCAGCGCCTTGGATCGCAACCAAACGTCTGATCGTGAAGCTATGCGATTGATGATTCCCATTGCTGCATCACTGGGACATGATCCTTCATCATTGACAGTTTCACGAAGTACCATGCAAAGAGCCAGAAAGAAAGTCAGGTGTAAACAAGCAGCAGATATAAATGTTTCATTCAAGCCTGACTATCCTGTAGTTCTACACTGGGATAGAAAAATCTTACCTGAAATCCTGGGTCTTGGAGAAGTTGACCGCTTGCTGGTGCTGGTTTCTGGTGATGGCAGTGAAAAATTACCAGGTCTCCCTAAACTAACATCAGGGACAGGACAGAATGCTGCTGATGCTATTTATGGTCAGTTAGAACAGTGGGCACTGGTAGAAAGCATCCAGGCTATGAGCTTCGACACCACTTCTGTCAACACTGGTCGTTTCAATGGAGCTTATGTACTGCTTGAAAATCGTATTGGTCGAGAACTATTGTGGCTGGCATATCGTCATCATGTTCTTGAACTGGTATTGGCAAAGGCTTTCAGTTTGTGTTGCGGTCCCTCTAACTCACCAAAAATACATATCTTCAAAAGTTTTAAAGAAGTTTGGGGGCGCATAAAGCTTGACAACTATAGTAAGTTGGAACTGCCTTCAAGCACTGATGTTTTCTGAGAAAACACGGTGAGCTTTCTGACAAATTTCGTTGACTTGAAGTCCCAGGTCAGAGATGATTATGAAGAACTTATTGAACTGACAATGATCATCTTAGGAGATCCACCAAAAACCATTCACTGAAGAGCACCAGGCCCTGTACATCATGCTAGGTGGATGGCTAAGCTGTTCTATGCCATCAAAATTTACTTCCTCCGTAATCAGAGAGATATTTTCAGTCTTACATCCAAGGAAGAGAGCCAACTCAAACGATTAGTACAGTTTGAAACCTTGTTGTACACAAAGTCTTGGATTCAAGCACCCTGTGCAGCGGAAGCACCTGGAGGAGATCTTTTGCTCTGTAATGACCTGCAGCAATATCAGTCTATTGATCACGACATCAGTATTGCAGTACAAAAAATTAAATTCTCCAGAATCACAATTGGTATCTGTCTAATAAGACTGTCAGCCTGGCATTGTTTTCCGATGAAGTGTCACCAATTGAGAAATAGAAAACAATAACAGGTTTTGGAATAGAACCTAGTGAGCGACATGTTCGAGGTAATCCATCATTGCTCCAAAATGAAGGCGTCAGCTTGGGTCACTTTTCCCCAAGGCGTTCACAGAACCTGCTTACAAAGCTACACATAGGCAACTCCTTTCTAGTTCTTCCTCAGTGGAGTGATAATATTGAATACCAGAAGGGTAAGCAGCGCATTAACGACTTGCGTGTGATCAACGATACTGCAGAACGTGGAGTTAAACTTTTTGAGGAATATTATAGACTGCTGACAAAAAACGAGGAAGAAAAGCAATTTATTTTGCAAGTTGTCTAAGCCAACAGAAAAGTCATCCCTACACAAACTACAAAGAAGTCTGCCATCTGTGCTGTTTGGGTGTAGACAATGTTTAGACAATGTACTCTGACTCTTCAGTACTCTACAATGTACATTTTATGTTCACATTTTCATTACTTAGCAGTTACTTTACAGTAATGGCATGATTTGAAAATGCAATTAAAAAGATTTAACGAAAATGCGTTTTTTTATTAATAAAACGTTGTGACTCTTGAGCATCCCCTTCCAATAGCAGTAGGAAGCTGAAATTGTTGTCAGTTACTAAGTAAGACAAATGGAACTTAAAAAGAGGGTGCCCCGTTAGATGTGAGAAGCTTTATTTTTTTCCATATGATTTTGGGCCACCCTACCCCACATACTGACCACATATCTCTATTACATATATAGATCCCAGTGATATTGACCATTTAGCCCAACCACTGTCATTCGTAATCCATGGGCAATGACATGTCCTAACAGTCAACCCTGGCTCACTGTCCCCCACCACATTATTGACCACATACGTGACTATGTTTTATCACATAGTTTTGGCCACTGTAGTTCATTTTTATTGGAGGACCTAGACAAATGTATCTCTGTGGATCCTTGTGCTCACGTGTGGCCTCCATGGCCACTGCACTCTCAGCTAAGGTGGAGTTAAAAGAAGGGCACTACAAATAGCATCCCATTAGTGGTATAGTGGATCTAAGAGATAAACATTTCATTCTAAAAGGCACTTAAAAAAACCAAAACTAAAAAAACAAACAAAAACCAAACAAACTACAAGACTGTAAACTGTATGAACACAGGTTGTAATTACTCGGTACAGTATATCCGATACAGTCTCAACTACTCGGTACAGTATATCCGATACAGTCTCAACTACTCGGTACAGTATATCCGATACAGTCTCAACTACTCGGTACAGTATATCCGATACAGTCTCAACTACTCGGTACAGTATATCCGATACAGTCTCAACTACTCGGTACAGTATATCCGATACTGTCTCAACTACTCGGTACAGTATATCCGATACAGTCTCAACTACTCGGTACAGTATATCCGATACAGTATCCATATACAGGCAGCCCTCGACTTTCACACATTCTACTTTCGCACAATTCGCTATTTCGAACATTTAAAAATAATATTTTTTAAATGTTTTTTTAGAATCGTCCAAAAAAGCGCTAGTGAAGCACGTTCAGTAATTTCCGACTGTTTCCGTATACCCGGTCAACGGAATTTCCGGTGTATACCCGGTCTTTCTCAGACCTTGTTGTTCCCGAAGCAATCGTTTTTTGTAATGTCATAATCGCGATTTTGAAAGTGATACATAATGAAAGTGATGAAGAAGAAGCTGATAAAACCAACAAGATTTTGACAATCAAAAATATGACCGGAGGAAGCCTTCATGCACCTTGAGAAATTTATCGCTTTAATGGAAGAATGTGACGACATTGGAGAACGCGTATCTCAAGTACGTAGGGCGATTGAGAAAGATATAGCATTCAATAGAACTCTGTATCAAGAAAAAAAGTAAAGAGGTGGTATTCAATTAACTCTTGATAGGTTTATACAGAAAACACCTGAAAGTACTTAAACACACATCGATAAATTAAGTATGTATATGTAAAAATATATATTTCAAATAATATGTTCCTATTATCGATAAATAAATATTTTAAAATACAATTTTTGAACTTTTTTATTTCCCTCTACTTTCGAACATTCAACATTCGCACACATTTTCAGGAACCAATAGATGTATGTAGTAGTCAGCTGTGTAAAAACACACTTTAAATTAGTACAATGGCCTTTTAAAGGATAAGATGACAGTTATGTGTTCTGTTTTGTAGTACCGTTCACTTTAAACCATTGTTGTGATCATGGGCGTCACAAGGAATTTTTCCAGAGCGGGGCAAAAAAAATATGCTTTTTATTTTAACTGACAATGCCATACAGGTTTATTTCTCAATTAAATCCAAGTTCAGTATAACATTAATTATTTATATTGCCATAAATAATTGTATTTAAAAATTCAAACATTTCGACTACAAGCATGTTACGCTTTTATTTATTTATTTACTTTTTTTTGTTTAATTTGGCCTTCTGTAGCTTGATTTGTCCTTCGAAAATGTTTTTGGCATTCATGTTTTTTTAAATCTGGCAATTCTTATTATATAAAATCGTCTTCTACTGAGTGAATTTTTAAATTTATCCTAAATTAATATGAAAAGATGGAAGACAAATTCAAGAAAATTGCAGCAAACTGGATCCCTCCATTTCTACAATCTTTTTTTTTTTTTGCCGCATGCATGATTTGGCACTTTGTGGAAAAGAATTACATTCTGGTAATTTTTACGACCTGTTAGAGTTTCGTGTTGAATCTGGAGGTGAAGTTCTAGGTAATTATTTGTCAATTGGTTCTTGTAGTGCTAAGTATATCTCGGCAACCAGTGCCGCCGAGAGGGGGGGCAGTGGGGCAAATGTCCAGAAGCCCGACGAGTTTTAGGGCGAGTTTTAGAGGCCCAGACTGAGCTGGCCAATCAACTTTTGAAAATATTATTATCAGCATGGGAGGCCCGTGACAGCCCTGCCCAGGGGCCCAAAATTTCTGTCGGCGGGCATGCCGGAAACTACACAAAACACTATGATCGAAATTTGTAGGTCTCTCATGCGTGAAGACATTGTTCGTGAAGCAAATAATTCAGTTGCAATTTCTATACTTCCCGACGAGACAATATAATTTCAGGCATTGAGCAGATGTCACTTGGTGTTAGATTTGTCAAAGAACACCATATTTATAAATTCATTAGAATTTGGATTAGATACAGCTCCTTAGCGTGAAAATTCTACAGCAGGAGCCAAGCAATAGCAGGGGGGCCAGGAAATAAATTTTATTAAGTAGAGCAAACAAGCAGAGGGGGGCAGACAAAACGCAGGGAGGGCCAGGCCCCCTGCCCCCCCGCACGCTACGGGCCTGATTAGATATGACAAATATTGTTGGTTAAGGATAAGACGGATGTTCTACAATGGCAAGCAGAGAAGGAGCAGTCCAAGCAATAATTCGAAAAAAAAAGACCCAAAAGCAGGAATTGTACGTTGCAGTTCACATAAATTACCGTAAATTAGAGAGCTGCACGGGAGTCAAAATCACACCCAGTCCCACCCACTCCCGCGTTTTCAAAACCAGTCCCACCCGCTCCCAAAAGAAATTCCCCCCAGTCCCACCCGCTCCCGCGAAAAATTTTCCCAACCCCATCAGGGTGGGACTGATGATGCCGGTATGCTCAGACTTTGCTGCACAACTTCTGAGAGATGTTTCCATGCAGTTGATTTGTCTCTCCAATACTCTAGTAAACTTTCACACTTTTCTGTACTTGCTAAATAAGCTTCCACCTAACTATCTAATCTTTCTAGGAGCGTCACCTGGTCGTCATTGTTAACCCTACTAGCCTGTCCGACGTCGCCTCTCGGTCTTCACACCTTTGCTGTCTACTATTCTATTGTTTCCCCACTTTGTCTTAAGTCGTCTGTCACCTTGTCACCCTTATTGGTATTACTCCTAACTCTTAGATATCTATTATATTAAAACGTCGAAGGGGATAGTCTCTGTCTCTAAATCTACTCTAGCGTTTTGACCTAAATACCAAGAATGTCAAGGAAAGGCCCTGAACTAGGTGTGTATCATACATCACACATCATCCCAAGATTATCCGTGCTATTTAATTGATTCATCAGAAGTCTGCGAGAGTCCCACTCAAACGAAACCCAAACCCACGGGACTCCCACAAAAACAAAACCCAAACCCACGGGACTCCCGCAAAAACAAAACCAATCCCATGGAACTCCCGATAAATTTATTTCCAATCCCGCGGGAGTCCCGCGAATCCCAATCCCGTGCAGCTCTCTACCGTAAATCTTGTCGTGAACGATTTAAATAATGTGAGTGCTGTACGAAACAAAATAGGAAAAATTAAGTCAATTAGAGTGTTTTTCTGAAAAATGAATCATCGAAGAAATAGGCCAGGAGTTGAATAAATATTACATTACGTACCTAGAATTAATGTCTTACAAGCGTTTTGTGAAATTATTTGGTAATAACTAGTTAGTTGACATAACGAGGATTAATGACACCCTTGTTTTGAATACCTAAATTGTGTTTAAATGCATTAAATAAATTTGTAAAAAAAAGATCCTCTATATTCTATATAAAATACTGTCATCCAAGTTACGAGATGGCCTGAGTTGTTTACAAAAAAAGGCAGCTGCCAACTACAAGATTATTAAAAAAAATACTGAAAGATAAGACGGTACCTTCAAAAACACTGAAGCCCAGCACTTAAAAGACATTACCAAAATTATTTAAACCAAATTTATGTTAGGGGGGTAGCTACTCTTGGGGCCCCTAGGGCCTTTTATCTCGTATAGCTACGTATAAGGTGTAGAATGGGGCCCTGAAAATGACATAACTATTACTAATGCTTGTATAGTAAAAAAATCCCTTGCTTTTGTATATGTTTACATTGCCACATTAAAGCTTCTGCTGCGGGCAGAACGAATGGGGAATTATCAGCTACATCTTGTCAGTATCAGGAGAATGGTGAATCTCTTCGCAGCATCTGGTCACAACAATTATGCCAAGTGTGCTCGTCTCTACCTGGAGATGATGATGGGCTTACCTAACTCACATCCAGATCTACACAAGCAGCTCATGTCAGGATCACATGTTGCACGGCGTAGTAGTAAACAGCGGGCCGGACTGTCAGTTGACCTTACTATAGATCAGGCAATGATGCGGGCCATTAAAGGTAAGGGAGGAATAACTCATGGAAGAGGAGTGACTGAGAGTGTTCGCACCTCATGGACTTCCACAATTCATAGGACTGCAGCTGTAAGGACATCTTTAGCGCAGTTTGCTGATATTGACTACTGCCATGATGCAGTTCAGCATCCGGAAGAGGGGTAGTCCAGGATCAATAGAGATAATGACGATCTCACAAAAGTTCTCGAATTCTTGAAGTCACATAATCAATTTGATACTTCTGACACAAGACTCCACAGCATACAATCAGGTATTGCAGCATCTGAATCTGATAATATAAACTGCGACAATGCTGAAAAAGTTGGCGCTGATATTGTTCAGAACATGAGCGACAAGAACTTCAAGGATGTTGTCCTTAAAAGAAAATCTCAAATAAGAACATTAGCACAAGTAAACAATGCTTCTTCATCAAATTCCAAGCTTTGACAGGTGTTGATCCCACAGTTCTATTTAATAGGCTTCTGGTCATAATGCAAAGATCACCTGATATGGAGAAATATTTCAGCTATGAGCTGTCAACACTTCCTACTTCTCTGTTCAAAGATAACTACATGCGGAAAGTTGATAAATCACAGCTCGGTAAAGAAATCTGCAAACCAAACAGTTCGATTCATGTTGTAGACGGCGGTTACTTACTCCGTGCTGTTCAGTGGCTGGAAGGTGGAACATATCTTGATGTTGTTAAGCAATACTGAATCACACAGAATGGGGATGGAAGCTTCATGAGGAAAAGTACATCCATATTGCCACTGACTTAGATGTGGCTCCACCAGATGTTCTGAAGGTGGTTTGTTGCAAATGTACTTCCAGATCCAGGAAACAGTGTGGGACACGTTTGTGTCGCTGCTTTGAGTATGGTTTGTCATGCATACCAGCCTTCAAAAATTGTAATGGAGAGTCATCTTTGAATGCCAAGGAGCTGGTCAATGTTGTGGAAATGATTGACGATGAAGAGTTATATGATAATGACATGCTGGATGTAAAAGATGAAGAAATAATCGATCATGAATGCTTGGAATTCTTCATACCTTGGGCATTTGAGGAGAGGTGTACACCAGCATGTGAACACTGTGATTATGGCACGGGGTGAAAGCAACTGCCAGTTTCACCAGCGGATTGATGCCTGCCCCACCCGGAGTCTGAAAGCCATACTACTCACCAGGCCCGTAGCGTGCGGGGGGGGGCAGGGGGCCGCCCCCCTGCATTTTGTCTGGCCCCCTCTGTTTATTTGCTCTACTTAGTATAATGCATTACCCGCCCCCCCTGCTTATGCCTGCCCCCTGCTGTAGAATGCCTGGCCCCTGCTGTAGAATGCCTGGCCCCTGCTGTAGAATTTTCACGCTACGGGGCTGCTACTCACATCAGTTCAGAGTGTTGTATTATTTATTTATTTATGGTTTGTTTTATGAAGTAGTTTTTATAAAATGCAACAAACATAAAAATTTATGTATTACTTTTATGAAACTAATGCTTCGTCAATACGGTTAAAACGTAGGTCTACTAATGGAAGCAGGCAGTGGCGCAACCAGCAAAAAATGCTGGGGGGGGCCTCACATGTTGAAAAAAGACAGTTTGACAGTCTTATTTATAACTTTATAACTTAAATTATGTATGTGATGATTTTGCCGGGGGGGGGGGGCGCTCAAGCCCCCCCCCATGCCCCCCTCTTGGTTGCGCCACTGGAAATAGGTCATATTGGTTACACTTTATTTGACCTTTCATTTTAAATACTTATATAACATAATCTGAAGCACGTTTGCTGACAGTTTGACGTGGATTAGGCCTACTTCAGATTTACCAAGGTTATTGACACTTACAGAACCGTGAATAGTAGAAAGTTACGTGTAATTCGTGCAATTTTTGCAACGCTGTAGAAAAAATTCCAATGAGTTTCATTGGGTGTCATTCATACCAGTTAATCTTCATATATATATATATATATATATATATATATATATATATATATATATATATATATATATATATATATATGTGTGTGTGTGTGTGTGTCAGATTCTGCATTTAAACCATTGTAAAGAATTTATTCTGGGTAGGTTGTTAAAACTCCTGGCCTAAAAACTAACTCCAAATGTTCCTTTGCTATGTGAAACTAGATGGGCACATAAATATAAAGGGTCGCAGATATTCACTGAAAATGTGACAGAAATTGTTAAACAACTGGAATAAGCAAGCAAGTTGCACATTAGTTACTTTCTGCTGTTAGAGGTTAGGTTTGGTGTACATTTGTTGTTTGTTTAGTTATTATACTCCAATGTAATAGACTTTCAGGAAATTTATTTAATTTATATTGTATTAAATTTATGATATTTTTTTCAAAAAAACGCCCATGGTTGTGATGTATCATTGAAGACAGCGGATTCTGTCATTCTGTTGTTCACCTGAACATTATTTTTTCTTGATAATATCCAGACACCACTGCCATTAAAAACCCTTAATTTTATTTTCTATTTTTAGAACTTCATTATTAACTGCACTGAACGTGATATTTTCTCAATACACAAATAGCTGCACTGATTCAGGGGCATATCGAGACAATGTTGTATAGTCAACCAGTGGTGTATAAGGACAATGTTGTATAGTCAACCAGTGGTATATAAGGACAATGTTGTATAGTCAACCAGTGGTGTATAAGGACAATGTTGTATAGTCAATCAGTGGTGTATAAGGACAATGTTGTATAGTCAACCAGTGATGTATAAGGACAATGTTGTATAGTCAACCAGTGGTGTATAAGGACAATGTTGCAATGTTATATAGTCAACCAGTGGTGTATAAGGACAATGTTGTATAGTCAACCAGTGGTGTATAAGGACAATGTTGTATAGTCAACCAGTGGTGTATAAGGACAATGTTGTATAGTCAACCAGTGGTGTATAAGGACAATGTTGTATAATCACCAGTGGCGTATACGAACAATGTTATATAATCACCAGTGTCATATCTCGACACTGTTGTATACCACCATCCTTTTTGCCGTGGACTGAGACATTCTAACACTTTTATTTTTACAGTTTTCATTTTTTATTTTTTCTTTGCTGTCGATGTGACGTCAAGCATGCCACGGATTAAAAAAATAACAACTTCGTTAATAGGAGAATGAGATTATTAGTATACCAGAAATAGGTGGTCGTCCATTGATTACGTTAACTAAATAGAGATGGAAGGTATGAAAAAGCTTGACACTTGTGGACATATACATTAATGTCACTAATGCTTGCATTTAGAAATGGTGCTCCGCATGTATGAATGTGGTGTACCCCACACAAAAAGTCTTGATTTATTTCTGAACTCAAATGTTAATGCTATAGTAATTTTAAATATGTTGAAGAAGTAAAATATACTTTAAAATATTTTAGTTTTGCTCAATATTTCTACTTTTTTGTGGTTTACAACAACAACAACAACAAAAAAGCCATCTGTATAATATAGGCCTTTGGTTTATGTTTGCATTGGGGAAAGGGGGTAATTTTTTTTAGCATTTTTAAAAATGATATTATTAGGAATATCATAGAAAGTTTGACTCTTGCTGGCAAGGGAGGGGGGGTCTATGATGAGACGTGGAGATAGTGGGGCGTTAAGTAGTGGGGCGTTATGTAGTGGGGGCGCAGATTGAGGGCCACAGTGTCTCCATTGGGAAGGCCATTGCTATGAAATACTGGTCTAGGGCAAAAACATTGGCATATAGTACGGGGCAAGTGGTTTCTATTGAGAAGTCCATGGCCATAAAAGCCTGGGCTTTTGTGTAGGGCATGTGGCCCTATTATGGCGTCTTTGGCCATAAAACCCTGGTCTATAAAGCGGAGCAAGTGCCCCCCCCCCCCAGGAGCATCCATGGCCATTATACCCTGGGCTGGGCTTGTAGATACGTAAAGGTCTTTACTTGGGAGCGACCGATAATCGGATCGGTATCGGTATCGGACCGATATTGGCACTATCGGTTAATATCGGATCGGCCGATTTTCGTAGGAAGCAACCGATAGTCGGACCAATATAGTCACTATGGGTTTTATATCTCATATGTGCCTTTCCTTCCTAAAATAATAATAAAGCAAGAAAGTAATCGCTCCCTTATCATTAACGCGGGTTTTCTTTATACCCCCCCCCGCCCAACCCAGTTTCATTTTAGACACAGCAGCACAAAGATAACGTCACTTACCAACAGGGTCGGCGAGATGAAGGACACATTTACTTTTAATCTTCTTTTGAAGATTTTGCTTTGCGCGTCGATTCTATAAATGTTACTCTTATATTCTTTCATTCATTTACTTTCTTACTATGAACTATTTGTTAAATGTTTTAGTGAACAACAGAAAAGAAAATTGTACTGTAAAATGACACTCTTTGATGTTACCGCATGGCAATTCAAAGCAAAATTTTGATCGGTCGGCTTTCATTTTTCATCTTGTTGTTCTTTCTTTCGCGTGTCAACATCAAAAATTCTTTCTTTCGTTTCATTTTGGTTATAGCAACAGTTGTATCAGGGACGAGGCGTGAGTGTTTGCCGGTTTAACTCTTAGAGAAAAATCTATTGATGTTTAACTCTTAGAGAAAAATCTATTGTTTTTATTGCTATATACAAAGCACAATCGAAAATATGCCTTTCCATCATATCGACATTGCTAGTTTCAGAGTTTTAATTAATTAATAGACTTGCCAGGCAATAAATGATGCCTAGCTGTCGACAAACATTGACAAAACGATTGAAACAGATTTTAACTTCGTAGGCAGCAGTTGAAAGATAAGTTGGCTTCAATTAATACTATTTTACAACTGCCGATTGCTGAACGTCCATACACAGTTTTATTGGTGTTACATTACATTGGTTAGAACCTGGGTTATTCTCTCAGGATAGCTGAATCCCAGGAAATTTTCTTCTCCCGGGATATTGTTGGGTAAATATAGGAGGCTTGGAAAGGTACCACCCACACAATACCATACAATAGCCGTGGCTACAGAATTATAATTATAAACGGGTTCATTATACGTTCAACAATTCGCTATAGTACCTCCACCAATACACTACAGTATATAATGTTAACTAGTGAATGAAAGTTTTCTCTTTTTACATTGACAGGGAAGGGAGCAGGAAGTCTACTTGTCGAAGGGCTAAATAACAAAACATCTTCATTATATATATTACAAGTGGGGCTTCAATCGACATACCTGGGGGTGAGGGTATGTGCGAATCGCGACAGGGTGGGGGTGGTAGATATACTTAATAAGTGGACGGAACTTAAACTTCAAATGGTTGAGTGAAATTCTGTTATTTATCGATTTGGTGAACTTTCCGCATTCGGTAAAATTAACGCATTTAAGTGTTGTTTTAAAAATTTTAATTGCAATTTTTTTGGCGCGTTAATGGCAAATTAACGCAGTTTAATCAGCAGCCCTAATTAATGCATTTTTACTTTTTTAGTTTGACATTAATTATTTACAACTTTATCTTACTTTTCTGTTTGTGAACAAGTAAAAAGTAAAAGCAACAAATTGTTTGTTATAAGTTTAATTTTAAACAATAAACATGCAGATTTCTGAGATTATGCAGGCATGGTTTGTGTTTCTGACTTCGGTCTTCCGGTCTGTCTTTTCAAATTGTTTGTTTTTCTATTCTTCTAATCATTTGCAAGACACTTTTTCATTAATAGCAAAATATCGGTATCGGTATCGGCAAAAATGCTGCGGAAAAATATCTGTATCGGACTATCGGTAAAAAGGCATATCGGTCGCTCCCTAGTATCTACAAACTTGTGACTTGTGACACACAATTGCCTTAAAAACATCAAGTACTGGTCTGCATAACTAATCATTCTTATTTTTGTCACCAATGAGCCATGTCACAAGTTGTGGCATTTTGTTCTGACTAACCGCTAGTGTAGTCGTGGAGTCACCACTGAGCCATGCCACAAGTTGTGGCATTTTGTTCTGACTAACCGCTAGTGTAGTCGTGGAGTCACCAATGAGCCATGTCACAAGTTGTGGCATTTTGTTCTGACTAACCGCTGGTGTAGTCGTGGAGTCACCAATGAGCCATGTCAAAAGTTGTGACATTTTGTTCTGACTTACCACTAGTGTAGTCGTGGAATCACCAATGACCCATAGCTCACACATATGTGATATTTGACACATCAGGCAGATTGATAACACCGTGTAACCATTTTTTAATTGTCTTTATTTAACAGACAAGAACATTTATCAGGTCCAGTCCATAGTGTCAGTAGGGGGATAAACGTGAGAATATCAACGACTGAATAAGCCATATGGGCCATACTCCTATAGACCAATGCTGAGCTCCTCAATAAGCCATATGGGCCATACTCCTATAGACCAATGCTGAGCTCCTCAATAAGCGATATGGGCCATACTCCTATAGACCAATGCTGAGCTCCTCAATAAGCGATATGGGCCATACTCCTATAGACCAATGCTGAGCTCCTCAATCTAGACTGAAAGGGCGCGAGGCTTACTTGGTTACCACTAGGTATCGCTATAAAGGACAGTACAAAAAAAAACATGACGGGATATTACATTTAGGGGACTTGTTCGAGAAAGTATAATCTTAAATTTAGAAAGCAAACACACTTTTTAGTTTAATTTCTTGACTCTTACAGTAATGTTCAATGACATCAGTTTTCTATGACATTTTGTTACAGATGAATATGGTAATTTTTGTTACTATTTTGAGACTTTTGTTTATTTTTCGATGTCCTGGGCATAAAACGAAGTTAGAAAATAATTATTGTTATTTTCTGTTATGCCAACCTTCGCAATTTTGAAGAAATAACAATCGATGGACCAGGACGAAAACTCTTATATAGTGTTACCCATAGTGTTACTCATAGTGTTACCCACAGTGTTACCCATGATGTTACCCACAGTGTTACCCATAGTGTTATCCATGATGTTACCCATAGTGTTATCCATGATGTTATCCATAGTGTTACCCATGATGTTATCCATGATGTTACCCATAGTGTTATCCATGATGTTACCCATAGTGTTATCCATGATGTTACCCATAGTGTTATCCATGATGTTACCCATAGTGTTATCCATAGTGTTACTCATAGTGTTATCCATGATGTTACCCATAGTGTTATCCATAGTGTTACTCATAGTGTTACCCATGATGTTACCCATAGTGTGTACTCATCATGGAAACATCATAGCAAGATTTTATTTTCACAAATGGAGAGAGCTGGGCTGAAAAGTTATTTTATGTTCAGGACTCATGGAGAAAATATTAAAATAATATTTTATTTTGTTTCATAACAGATTTGATATGTCTTAAAGTGAAATAAAATGTGGGAACAAATTAAAATGTATATATAATATCAAATAGTTCAAGCATATTTTAATGAGCCTATATTTAAGAAATACATATACATAGATATGTAAAAACAACAACACACTAATAGCTCAATAATAATTACAACAATAGGCACATCTATAATATAATTATAAATATTAACATATAAGTAATAATACATACAACTATTTATTGATTAAATAGTATAAAATATGACAGACCAGTTTGAGCTGCAAAAATATATATATATACATATATATATATATATATATATATATATATATATATATATATATATATATATATGTATGAAAAATTGTCCAAAATAATTTCACAACAAAACAAAAATGTGATCTGTAATAAGATAACAATAGGGGTAACTAGAAAAATAATCATTAACCAGATTTTTTAATTTAAATCATTAAAATATTTTAACATGTCAAATAAGAACACAAGAATAACCTAACAAAAACCAATCTTTAATTTTTTTGTGAATAAATAAAACATGTAGGTGTGTACAAGTTTAATATAAATTAATGTTGATACAAATTTTCTGAGATGATACAAACACATGATACGTTGAACAAATTTTCTGAGATGATACAGGCAAATGATACTGAAACAAATTTTCTGAGATGATAGAGACACATGATATGTTGAACAAATTTTCTGAGATGATACAGACACATGATACGTTGAACAAATTTTCTGAGATGATACAGACACATGATACGTTGAACAAATTTTCTGAGATGATACAGACACATGATACGTTGAACAAATTTTCTGAGATGATATAAACACATGATACGTTGGCTAGGAACTGATTGTGGCAATAATCATATGTTTAACAATTTCTGACTTTTAACATTAACAAAGCTGGACTCTATGTCTGGCATTGACAATAATACAAAGTTGAACTCTACAAAGCCCGACTTGCCTTGAATAAATACAGACTTGGAATATAAATGTGAGGACTTCCTTGTTCAGATTTTGATCAAAACTTGAATTAGATAAAATTAATTCATAGTAAAATCTTGACAAAAGCAGGAAGACCTCGATATAAAGATTCATCTGAGAAAAAACGAAAAAAAGTCAATCAATGCTCAATCTATATAAATGCTAATAGAATTGATTTCTGTGGTAATTATATTGTTATCATCATGTCAATATCTCTAACCAATCAACTACCTTTTTGAATTTTCTACTGCAACAAACATTATATATCTCATCCAATGAGGTCACGCATTTCAGGAAATCTGTTAAAAAGACACAAATATAAATCATAGAGTTTTTAATGTGTCTCCATTTAGACTTAAATTTAATGACTGTTTGTTTGAAAGATGCTTTCTTTAATTAATAATGGATCATAATGTTGAGATAATCATAAGGAATTTATCAAGAGAAGGGGAGTTAATTTCATTCTCTATCTCATGTGCAGGTATATGTTGCCGCTGCCTTTGGTGCCCTAAACAGAGATCTCCAGATATATTTGGGGTTTCTAGGGCCAAAGTAGATTTCGTAGCCCTCTTATCATCGTAATAAACAGACATTGATATTGAAAGTGGGGAATGGGGGGGGGGTTCCATGTTTGAAAGTGGGGGGCACTAAGCGGCAGCCTAGTTTATATATCAATAAGAACGGCCCTGGTAATAGGTTGATTTGGATAAACATATTGTATCATTGTATTGTTAGTATAATTAGAAAACTGTAACAATATCAAGTGATCCGATATTCTATGTTCAATAAAAAAAAAAACTACTTAATTGAAAGTGACATTGCAGTGTGTTGACTGGTAGTATTTTAAAAAACCTCGATTAGGACTAAGATGTTTAAAAAATATAAAAAAATTTGACACTTTATTTTAATTAAGAATAATGATTGTCGAAAAGCAAACTTTAATGTTTACAATTTATCTAAGATAAGTTAAACAGGTGATGTACATTTTAACTTAATAAAGTTTAAGAGTGAGACGCTAGGGAGTTAAAACAGTGATTGCAACTGCAAAACTTCTCAGAATTTTTTAATTAAACACACATACATTCACAGAGCACTGAGCTACGTAATACCATATTATTCTTTCTATGACAGAGTACAATTATGAATGACAGGCAAACAAAAAATTAATTAAAAAAAGTAGAATAATTAGATATTTGTCAACATGGCATTCATTAAACGTAAGTGGAAGTAATGTAAACTCATACATGTTGCTGATGACACACATTTATTATGATGTTGACACACACACACACAAGTCAATGTTAATAGTTAATACACACAGACACACAATGCTGTTGACACACACACACACATGTGGTTGTTGAAACACACAGATACACATGTTGCTGTTGACACACACAGATACGTGTTGAGACAAACACAGACACGTTTTGATGTTGACACACACACACACAAATACACACGTTGTTGTTGAAACAAACACAGACACTTTTTGCTGTTGAAACACACACGCACAGACACATGTTGTTAACACACACAGAGCACATGAAATGTTGTTGACACACACACAGACACATACACATGTGGTTGAAACACTCACACAAACACATGTTGCTGTTGACACACACTCAGAGACACAGTTGTTATTGACACATTTCACTATTGATACACACACAGACACGTGTTGCTGTGGACCACACAGGAAACAAGGGAAAATGAGACCAACATATAGACTTTATACATCACAATAAAAGATGGGGCTGAACATATCTAGGTAGGCGAAGATATTAGGAGAGACAGACTCACATCAGACAGAAAGATATAGAAAGACAGATTGAGAGAGAGAAATGGAGAGGGGGGGGGAAGAGGAGGAAGAGAGAATGATTTTTACAATTTCAATTGTACTTACATTCAATGTGGAATTACATGGAGTTATTTCTGGTCAGTGACCATGGCTTGCTTTGTGCCTCCTCACAAAGACTTGATTTACATTTCAAGCCTAAGGAAAAAAATCAAATCAAAAGGCAAGCAAAAACTTGATTGTTTTGATTCCCAGGTATTAATCCGGTGATATTCATGGGCGCCACAGAAGTGACACTACAGCCTGAAACACAAATGTTGTGTTCGCGTTTTGAACAAAACTTTCTGTAGACATCCATGTAACTTGTGGTAGATGTCAATACACTGGACATTGTAAAGTCTGTTTCTATAGACACATACATCTAGGTAACTTGTGGTAGATGTCAATACACTGGACATGGTAGAACATCTTACTAAACACTGTATCTGAACTAATTTCTGGTAGCAAATCTCAGCTTATTAGGAGTTTATAAGACAACAATGAACTCTATTTCCAATGAGCTATATACAATTAGCTCAAATTTGTTGTATTTTTATTCACTGACGAAGCTAGGTATTATGGGGTTCTGTTCAAGTTACATTGTTTGGCACCAATCTGAAAAGTGTAAAAACACCGTATAGCGCTATATCGGCGCCCTTTCCTAGTTCGGCGCCCTGGGCGGCTGTACAACCCGCAGTACCCTTCCTACGCCACTGCTTTAATTATCAATCTGTAATTAGTGATCTACTGTGGACCTTAGATGAAGTAATTACTAGCAGTAATACGAGTCATAATCATTCTATGGTGAAATCATCTGGCATAATGCTGATTGGGATTTTCTTAAATAATCTCTAATAATCTTTCATGAAATTATCCGTAGTTGTTTTCGAAGAGTTTGTCAGCACTACGTGGCTTGTCCAACATTGCAGACGACGTGTCCATGGGCGGGCGTCTATGACGTCAGAATGACGAAAAGGACAAAACTGTTGACAAAAGATAAAGGGTGAAATTTTCTTTCAAACATCTGAAATATTAAAATAGTACATTCTAAAAATTACAGTTTATGTGTTTATTACAGTTTATGTGTTTATTACAGTTTATGTGTTTATTATAGTTCATGTGTTTATTACAGTTTATGTGTTTATTACAGTTTATGTGTTTATTACAGTTCATGTGTTTATTACAGTTCATGTGTTTATCACTACTAAATGAAGGATAAAGTTTATTTTTTCAATAACTTCAACCCCTAATTGTAAATTCATTTTACATAACATCCATAGAAACCAAATGTAGTACATAAGATAATCACAGTTTAAAGTACACAAATAACCCATGCAGAGATATAGGCTTTTCAAAAAAAACAAACAAGCAATTAAGCAAGCCTGTTCCATTCTGGACACAGGACGTGTTAGCGCATTTTCATGTTATGTATCAGTACGTTTGTTAGCTTTCAGTAAATATTTGTAAATTTTGGAAATGTTTATAAATTCAATTGTGTAATGCATCTATCTGTAAAAAAATATTATAAAGACGTTTCTTTACATTTGAAAAAAAAATATTTTCTCTTAAATCTAACTACAAGTGATTTGTGGTCACTGAAATAGGACTCATAATTGAAAACATTCGAAATTGTAGTCATTTAATCGTCCGAAAACTCCGTCAATTGTTGCATAGCTCTGATACTTTCAATTAAACTCAGAACACAAGCTTACTATTTCATTTGATGAGTTTCTTAATAAATCTTGGTGAAACTACGTGCTGCAGTATTTCGCACCAATGGGTTATTGAACGTACAAGGTGTATATATAATATATAAGCCCCTTAGGAGCCCTGAAGCCCGGCCCTCAGAGGTCCTATCGCGAAATGAACTTTTGATGTACACATGGCAGGCCAAGACCTACAAAATGATATATACATCATGGGTCTAGGACTTATGGTTGTTGAGATCTAGGGTGATGACAGACAGACAGACAGACAAAACGGGGACAATAGAGCATTTTTTTTCGAAAATGCTCTAAAAATCGGGTAATTTTTCTTTAAATTATTGATTTTAATAAAGTTACTATTGCAGCATTGACTTAAAAAGAAAACAAAGTCAATTAAAAAAAAATGAAATTCTTTAGCTGGATAAGTTTGACCCTAGTAGTTATTGTTTTTCTTTCCTATCCATGTAGGCCAATGTAGGGTTTATAAAACTGCTATCCATGTAGGCCAATGTAGGGTTTATAAAACTGCTATCCATGTAGGCCAATGTAGGGTTTATAAAACTGCTATCCATGTAGGCCAATGTAGGGTTTATAAAACTGCTATACATGTAGGCCAATGTAGGGTTTATAAAACTGCTATAAAGAGGTAAAATATAGTTTTCCCTAAGCCAGTAAAACAGTCGGGACAGATAAAGTTAAGAAATCATCTGTTTGTGTATCAACGTCATATTAAGGAATTGTGTGGCTAGCTATAGTTAGGTGCACATTTAATGCTGGGTGGACTTGTCCAGCCATAGTTAGGTACACATTTAATGCTGGGCGGTCTGGTCCAGCCATAGTTAAGTTCACATTTAATGCTGGGTGGACTGGTCCAGCCATAGTTAGGTACATATTTAATGCTGGGTGGACTTGTCCAGCCATAGTTAGGTACACATTTAATGCTGGGTGGACTTGTCCAGACATAGTTAGGTACACATTTAATGCTGGGTGGACTTGTCCAGCCATAGTTAGGTACACATTTAATGCTGGGTGGACTTGTCCAGCCATAGTTAGGTACATATTTAATGCTGGGTGGACGTCTAGCCATAGTTCGGTAATATTTAATGCTGGGTGGACTTGTCCAGATATAGTTAGGTACATATTTAATGCTGAGTGGATTTGTCCAGCCATAGTTAGGTACATATTTAATGGTGGGTGGACTGGTCCAGCCATAGTTAGGTACATATTTAATGCTGGGTGGACGCCCAGCCATAGTTAGGTACATATTTAATGCTGGGTGGACTTTTACCAGGACCTGAAATAAATCACTGAGCTGGGATTAAACCCTGGATCTCTATACCGTATGACCCCCCTCCCCCCCCCCCCCCCATAATGATACTTTAGAGAATAATAGCTCAAAATAGTATACAATATATGTTAAGGGCATACAATAATCTAATAAAAAGTAAAGTTATGAATAATAAATAAAAAAATGTTAAAGATCTTTAGCTGTTTGATAATTTGTTGATCAATAGGCAGAAGGTTGGATAGACATAAATGTTGATAGACAGAGTGAGTGATTGATTCAACTTATTGGTGTATTGATACAATGCCCTACTTACAATCTTTCGAGACCTGTAAATCTTTCAACCACCTTTTCTGAACAAGTTCCTCTGTTGTTGTGACCTGGCTGGTTTGGTCGTTACACAGCTGCATGCAACAGTCGCGTGGTATGTGGCCAGCCGCCAACGTTCCTCGTACACAGTGGCGTTTGCTACTCTGGGCACTGGGTTACAGCTGTGGATGTCTTTCTGCAGCAACTTCATGGCGTACTTCACTGGGTCACACTGGTACATGTCATAGAAACACTTCCTTGTCACGCAATGGCCGTCCACCAGGAATTGTGGGAACACCCCCTTTTCATTCTGGACAGCTCTGGAAGTCATTTTACACTCCCAGGGAATCGGGTCAGAAGCTGACCGGTGTTGCAGCCTTCGAATAAACCAGTTTCCTGGTGTGACATTTTTAGAGTCGCCGACATTGGTCACTTCCACTGACCTCTTGTCGACACTGGTCAGCTCCACCGACCTCTTTCGACGTAAAAGCTGATAGGCTTTTTCCACGGATGTCGCCATTCTGGATTCATCGAAGTTCCCACCAATCAGTGACTGGAGAACGTCCATGGTCAATGGTTGGCAGATGTGTGATCTAAATATAACCGCGTCAGGGTGCTCCTCTATGACTGGCTTGTCCTCTTGAGAAAGTATTCCACCACTTAATAGCAATGCAACTGTGGACGAAACTGTTTATATTACTAAAAAAAAAACTACAACATTGAAATAAAAAGATATTTCAAAAAGTGAATTGTAGTAGCAAGAGGATGATTATTATGTAAAATGTTGATGGATTCATGTTTAGCTGTTTTTCAACATTGTTTCAACATATTTTTTGTTTAACTTTGAATATTTAAAATACAACAACAAACCAATAACCAATGATCATATTAGCACAATGCTATTATTTAGCAATAGGCTATCATCTAATGTGAACATATACCTGTGTTCTACTTTCAAACTTAAAAGTAATTTTATGTTTTTCTTCGTTTTATTTTTTATTTCCTTTTTTATTCTAAATACAAAATATACAAGATTTTTATTAAAATATTTTTTTAGCATAAACAAATTCCAATTCTACGGTCCCTTACGGAACTATATCAACTGCCCCCCCCCCCCCATCCCATTCCTAACAATTTTCCAGCCATATTTAAAATTCAATACATTATGACGGACGCACCAAAGATGACTCTGGGCAGTCATTCTATTACATATTTAAAAATAACATTAATGATTGATATTCGAGTGAGAAATTCTTATATTAAAAAACAAAACAATTGATTTTGTTCATCCAAATAATCAGTTCATATTTTAACTCTTTGATTCAGCTCATGGATTGACTGTTCGATTCAGTTCACATATGAACTCTTCGTAATTATATTTTTAACCGTCTGATTTAAGTTACACAAATTTAAACACTTCTTATTCTTTATATTAAATAAATCTCACTTTAAGTTAATACATTAAAAATACAAAACACAAACAAAAAGATTTGATGTTCCACTACAGTTAAGATAATGTTTCAAGTTAGAGAATAAGGTTTCAAGGAAAAAATAATTTTATATTGATTACAGAGTTACCTCTCTTTTCCGAGCAAAAATTATTCTTCACACTACTCTTGACTATATTAAAACTTTAAAATTAAAATCTATTCCTCACTTATAGGAAAACTAGAAATCTAAATGAGAGAAAAAAATAATAAATGAAATAAAAATATCAAAAAGAGTTATGATAATTAACACGTGAACTCAAATAATTGCAATGTATCTCTACTTACCCAAATATAGTGTTTTAATCTTCATTTTATCAATGGAAAGAATATTTCCCCTAGGAATAGGTGTGAACATTCGACAAATAAACATATCTGCAGCTACACACAAACTTGTACTATGTAAAATGTTGAAAGGCGAGAAAGAGGCTATTTATATTGTCGGTATCACAGCTGTGCGCTACGTCATTTTGGCAGATCTCTGCGGGGGGAACTGTGGAAGAGACATTCTTCCAGTGTCATAGTCTCTCCACTGACACCTTGCAACACTGGTGCAGGCGGTCATGTGACACACACTGGACAATCGGTCAATTAAACGTGACACGATAGTTTGTTTATGGCCTACTAATTAATGATGAAATAAAAATCTAAATTTTGTAAAATGTCATTGTAAAAATTGGAAAAAAGGAGTGGGGTGGAGTAGCCAATAGATATATAATGATCAATCTGACAACATCCAAACTCAAAATTAATTTACAATACCGTATAGAGGGATGATTTGAATGTTTTAGCAAATTACTATTTAGCCTACATGTTTTAGTGTACTATTGCTTTATTGTATGATTTCATTGTACCACTCTCCAATAAATCTTACAAAACGTGAACACATATGACTTAGATAAATATGTTACGATATATCGAGGGCATGCTGCGACCAAAGGTTTTTCCTATTTCTATAGCATTCCTGAATTGTGACAACACGGCTCATAGAAACATGAATTATTCATTAACTTGGAAATCACACACACACACACACACACACACACACACATATATATATATATATATATATATATATATATATATAACCTTTTCTAAAATATGTTATTAAATACAAATATTTATAGGCCTATAAATTAGTTTACTAAAAATAAAACTATGGGCGCTATTTAGCTACCTCTTGATGCCATATGACAAATCAATTGAATAAAAGGTTTTGGACATTTATACTATTTCTTCAATAGTACTTCTATCTTGAATGCAATATACTAAATTAAATGCGTATTTACATTAATTGATAGATAGCCACGGAATGAATAAACTACACGAGCACCCATTTTTAAATGTTTAGCAATGATAATTTATAAGTTAATAAATATTTATGTCATCTAAAAGATTTATTTTACTTTCTCGTGAATTTTAATAGCTTATTTTGTAAAAGTGTTTTTTTAATATTTTTTTTTAAATTCATTAAATTATCTAATCAATGAGAGTGATTTATGTCACATGACAGTCGTCACGCGACATGACACTGACCATGCATTGTCCCAAACAATAGCCAGTAATGGCGCTGGTCGCTCAACCCGTTTAGACAGATTGTCCATTTGTGACACTGATTTCTTACAAACGTCGTAACTTATGTTAAGTTAGGCAGACGATTCTAGCGATGATGAGGTGGAGTGGACATTTCCCGACAAGCTTTATGACACAATGGAGATTCCTAATATAGGAAGTACTGATCTAATTATAATTACATTGGCTGCAGTGCCGTAACGAGCTTAACTCGCGCCCGGGGCACAATACCTTTTTAAAACCTTTTTAGCGCCCCCCCCACATTCGAAAACCATATAATATTATTTGTAAAATCTACCATTTGGCGCCCCTTTGTGAGTAGCACCCGGGGCATGATGCCCACCCTTCGTTACGCCTCTGATTGGCTGATTGCTAATATGGGAAGTACTGATCTGAATATAATTACATTGGCCGAGTTTTGAATTTGTCTCTGATCAGACAATGGATGTTTAGGTGAGTAACGTCAGTAATGGCAGCTGCAATGGGAAGGCTACCCGAACACATAATGGGAGCTACCCGAACACATAGTGGGAGCTACCCGAACACATAGTGGGAGCTACCCGAACACATAGTGGGAGCTACCCGAACACATATCCCCGGTGGGGGGGGGGGTATTCGGTAATAAAATTTATAAGCTTCTTTGATTTTTCGCCACTAGGCTAGGCTAAGCCATTAATAAAGTGGTAAGGGGGCGAGGGGCGAGAGTTTGTCAGGAGCCACATAGTTTATGGCTGCGACCCTCCGTCAGTAGAAATGTGGTTGATGTGAGCAAGGGACGTGCTGAATCTTAAAATACCATGGCGAGCAGTGGTAATTGTCATGTGTCCACCAATACACACTTAATTGACATGATTAAATTATCACATGATTAAATGATTACAGTTATGTGATTTACATTTACCATTTCACACGATGATCGTATTTTATTACTATTAAATTTAGGTGTAGGTGATTATATGTTGATATGTAGGTCTAATTGTTAGTCTTGTGGATGTGTAGGGGGTTGTATTGTGGATGTGTAGGGGGTTGTATTGTGGATGTGTAGGGGGTTGTATTGTGGATGTGTAGGGGGTTGTATTGTGGATGTGTAGGGGGTTGTATTGTGGATGTGTAGGGGTTTGTATTGTGGATGTGTAGGGGTTTGTATTGTGGATGTGTAGGGGGTTGTCTTGTGGATGTGTAGGGTTTGTATTGTGGATGTGTAGGGGGTTGTATTGTGGATGTGTAGGGGGTTGTCTTGTGGATGTGTAGGGTTTGTATTGTGGATGTGTAGGGGGTTGTATTGTGGATGTGTAGGGGGTTGTCTTGTGGATGTGTAGGGTTTGTATTGTGGATGTGTAGGGGGTTGTATTGTGGATGTGTAGGAGGTTGTCTTGTGGATGTGTAGGGGGTTGTATTGTGGATGTGTAGGGGGTTGTATTGTGGATGTGTAGGGGTTGTCTTGTGGATGTGTAGGGGGTTGTCTTGTGGATGTGTAGGGTTTGTCTTGTGGATGTGTAGGGGGGTTGTATTGTGGATGTGTAGGGGGTTGTATTGTGGATGTGTAGGGGGTTGTATTGTGGATGTGTAGGGGTTGTATTGTGATGTGTAGGGGTTGTATTGTGGATGTGTAGGGGGTTGTCTTGTGGATGTGTAGGGGGTTGTCTTGTGGATGTGTAGGGTTTGTCTTGTGGATGTGTAGGGGGTTGTATTGTGGATGTGTAGGGGTTGTATTGTGGATGTGTAGGGGGTTGTATTGTGGATGTGTAGGGGTTGTATTGTGGATGTGTAGGGGGTTGTATTGTGGATGTGTAGGGGTTTGTATTGTGGATGTGTAGGGTTTGTCTTGTGGATGTGTAGGGGGTTGTATTGTGGATGTGTAGGGGTTGTATTGTGGATGTGTAGGGGTTGTATTGTGGATGTGTAGGGGGTTGTATTGTGGATGTGTAGGGGTTGTATTGTGGATGTGTAGGGGTTTGTATTGTGGATGTGTAGGGGTTTGTATTGTGGATGTGTAGGGGTTGTCTTGTGGATGTGTAGGGGGTTGTATTGTGGATGTGTAGGGGGTTGTATTGTGGATGTGTAGGGGGTTGTCTTGTGGATGTGTAGGGGGTTGTCTTGTGGATGTGTAGGGTTTGTCTTGTGGATGTGTAGGGGGTTGTATTGTGGATGTGTAGGGGGTTGTATTGTGGATGTGTAGGGGGTTGTATTGTGGATGTGTAGGGGGTTGTATTGTGGATGTGTAGGGGGTTGTCTTGTGGATGTGTAGGGGGTTGTCTTGTGGATGTGTAGGGTTTGTCTTGTGGATGTGTAGGGGTTGTATTGTGGATGTGTAGGGGGTTGTATTGTGGATGTGTAGGGGTTGTATTGTGGATGTGTAGGGGGTTGTATTGTGGATGTGTAGGGGTTTGTATTGTGGATGTGTAGGGGTTTGTATTGTGGATGTGTAGGGGTTGTCTTGTGGATGTGTAGGGGTTGTCTTGTGGATGTGTAGGGTTTGTCTTGTGGATGTGTAGGGGGTTGTATTGTGGATGTGTAGGGGGTTGTATTGTGGATGTGTAGGGGTTGTATTGTGGATGTGTAGGGGTTGTCTTGTGGATGTGTAGGGTTTGTATTGTGGATGTGTAGGGGTTGTATTGTGGATGTGTAGGGGGTTGTCTTGTGGATGTGTAGGGTTTGTATTGTGGATGTGTAGGGGGTTGTATTGTGGATGTGTAGGGGTTGTCTTGTGGATGTGTAGGGGGTTGTCTTGTGGATGTGTAGGGTTTGTCTTGTGGATGTGTAGGAGGTTGTCTTGTGGATGTGTAGGGTTTGTATTGTGGATGTGTAGGGGGTTGTATTGTGGATGTGTAGGGGGTTGTCTTGTGGATGTGTAGGGTTTGTATTGTGGATGTGTAGGGGTTGTATTGTGGATGTGTAGGGGTTGTATTGTGGATGTGTAGGGGGTTGTATTGTGGATGTGTAGGGGGTTGTATTGTGGATGTGTAGGGGTTGTATTGTGGATGTGTAGGGGGTTGTATTGTGGATGTGTAGGGGGTTGTCTTGTGGATGTGTAGGGGGTTGTCTTGTGGATGTGTAGGGGGTTGTCTTGTGGATGTGTAGGGTTTGTCTTGTGGATGTGTAGGGGGTTGTATTGTGGATGTGTAGGGGGTTGTATTGTGGATGTGTAGGGGGTTGTATTGTGGATGTGTAGGGGGTTGTATTGTGGATGTGTAGGGGGTTGTATTGTGGATGTGTAGGGGGTTGTCTTGTGGATGTGTAGGGGGTTGTCTTGTGGATGTGTAGGGTTTGTCTTGTGGATGTGTAGGGTTTGTCTTGTGGATGTGTAGGGGGTTGTATTGTGGATGTGTAGGGGGTTGTATTGTGGATGTGTAGGGGTTGTATTGTGGATGTGTAGGGGGTTGTATTGTGGATGTGTAGGGGGTTGTATTGTGGATGTGTAGGGGTTTGTATTGTGGATGTGTAGGGGTTTGTATTGTGGATGTGTAGGGGGTTGTATTGTGGATGTGTAGGGGGTTGTATTGTGGATTTGTAGGGGGTTGTATTGTGGATGTGTAGGGGGTTGTATTGTGGATGTGTAGGGGGTTGTATTGTGGATGTGTAGGGGGTTGTCTTGTGGATGTGTAGGGGGTTGTCTTGTGGATGTGTAGGGTTTGTCTTGTGGATGTGTAGGGGGTTGTATTGTGGATGTGTAGGGGGTTGTATTGTGGATGTGTAGGAGGTTGTCTTGTGGATGTGTAGGGGTTGTATTGTGGATGTGTAGGGGGTTGTATTGTGGATGTGTAGGGGGGTTGTATTGTGGATGTGTAGGGGGTTGTCTTGTGGATGTGTAGGGGGTTGTCTTGTGGATGTGTAGGGTTTGTCTTGTGGATGTGTAGGGGTTGTATTGTGGATGTGTAGGGGTTGTATTGTGGATGTGTAGGAGGTTGTCTTGTGGATGTGTAGGGGGTTGTATTGTGGATGTGTAGGGGGGTTGTATTGTGGATGTGTAGGGTCTAATTGTTAGTCTTGTGGATGTGTAGGGGGTTGTATTGTGGATGTGTAGGGGGTTGTATTGTGGATGTGTAGGGGGTTGTCTTGTGGATGTGTAGGGGGTTGTCTTGTGGATGTGTAGGGTTTGTCTTGTGGATGTGTAGGGGGTTGTATTGTGGATGTGTAGGGGGTTGTATTGTGGATGTGTAGGGGGTTGTATTGTGGATGTGTAGGGGGTTGTATTGTGGATGTGTAGGGGGTTGTATTGTGGATGTGTAGGGGGTTGTCTTGTGGATGTGTAGGGGGTTGTCTTGTGGATGTGTAGGGTTTGTCTTGTGGATGTGTAGGGGTTGTATTGTGGATGTGTAGGGGTTGTATTGTGGATGTGTAGGGGTTGTATTGTGGATGTGTAGGGGGTTGTATTGTGGATGTGTAGGGGGTTGTATTGTGGATGTGTAGGGGTTTGTATTGTGGATGTGTAGGGGTTTGTATTGTGGATGTGTAGGGAGTTGTCTTGTGGATGTGTAGGGGGTTGTCTTGTGGATGTGTAGGGTTTGTCTTGTGGATGTGTAGGGGGTTGTATTGTGGATGTGTAGGGGGTTGTATTGTGGATGTGTAGGGGGTTGTATTGTGGATGTGTAGGGGGTTGTATTGTGGATGTGTAGGGGGTTGTATTGTGGATGTGTAGGGGTTTGTATTGTGGATGTGTAGGGGTTTGTATTGTGGATGTGTAGGGGGTTGTCTTGTGGATGTGTAGGGGGTTGTCTTGTGGATGTGTAGGGTTTGTATTGTGGATGTGTAGGAGGTTGTATTGTGGATGTGTAGGGGGTTGTCTTGTGGATGTGTAGGGTTTGTATTGTGGATGTGTAGGGGGTTGTATTGTGGATGTGTAGGGGGTTGTATTGTGGATGTGTAGGGGGTTGTATTGTGGATGTATAGGTCTAGGTGATTGTATGTGCTTGGATGTGTTTAAGTGGATATTTACGAGCGTATTCTACATTTGTGTAAAAATGAAGGTATAAGATGAGTACATTGCGTGTGAAAGTACTTTTTGTGGTAATCGAATTTTTAAAAAAGGCCCAAGACAACGTTTTAACTTTTGTTTATCATGTCCGACATAAAATATTTCCTTTTATCATGTCCGGTATTTAAAAAAAACAAAACATTTAGACGATGAATTTTAATTTGAATGAAATGGCAACAAAAACATTTGTACATCCCCCCATGCCCCCCGTCCCCACCTGATTTGTAGCATACGTATACACCCACTTGTCGGTATGTAGACATATTTCTTAGACAATAGAATACATTTGTCACATGTCAACAGGCACAGTGTGACTTTTTCTACAGCATGACAACAAGATATACATAGTCTTGTCTTCTTTTTAAATTTCAGATTGAATAGCATCTAGTGTTAGACACACACATACACACACACATTAATACAAAAGCTTGTGCACACACCCATCTACTGACAAATAAACACACCCACACACAATTTCACAAAGATTGCACAATTAAAAGACAGTGCTTGTAGCTAAACCCCCCCCCCCCGAGAAAATTCATGGCCTCAGTGTGTTACGAAGACGCGTGGAACTCTATGCAAATAAGATAATTTGATTCAACAATTTTGACAATCCAAATGAAGGCCCGGGGCGATTGGTGCGACCTCTTAATCTTCATGGGCTCATTGGAGCAATAGACTGGCTGAACCCCTCCATCTCATTGGAGCAATAGACTGGCTGAACCCCTCCATCTCATTGGAGCAATAGACTGGCTGAACCCCTCCATCTCATCGGAGCAATAGACTGGCTGCACCCCTCCATCTCATTGGAGCAATAAACTGGCTGCATCCATCCATCTCCTTGGAGTCATTAGTTGGCTGCATCCGTCCATCTCCTTAGATACGTGTGCAATGTGCATGGAAGTAATCTCTTTAAATATTTATTATATTGTCAATTAACTCTACACATAGCAACAGGTCAAATGCACTTATCTTAAAATTAAAAGTTTCAATCAAATTTCACGGGTGCCTGCAAAATGTTTATTGTTAACTCAGCGCTGAAGACAATTCAACACAACAATTCAACACACATCAACACATTGGTCCACAGGACTTTTTGAGCATTCCGTGCATAAACATAATACCATATTTTTATATTCCAAGCTCACACATAATGCCATATTTTTATATTCCCAGCTCACACATAATACCCAGTTTTTATATTTCCAACCCCTACTTAATACACTGTTTTTGTATTCCCAGCTCATAGATAACACCGTGTTTTATATTCCCTGAATATACATCATTCTCTTTTTATATTACCAGCTCACACCTATCTTATTTTTAGAGCATTTTCGAAAAAAATGCTCTATTGTCCCCGTTTTGTCTGTCTGTCTGTCCGTCATCACCCTAGATCTCAACAACCATAAGTCCTAGACCCATGATGTATATATCATTTTGTAGGTCTTGGCCTGCCAAGAAATGACTTTTTTCCATTTCGCGATCTGACCTCTCAGGGCCGTAAAAGGGGCCTTAGTACCGTTTTTTACTAGATAAGCTATATTAATAAAGGAGCGCTATATCTCAGCAACTATAAGTCCTAGACCCATGATGTATATATCATTTTGTAGGTCTTGGCCTGCCATGTATACATCAAAAGTTCATTTCGCGATAGGACCTCTGAGGGCCGGGCTTCAGGGCTCCTAAGGGGCTTATATATTATTTATACACCTTGTACGTTCAATAACCCATTCATTTGGTGCGAAATACTGCAGCACGTAGTTTCACCAAGATTTATTAAGAAACTCATCAAATGAAATAGTAAGCTTGTGTTCTGAGTTTAATTGAAAGTATCAGAGCTATGCAACAATTGACGGAGTTTTCGGACGATTAAATGACTACAATTTAGAATGTTTCAATTATGAGTCCTATTTCAGTGACCACAAACCACTTGTAGTTAGATTTAAGAGAAAATAATTTTGTTTTCAATTATAAAGAAACGTCTTTTTAATATCTTTTTTCAGATATATGCATTACACAATTGAATTTGTAAACATTTCCAAAATTTACAAATATTTACTGAAAGATAGCATACGTACTGATACATAATACGAAAATGCGCTAACACGTCCTGTGTCCAGAATGGAACAGGCTTAATTGCTTGTTTATATTCCCTCCCATATTCCATGCGTATATATAATATAACGTGTTTTATATCACTTAGCAATATAACATACCCTCTGATCATGCACTGTAATAAAATCTTTAAATTAGCATGTCAGACACCACCATGGGGAGGTAATCTGCCATTTAGTCAGGTATTTGTTTAAATGTAATACAGTAATTGTGAAGTGCTGAACAAAACAAATATCCACCCCATTTTACAGGTTTAAAGTTTATCATAGTAAATGTTGTCATACTGGTGGAGCGGTTTTTTTTTGCGTCATATTTGAGTCTCTTGAAAAAAAAAACCACTGAGATGTTTTGTTGTTCAACTCTGTACCACAAATCATCATCCAAACCGGTTCTGCAACACGGCCTGCTCAGACGATGGGGCGGGCCGTGTGACACACCGACACAGCCAGGACATAAATGCCATTATTTCACCTGGCCACGGAGACTTCCCCTCTCCCTTTTTCCACCACCCCACCCCACCCAACTCTATATGTCGCTACTATACCTTTTGTGTGTGATGTTCATGATTTCAAAGTTCACACCCTGTTTATAGGTGTGACACCCCTACCGAACTATTTATGAGCGTTAAAAAAAACAACTTATACAAACACAAACAGCCGTGCGGTGTGTCTCCATTGTTACCGCAAGTATTGGCTATTAACACTGAAGCGTTCATTACAGCGTAGCGGAATCTTCAAGTATTAAATGGTGTGTGTGTGTCAGGGTGTGTGAATAGCAGGAGTTCAATATTTCACCTACACAGACTGTATTTTGGATGTAAAATTTTGATCGTACAATCATACCCTCGTTTAAGAGAATATGATCAGATTATAGGCAGATTATGCCCAAATCATTTATCTATACTGTGGATTAATCACGTAGTAAGGTAAGACAATATCTAAATTAGGCTGTTACTTAAAGGCCTTTTATAATTCAATATACCAGAATATTAACATTTTTATATATGAAAAGTAAACATGTTTGTATCATGATAGCTTCTTTTCCAACGTGCAGATATGCAGTATAACATTACACAAATAAACCAACCTTTGGAATGTGTCTTCAAACATTTAATTCAATCCTTGACGTTTTTTCTACAAACACACGTCTGTGTGGACACATAGCTCAAATACCGGTTATTACAGACAAACACATACAAGCAGGTACAAAGCCCGTCAATTACTAAATCTATTTCATTCGGGGGGGGGGGGGGGATCCGATAAGGAGCCTTGGGGAAAAATGTCGATAATAGTAAAAACTGGTTACATAGTGATTGATAGAGTCTGAAGCTACGTAGGTAGCAGCCAATATTATATAGTGGCTAGAAACAAGTGCAGGTTTAAAAATATATATTTTCAGACTGTAATGAATTAAAAAATATATATAATCAAACTTTTTAATCTTTACTACTATGGGCATGGGAAGTTTATAATCACAACAAAATTTAGAATGAAACCATTGGTGCACATATGCAAATGAAATCCATACGACCCATTGTACACACGATCAGCCATGCGATCTCTGGCGACCTGTCCTATAAGGAAATATTTATGTGGGTGTGTCCTTAGGGCTGTCGGTCATGCAGCACACAGTAGATACCAGTACTATTTAAACCGTGTTTATAAAGGTAAACAGTTTTTAAAAAATGTTTAATGTATTTGAAACATCACAGACATTAACACTAATTCAAATAAATAATTAATTTTTTAATGATTAATAGAAAACGAATCAAAACATTTTATTCGACATTTGTAAAATGTGAGAAGACAAAAAGTCACTTTCTTCAATAAATGTCGATTTATGAAAAACTAATTAAATGATAGCTAAAGTGTATATTTTTTAATCTCTAATAATACTAAACTAATATTTATGTTTCTAACTGTTTTAGCGTGTTACGTTCCATAATACGGAGGTTTAAGTGACAATAGGAATATGGCTGCAGAACAAGACATAATTGACCTGAAGGCGCGGTCTAGGGAAGGTCGGGGTCTGTCACAGAAAGCAGGAGAACACTGGATAGAGATCCAGAAGAATACATTCATGAACTGGGTGAACCTCCAGATCCACAGTGCTGGACTTTCTGTGTCTGACTTTGAACAAGACTTCGATGATGGCGTAAGGTTGTGCGCTCTCGTGGAGGCACTACAGAGTCGAAAGATTGGACGGGTTATTAAAAAACCGATGAATCAGCACCAGTGTCTTGAAAATGTCACCCTGGCACTTCGAGCAATCGCCGATGACAATGTCCGACTGGTCAATATTGGTAAGTACCTCTGACACTGAATAGTTTGTTGATGATTTCATATAATTTGTGGTTTTTGAGGTCAGTTTGAAAATATGTTGATCAAATGTATGGTCAATGTTGACTGGATTATACAAAATGTCAGTTATAATTATTCTAACAAACATCTTTGCACATTAGTAGATAAATTCTCTACTCCAACCATTTATTTAATTTGGACCCAACAATTGTTTTATTAAGGTGCACATAAAAATAATTGTACAGCCATTGCAAATTAAACCAATTCAGAAGAGTTAGAGTAATAGGAAGAACCAAATATAACAGCCAAAATTAAAATGAAATGAATAGATTGAGGTGGGCGAGCACATAGAAAGAATGGAAAACAACAGAGGTCCAAAGGCAATATGTAAGGCAACACCCAATGAGAAAAGGCCTAAGGGCAGACCAAGAAGCAGATGGTTAGAGGAGGTGGAGAAACACCCTTAAGCCATAGGACTGAGAGAGTGGATGAAGAAGACCATAGATCGGGGAAAATGGAGAAGAGTAGTATTACAGGCCAGAGCTCTAAATGGGCTGAAGAGCCAAAGGAAGAAGAAGATTGTAAATGAAAAGGTTTTAACTAGTCCTTTTATAATATAGATTTCTTCCTTCAGTTATTATTTTTTTTTACATGTTTCTTCTTTCAGATAGTCATTTAATTATTCATCTAATTAAAAATTAGCCATAACCCTAATTTTATATCAAAATATAATATTAATGTTTTCATGTAACATCTATTTAAAAATGTGTAGAATATTGTAAAACAGCGAGCCAATAAAACTAAGCAATTAAAAATTACAGATATTGTCATTAAAAGCAATGGCATTTTTAAAGGCTATTTCCCCAATGATCTGTATTTACATCTTACATTAAGAATTAAGCATATACAGTAGGGTGTCCCAAAAAAAATGAAGTTTTGAAATGTTGATGTCTCACCCCACAGAATATGTCTGTATGGTAACAGTAGTTAACCTGCAAAATTTCTGCTCATTTGGACAATGTTTAGAGGTCCCCCAAGAGGTTTAAAGTTCCAGATTTTGGTGTAAAATCATTTGCGGTCAAATCTAATACAGCGTTGATGTTGCATTATATGCGAAACTGATATATTAAGTAAAAAATTGATGCTTAGTATTGTTTATAATATTAAATGAAACAAAATATATACATCTTGAATGGTTTATATTTTTAAATTTGAAATTTAAGTAAAAAATTATGAAAAACAAAGTTTTATTCATTTTGTCAAGTTAATTCTTGAATCAATGTCAATCTGCTTGAAAAAATAATAATAATAAGCAATGCAAATAAGCATATTTGCTATTTATTTTGTACTTTGTACTGTAGGGTAGACAAAAATTTAAAAAAGTTCTTCAAATTTAAATTTTAGCCAGCTGTTCACGATTGCACTCTGCAAAATTTTTCCGATGTTTTTCAACCACTTGGAGTAAAAATTGTCTTTGTTCTTCATTCTTGGTGATACTGTCATTGAAATTTTGTATCAATGCTACACTTTGCTCTGCAGAGTCATTGATACAAGCCAGATTCTTTACAAAATCTGCTGCAATTTTAAAAGATGGTGTATCTGACCAGGCTTCAACAGGAACATCTATAAAACTGGCATCAATGTTGGATGTTTCAAAAAATGTGGTAGAAGCACGCAAATCAACAACACTTTTTGATAGTGTTTTTATGAGATGCGGTCCACGTTCTGATTGCATTGTCCGAACAAGGCCAGTTTTTTCTTCGTCCGATAAAAGGGTTTAAAATAACGCAAGCGTCGATAGTTCCGGACTCAAGTACCACGAGTGACGCACCATCATTTTCAATCCAGTCGATCGAAGAACAGCATCATCATATTCGTATAAATGCTGTATCAACAAGATATCATTCACAGGTGCATCTGCGGTGAACCTGCATGAAAACCATGATTGAAGATAAACACATATGGTAAACCGATTAAAGCGCTGATTACCTTGTAATTCTCTAGCTGTTAACTGAAAGATGGTTTCATTGCCTGCAAGCAATAGATCGATTTTCAATGCATAGATTGCTTTCGCCATCCACCTTGCCCCATGTAGCGCACCAGGTCTGCGAATGCTGACATCAACCTCCAACCCAACCATTTGTGCAGCAAGCAGAAGAAATTCCGGGTCAATCATCACATGAATGACTGACCTCAAGTTGACATTTAATAAATTCTTTAATCGAATCCAGACACGATTATCAAAGGGGCGGATCTGGCTTCGGGTGTGTGGTTTAATTCCGGCGATGGCGCTCGAAACCTCTTAAAAAACAAAATCTCTGGTCCAGTGGATGGTCCAAGACAAATATTGAATGCATCGGAAAGGGGAGTACTTCCAACATGTGATGACGGCATGCCATCCATAATAGGATTACGTCCCAGGGGCTACTTCTAACAGAGTGCAAGCTCCATTGAGTCTTCCAGTATTGGAAGCCGTAGTGTCGAAGCACATGCCGATGACCATAGATTCGCACTTCCATGATTTGATATGTTCATATACTGCATCAGCAGCTACCCAACCTGACCCGGATGCTAACTTGGGATCACCAAGAAGCTTTGTGACAAGTGACGAGAACAGGACAGGTAATCGATCGCCGTTGTTGGTAACATGTCCGGTAACATCGGGCAATAGCTTACCATCCCAATGTACAATTGATTTTGAGGGAATATAGTCTTCTTTTATACATGCTGCAGCTTGTTGACGACAAAGCTTGCGATGACGATGCATTGTGCTCTTGGAAAATACTGTGTCAGATGTCGGAACACCAGCTTCGTTGAATGCGGATGCAAGTGTCATTGTTGATTTTCTAATGCTGGTGTTCGTTCTGTCCAGCACTGCAGTAACTTTTGGTGATATGATGCCTGACAATTTAGCATTCTTAGTTTAAAAAAATTAAATCTTCAAAAAATATGCACATTGCTTAAATTTTGCACATTAGGTATTTTATATGTTTACTAGCATTTATTACATTTTCTAATTAAGAATCACACAATTTCAACTCTAGTTAATGGTAGCAATGAGATAAATATAAGTATACTTAAACTTCATTTTATTCAACTATGGCATGCAAAAACTGCAAATTATTTGAGCCATGATTCGTCTGGATTTTTATGTTAGCCTAATACTGGAATTTTAAAAGCTCTTGGGGGACCTCTAAATGTTGTTCAAATGAGCTACAACTTCACCAATTCACTCATTGTACCCAAGAAACACATTTCAGGGGGTGAGACACCAAAGATTTAAAAAAAAATAATTTTTCGAGCAATTTTGGGACACCCTAATATACAGTGTATATTATACACCTATATTGAAATATTTCGTTACATAAAAAAACTTTATTAGTATCTCTATGCTATGTCAGTAATTGGGATATGAATTCTTTGTCACATATGAAAATTTTAACTATTTCAAAATTGACCCAAATAAACAAAAAAATAAACATTCGTCTAAAATTTTTAATTAAATATTTTTTTTAAACATGAGAGGATTAGAAAACCTTTAGAAAGTAAACATTTAATTCTATTGATCATAGAATAAACGTTATACACCAGCAGTATATAGTATCTATAATATATAGCCTTAATAAAGTATGTATACATTATCAAGTTTGATGGTGCATCATCCACCACAGTGCTCCTGTATAGAAACATTACCCGCTGGAAGATCTTTATCGCAGAATACCAATGTAAACAAAACTTCTAGCCCCCCCCCCCCGCACAGAAGACAGGAAAGTTTCACTAAAGTGTCTAGACTTATACTGATAAGAGATTTAGCTAGTCACACCCTACCCTGTCACATGTGACAGCCCCCCCCCCCACACACATCCCATGACATAGTGTTTGCTAAATTTGAATTCAAATAATTTTTAGGAAAGCAAAAATAAATACAGTCGGTATTTGTAATGTTATATATTACTAGCTGTACCCTGCAAAACCTTTGCATAGAGTTAAATTCCCTTAGGCTTGATCGGTAGGCTAGGACGGTTATTTTTGGTTTCGGGCAGATCCGATTTTTTCATGATTGTATTTTAAACTGGATTACTGTTGTATTAATTCTTTACTTTCGATTTAACGCCGAACCCAAATCGCTATTATATTATTAGATGTAACGTTAAGGTTTTGTGTTATCTGGTTAATTGTGATGATGTTCTTTCCTTGGTTCACTTGTGGTAGCATTCAATTTAGTTGCATTCACAGACATCACACCGAGAATGAGGCAAAGTTCCACGATTCAAATGACATTTATTATGCGATAAAAACATATATGAAATAAAATCATATGCAGAAGTATTCACAAATGCCTAAATATTGTATCAAAGAATCCAGTCGTCCCGAAAGATTGAAGCAGAAATACTTGACCAAAATAAACCCTAACTTCGTACACAATATAACTTTATCTTCACTTTAAGTATATTACCAGCCCGAAGGATTGAAGTAGATATACCTTAACCAGAGGCTTTCAACCTTTTTTATGCTGCGGACCCCACAGGCATTCCAAGCTTGGGCGGCGGACCCCCATAGCCCAAGGCCCCCTGGCCTTAATTTTTCGTACCTCAGGTTGTCCCAGAATATGTCTTATTAAGTTTGCAGATGCAATCTACTTAAATTCTGTTAAACGGTTGGCCTATCAGAACATGTAAAAGTCATTTCACATAGCAAAACAGCTATATATCCAAACAATGAAACAATCACCGAGTATTTATTCTGCTGGTATGTCTGTTACACAGTTTTCTGTTCAGGGGTAATGCTTTGCCTGTTTTGCACTACATAGTTTGTCCAAACATGGTGGAATGCGAGATAAAAATATGTGTATTTTATGTTCAATGTCCAGTCTGGATCTGTACTTGGTAACAGTAACAGCAGAGAATGCAGTTTCGCACAAGTACGTCGTAGAAAATGGTAACAGGCCATTGATGGCTTTGTCTGACAGCAGCGAGTACTCCTGGAAACATGCTAGCCAGAACGACAACAGTGGCATTCTGCTGAACTTCAAGCACTGTGTCCTATCAGATGACAATTCAAACAATTGTTCTTGTTCGAGACCAGTTAAATTGGTTAGATCGAATCCAAAGGGATTTGAATCCAGTCAAATGCGCTGATATCGTCGTCACCGAAATACTGATGAAAGTAATACGACAGCTTCTGTAGGTGGATCATAACGGTGCCTGCAATGACGCCTGTCGAAATATTGTTAACTGTAAGAAAGTCAGCCAATAACGGAAACCGTTAGGTGGCTTCTTCACATCTTCCTCTCCATATGTTTCTTCTGGAAGGCATCGACTTTGTTTTCAGGTCTTTGCAATGACATATTTAAACTGTTCGAAATGTTAAAAATGTCTGCAAGATAAGCTAGAAAGGCAACCCATGACTCGTCTGTAAAGAAGTGTGCCATCGATTCGTTATGCTGGTTTAGAAAAATGAGCTCGTCCCGTTATAAAACAAATACATATCTTATCAAATTTTTTGAATTGTTTACTAACATTTTAAAAAGTATTTGTCACATAAACAATTCACATGACAACAAAACAGTATAATATGTTCATCGCTAGAATACCGCACCATTTCATCTGTGGGTGTCATTTTAAATTAACATGCGAGCGAAGTTTTGTTTAAGATTATTTCTAGGCCAATCTAGGCTTATAATAATTGTAACCACTGATTAACCAGACTATTTATCAACAATACACACGTTTGCAGAGATCCGGATGTTTTAACAGTGATGTCAGAGCTCAGTAAGTAAGAAATATTGCCAAGATGACATGACTAAAAAACTCAGTGCACAAGTTCATGAAGTATGCAGTCTAGTTCAGACTTCAGATAAAAATATAAGGAAATACCATCGAAGTTTTCAATTCTGCACATTGTTGTCTGTGCCTGAAACATTGGCATAGCTAGTATTTTTTTGTTTAGCTAAAAGCTAACATATCAACCAAACCAAGCAATACTTTATACAAGAAAAATCACTAGTTTTCTTGAATAGCCCACGGACCCCTTTGAAGCTCCTCGCGGACCCCTGGGGGTCCGCGGACCACAGGTTGAAAACCTCTGACCTTAACAACATACACTTGTGTTACTTCTCGTCTACTAATTGTTGCAGCTAACATTTCACTCTAGGTATACTGACGTCCCGATAGATTGAGGTAGTTATAGATATACTTCAACGACTATTGGTCTGTCCAGTCTCTAGTCTGTCTGCATTCGGTCTGTCTCAGGTCTGCATTCGGTCTGTCTTCCGTCTGTCTGAAACTGACTTACATCTGATTATACCATTTATACCTGGGAATAAAGCTGTCTCATGATGCTAAGGCCAAAACTCTTCTGGTTGGCTTATCTACCCCCTTCTAACTCATTTCCACAATTAGGACTCTTTTCCCAGCCTAGTGATTGGTGGAGCCAAATACCCATTATAAGGTTAGCATCCCTTTGTTACCTGGAACTAAGTTTACTGTTACCTACGGTTAAGGTCACTGACTTGTATCAACTTGATAAAGAAAGTTCGCTCTCCTGCTTTGACTAAAGAGACAGTAGTGCTCCCCCTTGACACCCGAGACAAAAGGCTAATGTCTTTTGGATCTAACTTACAGAACCTCAAAAGCCCCTCAAGAGCCCCTCGGTGAAAACCAAGGAGATTGTTTCAGGTCCAGGTGAAAGTTGGTTAAAGGTCCCTCAAGTTCATTCACCTTAAAATAGATACCTGACTTTATGCTGGGTGTTGTAATATTAAACCACACATCCTTTTATACACCGCGTTATAGCAACAGATGAATTCACACTTCGTCTGCCCCGATGGCCGTTTACTTTTTTTTAAGCAGCAGTGGACCTTGGGGGTGGGGACTAGGCCAACTGTCTCAGGCCCAAAACTGGAAGGGGGGGCGCAAAAGGGTCGTTTAGGTAAGATATATAGATTAGAGTTACGTGTATTCAGCAATAATGCTAGGCCGTCACAATTTTAAGTCCAAGTTATTGTCAGCCATATTTTAAAAATGTGTTTGTGTGTATTTGTGTGTGCGCGAAGTTTCTCCCACACTTTAGAATGTATTTCCTTATTATTTAGACAAGAGGATACTGTTGTCTAACAGTTGTTTCTACACATTAAACTATGGGAACGGATGGTCGTGTCGTAAATCACTCAACTGTCGACCTGAGGGTCACTGGTTTGATCTCCGGTGAGGACCAATGGATTTTTCAGGTCTTTGTTGAAGTCCCCGCTTATCTACGGATGTGCCTCTAAAGCCATTGAACTATAGGCTACGGTGGGGATGAAAGACGAGCACTATAACTTGTCTATAACAACGTCCCATTATTGGCTTATAGGATCTCAATGATTTCATCTTTTTCACCATACATTTGTATAGTCAACCTCTGCAGTCACTTTATTCAGTCATCGTATGTGCCCCGAGTCAAAGCCTAACCTATGAAAGCTACTCAAAAGAATGTGAAGTAAATACTCAATCGGCATTGGTCAGGATATAGCCAGGCACGTTATTCTGGAGGCTGCCCTCCAAAAGCCGCCACTGATTTTAACACCTATGTTCAGAATCACATTCTTACGTCCACCTGTCACATTCTTACGTCCACCTGTCACATTCTTACGTCCAACGGTCACATTCTTACATCCACAAGTCACTTTCTTACGTCCACCTGTCACATGCTTACGACTACAAGTCACATTCTTACAGCCACAAGTCGCATTCTTAAGTCCAAAAGTCACATTTTACAGCCAGAAGTCACTTTCTTACGTCCACAGATTCCCCTCAACGAATTACGTTCAAAATAAAAATAAAAAAGTTAAAAATAACATCAGCATCGAACTCAATGCTTGCTTCAGAAACTTTATCTGGGCGGAATAAAACAAGTTAGGCTAAGTCATCTATAGACCATGAGATATTATATTCCCATCTTAGAAATAACTTCTGTAGATACTACACCTAGGACATGTAATTATATATCTGCACACCCATATACTTTTATAATGTTTATTGTACACCTTGCAGCTAATCTCCATGGATATTATAACAGTAAAAAAAAAAGATCGCTGTTATCAGCCATAATCTACCAGTTTTCTCGTATTGAATGTCACATATCCTGTTTAACGTTGGGGAATTAAAGTAATTTAGTAGTTTTTAGTGCTTCAAATTGTATTTAAATAAAAACAAGCAATTAAGCCTGTTCCATTCTGGACACAGGACGTGTTAGCGCATTTTCATGTTATGTATCAGTACGTATGCTATCTTTCAGTAAATATTTGTAAATTTTGGAAATGTCTATAAATTCAATTGTGTAATGCATCTATCTGTAAAAAAAATTATAAAGACGTTTCTTTATATTTGAAAAAAAATTATTTTCTCTTAAATCTAACTATAAGTGGTTTGTGGTCACTGAAATAGGACTCATAATTGAAAACATTCGAAATTATAGTCATTTAATCGTCCGAAAACTCCGTCAATTGTTGCATAGCTCTGATACTTTCAATTAAACTCAGAACACAAGCTTACTATTTCATTTGATGAGTTTCTTAATAAATCTTGGTGAAACTACGTGCTGCAGTATTTCGCACCAAATGAACGGGCTATTGAACGTACAAAGTGTATATATATTTATATATAATACCCCTTAGAGCCCTGAAGGCCGGCCCTGAGAGGTCCTATCGGCGAAATGAACTTTTGATGTAACATGGCAGGCCAAGACCTACAAAATGATATATACATCATGGGTCTAGGACTTATAGTTGCTGAGATATAGCGCTCCTTTATTAATATAGCTTACATAGTAAAAAACGGTACTAAGCCCCCTTTTACGGCCCTGAGAGGTCAGATCGCGAAATGGAAAAAGTCATTTCTTGGCAGGCCAAGACCTACAAAATGATATATACATCATGGGTCTAGGACTTATGGTTGTTGAGATCTAGGGTGATGACGGACGGACGGACAGACAGACGAAACGGGGACAATAGAGCATTTTTTTTTCGAAAATGCTCTAAAAAATACTTCATTGAAATATTGTATCACTTGTTAATTTAAGGACGAAAAAGTATAAAATTGTTGACAAATGTATAAAATTGTTGACAAATGTATAAAATTGTTGACAAATGTATAAACATGAAAGATGAAATTTCAAACCACACAAACCTTCTGACCTGCGGGTAACAGCATTTATTATTTTCTTTTTCAATCCTCCAAAATATTCTTTGAGTCCATACATTGTTTTAATGCTTCAGAGACGGATTGTTGCGCCAATGGGACTTTAAGTTCTATACCAGCCATGAGCAAGCTACTGCCCGCGAGTCAAAACTGACCCCCCGAACGACTCAACCTGCCCCGTGGCCCGTCAAAATTTAATTTCTATTAGTTCATGTCAACTCTCCATTCATCTGCTCCCGGTACGACCTGTCGGTCTAATTTACGAACTCAGTGTGGCCCGAGACTTAACAAAAACTTAGCCCATCTCTGTACTGTACCTCTGAAAGATAGGGGGAGATTGTTACCTGTTACTCGAAGCTGCCCCCTTTCTGTGGTAAATGCTGCTTTTCTCGTTATCTTTATTTTCTCATTTCTACTGTGACTAATATTGTTATTGTCGCCAGCTAATCTCCAGCAACTTGGACCCATCTTTCAACCACACCGACATTATTTCTATGTCATTTATAGCAGATAATTATTACCCGACTGTCCTAATGAAGGCAGTGACCCTTGTGATGTGTTTGAACTTCACCCCCCCCCCACCCTTGTGATGTGTTTGAACTTCACCACCTCTTGAGCGGTCCTGGCTGCAAGCATTACTCACCAATAATCCCATATCCGTACTTCAATTATTATTTTGATGGGGTATGAAATGGTTATGGAAGATTAGGAATAGTTAGGCAGTTTTGCCGTAACCAGTCAAGTGTATCAGTTCTTGTGTAATTAGCCATTATATGTATCAGCCGTATCGCTCGAAATTAGTAACTCCGCAACACAGAGACTATACATAGTTATCATGCCCACTAGACATAATGTATTAGGTACATTCATTTAATAGTATTTATTTTCAGATTCGTTAACAAGATCGATTTCACTGTAACGCAAAGCATTATTGGCTAGAGCTGATAACGCTTTAAGTACTACGTTCGAATGATACTGTATGTGAGGATGTTTAAGACACATTATAGCTTATGTTGTTATATTTGATTTTGATTTTATTTTTCAAAACAGGAAGCGAAGACATTGTCACCGGAAGTCTCAAACTGACTCTAGGACTTATTCCGGCAACTCCGATCCTCCGCTATCAGATCGGTAAAACTAAAAGCTCCTCCCAAGAACTGATGTTGGCGTGGCTGCAGGCAGTAGTACCTGAAATCACATCACAAACTTTATGATCAGATTGGAATGATGGCACCGCGTTGCAGTAAGTATGGGGTAGATATAAAAACATCTCTGTATCACAGCTCGATCATTGCAGAAGTATAGGGTTGATATAAAACATTCTGTATCACAGCTGACTCATTGCAGTAAGTATGGGGTTGATATAGAAACATCTCTGTATCACAGCTAATCATAGCAGTAGGTATAGGGTTGATATAAAACATCTCCTGCATCACAGCTGACTGATTGGTAAGTATGGGGTTGATATAAAACATCTCTGTATCAAATACTGACTCATTGCAAGTAGTGAAGTTGATATACAAACATTCTGTATCAACAGCTGATCATATTAAAACAAAGGCTGGGCAGAAAAGTTTTCGTGTTTGCACTCTTAGTGATTTACCAATCAACAGGCTAACAGAGTTACCGCCTAGGGCCCCGACTTCACTAGCCCCCCCTCCCCAAAACAGAGATTCTGTTATGTACATTTATACTATGAGCCCCAAATACCTCACAGCCTAGGGATTACAAAAAGCCCAAAGAATGGCCTTATTGATACAAATGAAAAAAAAATTGAATGTTTAAAATCTTTATAAAAAAGGACCATGATAACCAGACTGGCGGTTTCTCCCAAGTTTGTACGGTTTTAATTATTTAATTACATTTCGAGTGGTTTTAAAGTTAAAGTTTACAAATCACATACACTTAAATATGAGTTCAACAGTGTTTACATTTCACATACAATCACAATAAATTACAGCAGATAACCCTTTTTATGAATTGAAATTATTGAATCATTAAGCTTCAATTTTTTATTAATGTAATTTATTTAAAAACAAAGGGTCACATGACAAATCCTAGTTTCGTTGTCCTAGGCCAGCACGAGCCTGAGATAATGCTGATATATGTTTTGGATTTTGACTATTGGAACAAACAAATCAGAATATCCCCGGGGTTTAGATAAACAATATAATGTAGGTGCTGTAACCTTGAACCTAAAGGTATTTTTACCCTGGTATTGAGAGCGACACATGCAGCTATTTATAAATACATTTTACACCTTGCCTTTTGTCCACAATCAATAATCAATAACTAATTCATTGAGCTGTGCATTCTCTACTTATTGATTAAAACCTATTGGTTCCTATGGATTAGCTGGGTCGGGATAATACAGAAAGTAGGTCACTTGATGTGGTGAGATAGTAGGTCACTTGATGGTGGTGAGATAGTAGGTTACTTGATGGTTGTGAGATAGTGGATTACTTGATGGTGGTGAGTTAGTAGGTCACTTGATGGTGGTGAGATAGTAGATCACTTGATGGTGGTGAGATAGTATAATATAGGTTACTTGATGGTGGTGATGTAGTATAATATAGGTTACTTGATGGTCGTGAGATAGATGGTTATTTAATGGTGGTGACTGGTGAGATAGTAGGTTACTTGATGGTTGTGAGATAGTAGGTTACGTGATTGTGGTGATGTAGTATAATATAGGTTACTAGATGGTGGTGATGTAGTATAATATAGGTTATTTGATGGTTGTGAAAATGTAGGTTATTTGATGGTGGTGAGATAGTAACTTGATAGTGGTGATATCTTAGGTTACTTGGTGGTGGTGAATAGTAGGTTACTTGATGGTGGTGAATAGTAGGTTACTTGATGGTGGTGAGATAAGTAGGTTAATATATGGTGGTGCGATAGAAGGTTACCTGATGGTGGTGAGATAGTGGGTTATTTGGTGGTTGTGAAAAAGTAGGTTATTTGATGGTGGTGAGATAGTTGGTAACATGATGGTGGTGATGTAGTATAATATAGGTTACCTGATGGTTGTGAGATAGTAGGTTACTTGATAGTGATGATATAGTAGGTTACTTGACGGTGGTTAGATACGTGGTTATTTCATGGTGGTTAGATAACGGTTACTTGATGGTGGTGAGAAAGTGGGTTACTTAATGGTGGTGAATAGGTGATTACTTGAAGTGGTGAGTAGGTTACTTAATGGTGGTGATGTTGGTGAGATATATGGTTTCTTGATGGTGGTGAGATAGGTTTCTTGATGGTGGTTAGATAGGTTACTTCAATGTGGTTAATACTCGGTTTCCAGATGGGAATGAGATTTTGAGACTTGTCAGCTTTTAGAAAAGTTACCATTGATTTGGTCAAATGCTGGTTACAAATTCAATATTACAGGAAAAGGTCGAATTCAATGAGATATTTTTAAGTATACAAATAAATGTATGTAATAAATGTATGTAATAAATGTATGTAATAAATGTATGTAATAAATGTATGTAATAATACATTTTCTGTTCCCTTTCAGTGCCTTGATTGAATACTGTAAACCTGGTCTAGCACCGAACTGGAGACAACTCAGTCGTAATGATAGGTGAGTCTTTGATTTGTCGATTGTTTCTGTCAGATAGAGGCTAAGGCTTTTTCATAGAAATATTCTGAGAAAAGTGACTCAAAAATGTTGTTTATCATAAAGACAATCACAACTTAAACAATCACAGCATAAATAATCACAGCTTAAACAATTACAGCATAAAAATTGTCAGAAGATATCTTGTCCCCTTAATTGTAAACATGCCAGCAGAAATATTATGGGCTAGTAACACTGATATAAATATTATTGGTAACAGGGACGGAAATAGGCTGGTGACATTAACTAAAAATAAAAGAAAATGCGCTGATAATTTTTAGTTTAACGGCCAGCCAACTTATTGACCTCTTGGACCACTAAATAAATGAGTTTTTTTTTTCCTTGGACCACCAAATTTATTTTTATTCCCATTTACCACTTTCAAATGTGTATGGTGTGTATGTTTATGTGTGTGTGTGTACGTGTGCGTGTATGAGAGAAACTGCGTATTGATCTTGAACTCAAAAGTGTATCAGTACGTTTGTTAGCTTTCAGTAAATATTTGTAAATTTTGGAAATGTTTATAAATTCAATTGTGTAATGCATATATCTGTAAAAAAAATTATAAAGACGTTTCTTTATATTTGAAAAAAAATTATTGTCTCTTAAATCTAACTACAAGTGGTTTGTGGTTACTGAAATAGGACTCATAATTGAAAACATTCGAAATTATAGTCATTTAATCGTCCGAAAACTCCGTCAATTGTTGCATAGCTCTGATACTTTCATTTAAACTCAGAACACAAGCATACTATTTCATTTGATGAGTTTCTTAATAAATCTTGGTGAAACTACGTGCTGCAGTATTTCGCACCAAATGAATGGGTTATTGAACGTACAAGGTGTATATATAATATATAAGCCCTTAGGGAGCCTCTGAAGCCCGGCCTCTCAGAGGTCCTATCGTGAATGAACTTGTAGATGTACACATGGCAGGCCAAGACCCACAAAAATGATATATACATCATGGGTCTAGTACTTATGGTTGCTGAGATATAGGCGCTCCTTTATTAATATAGCTTATGTAGTAAAAAACGGTACCAAGCCCCCTTTTACGGCCCTCAGAGGTCAGATCGCGAAATGAACTTTTGCTGCACACATGGCAGGCCAAGACCTACAAAATGATATATACATCATGTGTCTAGGACTTATGGTTGTTGAGATCTAGGGTGATGACAGACAGACAGACAGACAAAACGGGGACAATAGAGCATTTTTTTTTCGAAAATGCTCTAAAAATAATTAAGGAATTAAATTCAATTAACGTTTTCGCACGCGACATCTTTTGTATATTTTCACATTTACATTCAAAAATTAAAAACTAAAATTTTTCTAATAGGTTAGCGTAGGGGAAATAAATTGCCTTACTTCTTACGCAAACCAGCAACGTTTTCTTGCGGGCAAACCGTTGCCGACCCTTGGTTTAGTTGATGCCAATACTTGATCAAAGAAATACATTTTGTTTGTTTACATGATTTCCTTTTCAATGAATGGTGCACTGCATGAAAACAAAACTCACACATTGATATAACAAGTATGTACGTGTGAATAGTGCGGTAAGACCACTTTTAGAAATATATTTGACGTGTAAATAAATACATTTACTCAATGGAGTAAAATTTGGTAATGTAATTTTAAACATTAGGGTCATTTAGTACTTCATTATTAATATTCAGAACTAAGCTTTTCGTTAAAGTCACACATTTTTGTAAGGAGACAGCCACCCCCCCTCCCCTAAATGTGAAAATGAAAGGGAAGCGACTGATTGTTCTTGGGTCAACTTTGAAATTGTTCAGACTGTTTGGTCAGTGAATGTGAATAGTTACTCATTGGCTTGTCACCACTCAGCCACCGCAGGACCTCCGCCACAATTCACACTGTGTTTCTCCTGTGACAGGAACAGTTTGAACTGGAGACCTAATTATTTGCACAAGCTAAAAAAGATACACACCGTTAACTGTTTCCTGCGATCTTTACTTCAGTTGGACTGCACATTAGACCGCACCTCCCCGCACCACTCTTTCATTCTAATTGTGTTCCATTTTATCTCCACTCCCCACCTTTTCTCTTTTCAGTGTATTGTTCCAAGTATTACTAATACGTATCAGTGTATTGTTCCAAGACTGTTACATCATTGAAGAAATCCAAGACTGTTACGTCATTTAGGATAATAACTTATGAATTGCACAATTGTTAAAAGCAAACCACGTTTTATCTATAGCGCATTTTCCAATACGCGCGCGCGCACACACACACACACACATACACACACACACATACTCACACACATAGTCACACATTTACATTTACACAACGTACAAAGGGTCACAAATACTACACATTCACACACTCCATTATACAAACACACACACACATACACAGGCTATAACCCATGCACACACTGACAGACAAATAAGATCATTGATACCAAATTTGTCTATATATGGTACAAATTTAAGGAAGTTATGAATTTTTAAAAAAAAATTCAGATTTTAAGATAATTTTCAACATGCTAAATAGCCCACTTTGGAGGTAAATATTCCAAAAGATTTTGCTCACAGATAGACCATATTTAAGGAAATCAAACACAAGTATGTAAATAACATACTCAAATTTTTTCAAGAACTTTTGAAAACTGGAAAGATATGTTTTGTTTTTCGGGGTCAAATATGGAACAACACAGCTTTTTGTAAAATTTAAAAGGGAAGTAAGAAAAATATGAAAATTGGCATCTTTAAAATGCTTATATTTAAAAAAAAAAACTAGCAAAAAAGATTTTTGTATCATTTTAAAGAGTAAAGTGTGAACAATGTAACTATCTAAACATTATACTTAAAAAAAAGCAATGGGCTAGACAAGCAAGATTATCCATCATGTGTACAAAAAAGCAAATAATGCTCCATACCAAAAAAATCATAAAAAATTCAAACTTACCACTAAAATCAATAACTCTAGTCTATGTCAACGTGAAGCAAATTCTATTGTTTATAATAACTCAACTATTTAACATGATCAAATGTGTTTTTATTTTTTGTAAAACTCATTTTTAAACAAATACCCAAGCACAATATGAATGTCATGTAAAGCTAAATATTTTTTTTTCACTTTACATCTGCCTTAAATCTGTGATAAATTTGTGCTACAGCATGATTTTATCATCTTTTCCACGCATAAAATAACAATGAATCGGTCCTGTGAGTGCTCAACACAATTTTAATAACAGTAGTTGAAGAACAATTATAAACAAGTACTACACAAAATCTAATATTAAAATAATTTTACCAGTACATGTATATCAAATTAACAAAATTACTGTTCTTTACTTCTTTGTGGATATTGACAGAAATAATCTATAGTTAATTTAAGTATGATTTATTCTGAGAAATGATGCAGAAATCTTTGAATTACTATTTGGTACTGTGGCTTGCTGGTGGCAATTAGGATTCTATTTAAGAATTAGATGAGTTATTATGAGTTATTAAATTGACATTTAAATAATCAGAATAATGCTATCTGTGCTTTCATTTTGGTAGCTTTTTGAACTTTTACATAACATCAACAGTTCTTTGAGTACATTATTAATGTTGAAGCTATTTATAAAGTAAATGTGATGATTTTATCTATCATTTTATTCATAACTTTATTAGACACGCCTAACAGAATGTATAAATATAATAGTATATTATGTCTAGTATAGCCTTATGTGCCATACACAATACTGACTGAAATGTTTTAATTGCATACAACAATTTCATTGAGTAACTGCACATAATAATCTTGCTTTGACTGTGATAGTTTGACACACAGACTGACATACACACACAGACTGACATACACACACAGACTGACATACACACACAGACTGACACACACACACACAGACTGACACACACGCAGACTGACACACACGCAGACTGACACACACGCAGACTGACACACACACACAGACTGACACACACAGACTGACACACACGCAGACTGACACACACACGCAGACTGACACACACAGACAACACACACAGACAGATACACACTGACTGACACACACTGACTGACACACACTGACAGACACACACTGACAGACACACACTGACTGACACACACACACTGACTGACACACACACACTGACTGACACACATACACTGACAGACACACTGACAGACACACTGACAGACACACACACTGACACACACACTGACACACACACTGACACACACACTGACAGACACACACTGACTGACACACACTGACTGACACACACTGACTGACACACACTGACTGACACACACACTGACACACACACTGACACACACACACTGACTGACACACACTGACTGACACACACTGACTGACACACACACACTGACACACACACACACTGACACACACACACTGACACACACACTGACACACACTGACACACACTGACTGACACACACACTGACACACACACACTGACACACACTGACAGACACACACTGACTTACACACACTGACTGACACACACACTGACACACACTGACACACACACACTGACAGACGCACACTGACTGACACACACACTGACTGACACAGACACACACTGACAGACACAGACACACACTGACAGACACACACTGACAGACACACACTGACAGACACACACAGACTGACACACACACACACAGACTGACACACACACTGACACACACACTGACACACACACACTGACTGACACACACACACTGACAAACACACACTGACACACACACACAGAGACAACACACACAGACAAATATATATATATACACACAGACATTTATATATACAACATTATATATACAACAGACATTTATATATACACACTGACACATGAACACACATTGACGCACACACTGACACACACACTCCGGCTCTTACGCACACACTCATTTATTTTCAGTTATATATTTTTGTAATGAAGACTTTGACTTACAGCAATACCAGTATAAATATGATCGCACTAATTTATAATTGAACAAAAAATTTATCTAGCTTTTTAAAGAAACACACAGCAGAAAATATATGTAAATAAATATTTGAAAATTATTCAATGAAACTAAAAAAATAACAAAAACAACAAATTGCATTAGTCAGCCGCACAAAGAGCCGCATAGAGCCACCTTCACTGGCCTAGTGTACCAGGCACAGCACATGCATACATGCTAACTCACTAACTCATTCACACACATACGCTGGCCTAGTGTAACACAGCACATGTATACATGCTAACTCACTAACCCATTCACACACATACTGGCCTAGTGTACCACAGCACATGTATACATGCTAACTCACTAACTCATTCACACACATACACTGGCCTAGTGTACCACAGCACATGTATACATGCTAACTCACTAACTCATTCACACACATACACTGGCCTAGTGTACCACAGCACATGTATACATGCTAACTCACTAACTCATTCACACACATACACTGGCCTAGTGTACCACAGCACATGTATACATGCTAACTCACTAACTCATTCACACACATACACTGGCCTAGTGTACCACAGCACATGTATACATGCTAACTCACTAACTCATTCACACACATACACTGGCCTAGTGTACCACAGCACATTATACATGCTAACTCATTCACACACACATGGACGTATTCAGGAGGGGGGGGGCATTTTGGAAAAAAATTCCTAAAAGTTTTTTGGGCCCCCCCCCCCCCCACATTTCGGAAAAAATTCCTGAAAGTTTATTACATGGAAAAACATGTAGATATATAAACCATAAAAAAGGATTATATCTGCAAGTATAACTTATTGCATTATTGTAATTTTCAAAAGAATGGTTTCGGTGTTAAACAGTTAGGCCTACTATACTAATAACATAGAGTATACAATTATAAATTGCACTGATACAGAAATTATATTGTAATTTTAAACTTTTTATTCTGGAACAAACACTGTAAACGTGTTGGTATTTGTCCAAATCGATTGATAACATTTTCTTCAAATTTTCCCTTATTTTGGGATTTTTTTCTGCGGATACTCATCATACAAAGACCAGATAAACGATCATTACCAGTTGTTGAGCGTAACCACGTTTTTACTGGTCTTAGAGTGCTAAATTTTCTCTCGATTGGGGAAAAATTGGTTTTTACCTAAAACCTCACAAAGAGTCATTGCTTTCCCCCTTTACTAGTTTTACATTTCCATATATCATACAAGGTTTCAATCTCCTCGATTAAATTGTCAAATGCGTAATATTCAGCGATAGCCCCGGCTTGATCCATCAAAAGCATTTGATGACAAATGCCCCCTGAACTCCTGGAATTACATTTTGTGGAAACAACACTTTAAATTTCCCAAAGCCACCTTTTAACATTTACGAGTGTACAACCCACGATAAATAGTCTGATAACCAAGAATATCTAAAACCTCTGTTTCCACCACTGTCAGCTTTAAAAATCATACTTTTTATCTGGGGTCCAACAATCAAGGATCAGCAGCAATTTCAAGTCATTTGAAAGGTAGTATGTCAAGACATACCTTCCTATATCCAATTTAGGAAATGAAGAAGTGACAGCGACAATCAAATCAGAAACAGTTGCTTTAGTTGTGTCTGGCTGTTGAACTTGTACTGCATATGCTGCAGACGCCCTAAAATCTTCTAATAACGGCTTTTCGAAATCCCGCGATTGCTGTACTTTTCGTTTTATTGAGCCTGTACAGTAATTTCTGATATCCATCTTTTCATATTAATTTAGGATAAATTTAAAAACTCAGTGGCAGACGATTATAAACTAACAAGAGTTGCCAGATTTAAAATTCAACCTGAATGCCAAAACATTTTCGAAGGACAAATCAAGCTACAGAAGGTCAAATTAAAAAAAAAATTAAAATCGGAACATGCTTGTAGTCAAAATGTTTGAATTTTCAAATACACTTATTTATGTCAATATAAATAAATATTCTCATACTTAACTTGGATTTAATAGAGAAATAAACCTGTATGTCATTGTCAGTTAAAATAAAAAAAACGTATTTTTTCCCCCTCTGGAAAAATTCTTAGCGACGCCCATGCACACACATACACTGGCCTAGTGTACCACAGCACATGTATACATGCTACCTCACTAACTCATTCACACACATACACTGGCCTAGTGTACCAGGCGCAGCACATGTACACATGCTACCTCACTAACTCATTCACACAATACAATGGCCTAGTGTACTACCCACAACACATGTATACATGCTACCTCACTAACTCATTCACACACATACACTGGCCTAGTGTACCAGGCGCAGCACATGTACACATGCTACCTCACTAACTCATTCACACACATACAATGGCCTAGTGTACCACCCACAACACATGTATACATGCTACCTCACTAACTCATTCACACACATACACTGGCCTAGTGTACCAGGCGCAGCACATATACACATGCTACCTTACTAACTCATTCACACACATACACTGGCCTAGTGTACCACCCACAACACATGTATACATGCTAACTCACTAACTCATTCACACACATACACTGAAACAAACTGGACTTAGCAATGATTATAATAGTCCAAAATCTATATTTTTCTTGCGACTCCCAAATGTTCTAATACGTGTGTCGTGTCAGTCTGTCTGTGTCAGTCTGCCTGTGTCAGTCGGACATTGTGGTGGTCGAGAGTATACAGTGTATTATATTACATATGTAAAACTATGCCGGACATTGTGGTGGTCGAGAGTATACAGTGTATTATATTACATATGTAAAACTATGCCGGACATTGTGGTGGTCGAGAGTATACTGTGTATTATATTACATATGTAAAACTATGTCGGACATTGTGGTGGTCGAGAGTATACTGTGTATTATATTACATTTGTAGAACTATGCATAGAATTCCACTCTGCCTGGGGCCCATAATTTCTCTTGCCGGCCATGCCTATTGGTTACATACACTCAGAAAAATTCGGCACAGATGGAAATCACAAATATAGAACATTTTTCTTGAACGCTTCATCTTCACTCATTTTTTTAAACACATTTTTTACTTTGGACTTGTTGTTTGTATTTGTTACCCTGACATGCGCGGTTAGGTTACGCTGACATTCGCTGTTAGCTTACTCTGACATGCGCGGTTAGCTTACACTGTTAAATAATGAACGCAGGTTGAGATAAAATACTACTCCTCAATAGGAAAAACAACTAATTGACGTAATTCATTCTAAATATATACATATTAGTCATAAATGAAACATCAGCAGATGTGGCAGGTTGCTATAAATAGAATACAAACAGTTGTAGGATTTGAATCAAAAGTTACAAACATTCCTTACGCTATGCCTTCACTGAAATATAATGCCTTTTAAGTAGGCTACATGCTCATTGTATTTTTGTTTGTACAAACATCATAACGTAGCAAGCTTGTTAGATTTTGTCTAGATTTCTGAATAGATATATCTACAAACATTTTCTTATGGTGAACAGAAATATTTCCATTTAATCTCATAGGGTAAACTGGAGATATTAATGCAAACACAACTATACACAGCCTGGGGGAAAATTAGAAATATTTTACTTATAATTTAAAAGTAATAACAAGAATCTACCTGTAAAAGATTTAACTGCGGGCCAACTATCCGGGGACCCAAAAAGCCTAAACTCTATTCCTGCATAAGCCAACTTTGTACCCTTTTTCATGTCTCGTTCATTAAAAATGTTTAAGGGCTCAATATTTTCTTCTGTGCCCATTGCCCCACCCGACCATTGCCCCACCCGACCATTGCCCCATCCGACTATTGCCCCATCCGACTATTGCCCCATACGACCATGCCCCATCTGACCATTGCCCCATCCGACCATTGCCCCATCCGCCTATTGCCCCACCCGTTCTTTGCCCCATCCGACCATTGCCCCACCCGACCATTGCCCCATCCGACCATTGCCCCATACGACCATGCCCCATCCGATCATTGCCCCATCCGACCTTTGCCCCATCCGACCATTGCCCCACCCGACCATTGCCCCACCCGACCATTGCCCCACCCGACCATTGCCCCACCCGACCATTGCCCCACCCGACCATTGCCCCATCCGACCATTGCCCCACCCGACCATTGCTCCATCCGACCTTAGTTTCGCCTGTTTTTAAAGCGTTTTTTTTCTTTGGCTTTGTTTAGTTAGCACATCTACTCCAGTTATTCCAACCCGGCAATACATTCTTAGACTTTTCTCTATGCAACACTCCCACTGTGTCTCAACACACAAGTTCTACTAGACACTGGTGTTTCCAGAAGTCACCGCTAGTGCTCCACGAAAAAATAAAATACACAAGAGAAAACAATTTAGACGACTGGTCGAGTGCTGTGAGTGCTTAACTGTCGACCTGAGAGACATGGGTTCGATCCTCGGTGAGAAGTAAAGGCGTCTGGGCGTCTTTTCCTCAATATTGCTGTTATATTTGAGCGCAGAGTTCCTATTTTCATCACGCTTTATTCTCCTAGAAAGGTTGGCCATTCTTGATATTTATTTCATAAAGGTGCTTTTTCAAACAACTTTTTTCTTATTTTATTATTTTTTTTAATCATTACATTACACAGAGGGCATAACCCAGGGTCACTGCCGTCTAATCTTTTGGCCCTGGCAACCCTCTGGCAACTGACTTTCAACTTGCCAAGTCGTTTTATCACGGAGCCCCTGTCAAGTGTTTAAATAACTTCCACATTGCTGCGAGCTTGCCCAACCTCTTCTTGGATGTTGTGTTTTTCGTCGTCTGCATCAATTTGGTGCTGGATGTCTTGGCGTCTGTGAGATGAGATTCCCTTGGTCTAATCTTATCTCATTTTTGTCCATATTACCGCTCTACCCAGCTCTAAAGTAAGGAGATGTGCGCAAAAGAAAATGATGTGTTCAGATCTCCTGCACCACTGGAAACAAAATTATCAGATATGTTTTAGTTTTGAAAACAACCACACGCATTTATTTTAATTACATGCTGTGAACTGGATACAAATACAGAGTCGAAATAGGAAGTGTGGTCAATTTGTAGATAACACTGCATGTCTCCTAGTGTGTAACAGTGAGCTGTGTTGTACCAAGGCCTTTTAAAAACTGGCAGGAATTCAGGTGTTGACAAATTCACGCCAAACATTCTTGAGTTGTTTGACTATCGCTAAACGATATACAGTATTTTCATTTCACTTGGGCCGCGTTCAACTTATGGATCACAAGTCTCCTTATTATGCCGTTTACGATATTGACAAAATAGATTATTTCATTTTAACACACTGGTTGTATAACCTCTGCTTCAATACATTCCAGGGGTGTTTGGAATGTGAATCTGGTATCAAAATTTGCATTTAGATATTAACATGAATAAAGCGCATACATACGCCCCCCCCCCTCCAAACAGCTCAGTTACATTTATACATTCTGTAAGAAATAAATAAATAAACTTCCGACATTCGACGATTGAGACCATTATGTGTTTTATACATAATAAAATATTGTACATGTTGGTATGTTTTATTTTTGAAACTTGGCTATATCGATTATGTTCCCTCCCATGTAGGATATTATAAATTATAGTTTTCAAAGTAAACACACAAATCATTTGTATAGATTCATTTTTTTAAATCAATTTTTATTTATAGAACGAAAAATTGCGAGAATATTTATTTGACCAGGATACATAAATTACAAACTATGATCTCTCTTGACTACTAATCTTAATATTTTCATTTCGTTTTTGTTACTAGTCTTTTGTTTTATAGTGATAAGATAGTTTGTTTTTTTGCACCTCCCAAGTGTGTTTTGACATGCATATTACAAATAGTTTGGTGAGGTACAATTTCACTTTCTTGAGAATTTAACTCTCAACTGTTGTTCATTTTCGGCCATTTTTTTAAGCTGATTTCAGGGTGTTTTGTAAAACTAGGCATTTTTCATTATGTTATAAGCTACCTAGTGAAGTTATACGTCGTTAAATTTGGAAATGAATAATCTATTTAATGGTTTAAAACTTTTGATTTAATAGAAATTTGTAATTTTGTAAAATTATAGTGTAAATGTTTTTTTTAATTATTTTTTTTAACTAAAAATAAAAATACATCACAAACAGTAAGAATAAAAATAAAAGGTATGAAGAATTTAAACAAAATCTTTATTATTTACATAAACATTATTCATGTGTACAACACATAAATAAATTTGGACGTAAAATTATGATAATTTTTTTATTCAACTTTAAATGATACTATAGAAATTGGAAAAAAAAATAAGGACTCATGCCTCTAGAAAGTGAAAAAAGACATGTAATTTTAACACAATGTTAGACAAGACAAAATTGACCATTAAAATTTCTATATTATTATTATAAGTGACAGGAAACACATTTAAATGAATAAAAAAATAAAGTATTCCACCATTTATTTGTTTTTCTAAGGATATTATACTTATTTAAAAGTTGATCACTTTTGTCGCCCTTCCATATTAAAAAAATCACCAAATTTCACTTTTCCCAAGAAATCACGCTTAGTCACCAAACAGCCCGGCCTCAAATATTGCGAAGCACTCCCTTTTTTGACATTTTGTCAAAAAGGGAGCCACAGCTTCAAAAATTGCTAGTGCATTATGTCTTTTTTCAAAATAAAACTTGGAATATTTTACCAAGTACCAAATTTTTACAAAAATAAAAAATCTATATTTCTTTGCCACTGTATCCCAGGGTTGGCGTTGCACATATATAATAAAACATAAAAAAAAATTGACCAAAAGTAAAAATATAAAGAATTATAACGTCCTAAAATTGTCGGCACCGGTGGTCGAAAAGTCAATGCTACGATGGTTGAGAGTTAA